>LQNS02007215.1:15484933-15527080 GCA_001587735.2 Parhyale hawaiensis
ATGCAATGTATTTATCTAAAGTTATCAGTGTATTTGGGTATAGCTATATATCAAAACTTAAATGGGTTGGTTGCCTGAAATGTGACTCCGAAATTGATTGACCGGCCAGCGGAAGCTGTTTCATGCATTCAAAAAATAATGGTAGTTACATGCCAAGCATGGGTACATATATACAGAAACCCTGAGTGCACTTGGTTGCTGCAGCTATGGCTTCAAAGAAGGTCTAGCAAACAGCAGGAGATAAAATTTCCTTAGCTGCATGTAGTCATGATACACTACCTGCCAAGCCTGGGTACCATATATAACTTCGAAGTTATTCTACGAAGCAGCAAAAGATGAAATTTTTATATATTTGGTCAATAATACCAGCCAAGCCCGAGTATAAAATTTCGAAATTATTCTACCAAGCAGAAAAAAAATCTTTCCATTTATAATAAATGGCACCTGCTAAGCCTGGGTATATGACTTTGAAATCATTCTACCAAGCAGCAAAAGATGAAATTTCCTTAAACTTAACGAAAGGTACCTGCCTGCCAAGCCTGGGTGTATACAGAAGTTGCAAATATGCGTTAGGAAAATTTCGATTGTTTAGACCCTCAGTGTCGAGCGACGTCTTATCTTCATCAGGCCGCGTTTTATCGTTCAACAGCATCGTGCCTGCCATTGGCACGCTTGTTTGTGTGCCCGAGTAAGCCGATAGTGGCGATATGGCGCGTACGGTCCAAATGGTGGTATTTTGTGCTAAATATTCATCATAACCTGCACCATTGCCTCCATGTTTAGTTTCTGTATCAATTTTGTGTGTGTGTAGGCACTGTGTATAAAAGTATTTATATTCTTAAAGATACAGTGGACACAGGATTTTGTCTAGATGGTCATTTAATTTTCTTTCTGATGAAGTATCTAAGTGTCGTTTGCAGGGTATGAAAGAGGAATTTTTTAACTGCAAAGATCTGCTGACAGATTTTACTTCGGATAACGTTTACCTTGTCTTACAAATGCAGAGTAAAAGTATGGATTAATTACCTATTCAAATGAGTGCCAATGCACACTGTAAATCTGAAGTTTTAATAAATTTATCCGTTTCATTCTGGCGTTGAAAATAGTGTCAGCGGCAATATAAATAACTTTACGAACATTAATTTCTAGAATAATATTATCAACTCGGTTTCAGTTAACAAATATTTGAAGTGTGCCATGATTCATGTATAGATTGCTTATTTGTTTCCGTTACAGATAGGCCCCTTGTTCTCGAACTTTTTTCTCTGTTTTTTGATCCAGGTTCGAAGCTTTAGGCTCCAAGCGTTAGATATATGCAGGAGTTCATATATCAGGTAACGGAAACTAAAAGCATTGACTGAAATTAAAATAAACAACTGCTTAACCCTTTCTTTTCTTGAATAATTTGCCTCTCTCTTTGGAATAACCCTATCTGCACTGCAACATTTACATGTATGTGCTGCATAAAAGAAAGGATTAAGATGAGCATTACCTCGATCGAGGACGTCCTGTATTATTGAAGGCCATTTTGTTTGTTTATGGTACTGCTCAGAAGATCGTTTATGTAGTTTTATTTACTTGGGACATTACTTCTTGAACGTCAATGTTGTTTCTTTTTGCAATTTTTTATTACCTGCTCTCTAATGCATTTCCATTCTTTTGCATTTTGCAGCCCGTTCATCCGTCCTAAGCTGGGCAAATTACACGAGGCCACCTGCACGGTGAGTAGCACCAGCTGTTTGCAGACCATCTGCCTCAATTGGATATCTTTATTCTTTTTATTTTCGGCCGGCAGGTGTTACCAGCTCACTTCTTTTGTGCCGAGCCTTGAAGCAGCAAATGTATTATCCCCTCCCTTACTAACTGTAACTCCATAATATATATTTTTAATTATCAGAGTAGCCACGTATTTCTTTATTATAAAATTTTCAAAGTATCCCTAGAATTCATACTTCTAAGTATAGTGTATACATGGATTGTCATGATAAATGAAAATAATTTTATATTAGAGAATTTCAAGACTTTCGTGATGAGTGACTTCGCTTCTCGGAGGCGTTAGCAAACAGCAACTACGGCACCCTCGCAAAATCTTTAACCGCCCCAGAAACTGATTACAATTTCAGTTTTTGGGGCGGCCCAGAATTTTGCGCGGCATTACATGACATTTCCGTATCCTGACCTACCATGGATGAAAAGTAGCTAAATAGAAAGTTCTAAGTCTCCAGGATTACCGTCTGCTGTACCATCAAATTACGGTAGACTCATTTATCCACGAAGAATGCCGATCTTTGGCGCGATTCTGTTCTCTGCGTCCATGAACATAAGTTGTTATCAGTGCAGCTAAGACGGAAACATATCTGCGCTCCCGATGCATAGCGAATTAGTTTTCAGGCGCTCCCGATGCATAGCGAATTAGTTTTGAGTGATGAGTCGACATCATATCGTATCTGTTTTTGTAAACAGGCCGTTGTAGAGACGTGCGCAAGATAGTGATTCACTAGTGAACATCTACAAACATACTATGAGACTCACGCATATTCTAACGAACTGATATCAGCAGACAGAGCTAAACTGATCAATGTATAATTCATCCTTTCACAAATACTATGATAGGTTTGTAAATGCGGAACTACATAATTTATGTAGTTTTTTGATACATTTCTTAGCTAATCGTTCCCTGTGATAAGGATCGCAGCGTGCAATTTACTCTGCCAAGTTTCAAACAAATTTGATGAAGTCTTCCATATTCGATACACTAAGTTTCTCAACTTGAAAAAACAACCCTATAGGTAGTAATAGGTATCGGATTTTCAGTCTGGCCGGTTTTCTACAAATTAAATACGAACCCCAATATTGACAGCATTTCTTACCCTCGAATCTCCTTTTAGTAAACCGTATCGGGCAATTCAGCGTGACCGTTTTTTATGAAATTTATTGCGAATGCCAATATCTATCGCATTGCTTACCGCAAATTCTCCCTTTAAGTGGCCGGATCAGGTATTTATCCTTGCGAGTTATCAGCAACTTCAATGCAAATCCTAATATTTACCGCATTTTTTTTACTCCCACAGCCTGCCTCTAGTAACTAGTAAAAGACATTTCAAGCTAGCCAGTTTTCAACATATCTATTGCGAATCCCAATATAAACTACGTTGGTTACCCTCACATTCTTCCTCTAGTAACCCGTATCAGACACTTACGGCTGGCAAGTTATCAGCAAATTCAATGCGAATCCCAATATTTACTGCAATTTTTACTCCGACAGTCTCCCTGTAGTAATCCATATCGGGCAGTTCAGTCTGGCCAGTTTTCAATATCGACCTCTCCCGTCCTGACTGGAGCGCCCCTTGCGTTAGATGTGGCATTTGGAGACCAGTCTGGAAGGTGCATGACCTTTAGGATTTTTTTTGTCTGAGTGGCGTATCGGTTTATCATTCTCAGGTCTCCGTGTCCTCCTTGTATCAAGTCTTAGCCACGCATTCAGATGACCAAGATTAAAATAAGGATTGAGCAGAGGAAGCCTATCTGGAGCAGATAGAATGTAAATTAAACCCAGAAAATTTCAATTCAATCCGCTGTATCAAAGCAAAAGCGAGGTTTTCTAGGCAACAGTGTGAGCTTCTAACCTTGTGTCCGCACTCCACAGACAGCGTGATGTTCTCGCTCATTGCCTGTAAGGCACTCGTCGCCAGAGGATGTGTTATGCTGCGGCCACTGGGTTTTGCGGGGACCCTAGCTGTAACTGGATATCTATTTTAGGTCTTAGAGCAGAAAATTTTCTCATATCAAGTGCCGCAGTTTTACGGTGCGTCGTCGGTGGCAACGATCGCGCTACGCGCTTTCGTCTGTGTACGTATCATTCTAAACTTAATCATCTATACGTTATTTACTCTTCGTCTGATTCCAACTGTTCTCGACTCGTAAGTTTGCTATCGTAATTTTTTTTTGCAAGACTCTGATAGCCATGCACTACTCTACTAGGAAAGCTTCCCCGAATTTGAATTTACCGCAATAATTTTCAGCTACACATTTTTCTTAACCCCAAGCTTTCACTGTTTTTCTAAGTGTGTTGCAAGTATTTGTACTGTTCATTTTCGATTACCTGCAAGCCGAGCACTTGCGTTATTGCATCGTTTCCCGGATTAACACTTAAACGACCTAATTAAATCTAGTTTGTTGGTCTTCGTGGGTGTTCAAGGTTAATTGTCCCCATCATTTTTATTACTGAACGTTAATGTACTCAAAAATGCGTGAAGTGTTTCTGATATGTGTTCTTTACTAAACCACAGCAAGTAATTCTCAAACAAGAAACGTAGCATTATTTCCATCCTGAGCTATTCGTGCACATAAAGAGATATCTGATTTACTTTTGATATCCTTGTTTTTCCCTGAGCTGCTGCAACTAAGCCTCGCAAAGGCAGTGTATGCAGTGACACTAAAATAGTTTCAAAGCTAATCATGTACTATAAAAAGTACTCGAGGGCCCGCGCTGTCAAAAATGACAGCGAAGAATTTGTGTTGACCTTTTTCATTGATTATACGTTCGTTATTACAACAGCTAACCTAAAAGCACCTGGAGATGAGCGTTTACGGCTTCACAGCTGCTGAGCATCGAAACTCATTTTCTCTCTTGCTCTCTCTGACATAGAGAAAACTTATTGCTTTTTAGTGGCCGCTCAGCAACGCTCAAAGTAATAGTTTCGATTTGGTATCAAGGATACGGTAAGATATCGTATAAGCCCAATGAATTTCGCTTAGCGCAAGCTATTTCGTCCGCCATTGAATTAGAGTTGGAAGAATTATAACTGTTGCAACAAAATTATCTGTGGGAAGAAACTAAGAATCAAAATGCATGAGAGTTCTAAAAAATATAAAGCTTCAAATAGCTTTAGTGCTGCGATTTCAACTTTGGCAATGCAAGAAGTGCGTTCAGACCTAAGGTTGCCCTATATTTTGCCATAGATTCGATGTATGGAGCAGGTAATACTTGTACAAATCAGATTAGGCATTCGATATCTTCATTGTTTGAATTTCAACTGTCGCTGATTAAGATACATTTGCCATCATCTACAACCAGGCCTATTTTCTACCTATCAGTTTTCAGCGACGCCTAACAGGATGACTACAGCCTCTAACCTTGGCTAATTTCCGCCTATCTGTTTTGTTAAAGCGTGACAGAAAATGGGCAGATAAGCAAACAAATAAAGAAACAGATAATTACATATCGGTCTTTATTATATTGTAAATTTTCAACAACGCCCCATAATAAGTTGGACAACCATTTTCCATCGCTGTAGCAGATATCTTCTGATACTTTCTTTGCGACATGGTTGAATGTCCGATGACAAAAATTTCAATTATGGTTCGGACACTTATAGTGCCCCGTACACAGACGAATGAAAATACAGACGGGCAGTTTCTAAGCGCAGTTCAGCTCTTCCTGGAGCTTTTGTTATGTCATAGTGAGGCCACCAGCGTTGTGCTTTGAAGAATTTTATTTAACGAGAATTATATTTGGACTGGGCGAAACGTGAAAATATTAACTAACAAGTCGCTAATTTATTGAAAAGCCGTTTGGCATCAGAGCTTTGTAGCCATAAAAACGTCAATGAAATTTCGAGCGGCTGGAGCTATGCAGATAACTCGTATCCTGTATACCAACTTATGATGAAAACATCAAAATTCAGACTGTGACATCATCATACAGCCAATAATTTCTTGCAAAATTACTGAAGAACTGCCAGTCTGTGTCTGCCAGTCTGTATTCTGGATACGGACTCTATATCTTGTGTATGGCATTTCTTGCCCTGCAAACCTTTCGCATTTTTTAGTTTGAGTGTGCACCTGGCCATTGCCAGATCGTTAATGTAGCTGTTTTGCAAAAAGGAAAGGGACGAAAACCGGTAAATATAAAAGGAGAATAAGATTTTTTTTTCAACTTGAAGACGGAAACAAAAAAAGCGTGACGGAGAGCCGGACCAAACACGGGAGTAAGCAAGCAAATAAGGAAGCAAATAACAAACAACTATTATTAAGTGGTGGATAAATATACTCAAGGCTAAGTTAAAACATTCACATGAACATTTACGGAAAACTATAGATTTTTGTTTCTTTTCATTTTTCCTTCATGCAATTAGGGTTGGGAGCACAACAAAGAAACCGAAACCAGAGCTTCTTTTATATCTTCTTTTTCTCGCACTTCCTCAGTCGTTCCTCAGCTGTTTACTCCATCATTTTCAACAACGCTCCAGCATAAGCGGACCAACCATTTGCCATCGCTGCTCCAAATATCTTCTGATACCTTCTGTGCGACATGATTGAAAGTCCGATGATAAACTTTCCATTTTGCTAGGCCACTTATAGTGCCTTGTATTCTGGATACGGACTCTATATAGTACTGCTTTCTAACCAGGCAAACCTTTCGCATTTTTGAGCTTGAGTTGTGTAGCTGGTCAATACCAGTTCATTAATGCATTCCTGACTCCTGATTTTGCCAAGGATGTTTCTTATTAAAACTCCTTGGATTTTCCCCAATTTAATACCTAGTGAAGGAACCTGCGGAACTTCTGCAGAACATAGGCATTGAAGCTAAGCATTGTACCTTAACTATGAAACCCTCGGAGCCGAGAAGAATCTTGCACTACTCGCACAAAATATTCTACCTTAGACATGCTAGCAGTACAGCAACTTAAAACTTACTTGACTCCGACTCGTATCCAGAATACCTCAGAGGAGTCCTAAATTTCCTCTATCTAATATGATCAAAGCCTCGGTCTTGCTTAGTGACTAACGGAGGGACAAGCAGACTGATAATGTAGAGTTATAGTATTTTTATACTCGCAGTTGTTACTAGACTACAAGACGTAAGTCGAGCAAGAGGCGAAGGCAATGACATTGATTTTTTTTAGCAATTTTTGTACACTGCTAAAAAATTTCTGCAGCCCTTTTAATGCCCAGTGTTATTACTAGTAAATCTCAGATAAGAAAGCATTCACTGACGCTGCTCTCCTTTTTTAACAATTTATGTACATTGTAAAGAAGTTTCCGAAGCGTTTCTAAGACTCACTCTTTTCAGTAAGTAAATCTTGAGCAAGAAGTGCATTCCGTGACGCTGATAGCCTTTGTTAAGTAAAGTACAGATTCACGGGCCGCACTTTTTCCATTGTACCAGCCAGCGTCTGCAGGCAGCCGGCAGCGCACCATGCACACACACACAAACACACACACAATGGTGTGCTCGCAACTTTAGAGCAGCCAAATCACCTGCCCTTCTTGTCATCAGCTTTAAAGGAGCCAGAGAGACTCTTCACCGTTTTGTCATGCCGTTGACGCTCGCAACGTCCACGTAAAGGACTTGCCAACGTCTTATTGTGTATGCACCAAGATATAGTTCACTTTCTTTGCATAGTAAGCAGTGTAGTTGTTTTAGTTTCAGATAAAATTCTTACTCAAGTTCTTTTCTTTTTTTGCCACGACGAGAGCAAGCGCTCTATGATTGACAGTAGGGTATTGACGCTATGGATGATGGGTACTATGTGTCTCGCATTTTGACCTGACTGGGAGGCTTCAAAACACTTTATGTTTAATTAGAGCGCCCACGCTGTTAAAAATGACAGCAAAAAATTTTTGAAGACTCTTTTTCACTTAACATACTCCCGTTACTAGTATGCCTCTGGAGACGCTGTCTATGTCAATTCATCTATAGCAACACAATGGTTCCCACCATAGAAGAGGAGCAGAAAAATTTTTACATTAGCAAGCAGCAAAGCACTGTCAACTTAAATTAATTCCCCGTCACGTATCATAGCTACCGAAGGAAAAGGCTTCAGTACAGCTATGTTTCTTTGCTCTCTCCGTCAAAGAAAGACAGTGAGCTAAAAGAATTAATTGTGTCTATTGCCTGGTGAAAAATCATCGCTTCGACTTTACTTTGTTGATCGGCTACTGAATTTATTCGTCGTGAACAGAACAAACATGTGTTCCCATGCATGGAGAAGTGATAATATAAAAATCAGATAATTTAGATTCCATGGCCACGATAAGAAATGCTGAAAATATCTTCATTGTTTCGATGTAAGGAACTGTTTCAAGCAGGAAATGCATTCAGATAATAAAGGGATAAGTATTCCACTTTCGCCATCATCTGCAACCTTGTCATCGATCTCTATGTAAACCCAACCTAATTACAAAATCTGCAACCTAGAATATTTTTCGTCTATCTATCTCATTAAGAAGCGGACTCGAAAAATATAAATAAATAAATAAATACGAGAAGCATATATATATATATTAAGATTTAGAATAGGAATTTCGGGAACCCCATAATTCGCCATGTGTTAAAATTATCCGGATAATCTGAGAGAATATAACGTGCTTTCGTATTCCATTATGTAGCTATAATAGTTGCAGTTCCGAGTCAGTAGATTCCACGTACTTAACTAACTGAATGTTATATAATTATAAAAAAAGATTACTCTGAAGTCTGAAGTGAGTTGCAAGTATGATGTTTGCAGTTGTTTCCACAGGGAACTATTCGTATTTATTACGTTGTAGCACACCTTATGGCACATGCAAATTCTTTCTCCTTTTCATCTTCTACACTTTATATGCAAGTTCTGGTTCATTATAATAATAAGAAAAAAAATCAGGAATTCAATTGCCAAAATTACTCTATCGACATATTATGCCTTTAAACTGTGCAGTGTGCGCTGCAATTGGATAAAGCTATTACAAAATACCCTCAAAAAGGATCTTAGGGAGTATGTTGTGTTTATAGTATTACGTCAAATATCGTATTCTCCATTCATCTTTTCGAGCTACATTACGAATACCGCAACACCTTTCGGGCTGAGGCGAATTTATGTCATCAAAAGTTTTGTTCATATTTTGAACAAATAGATCATGTTCTTAAATTAAAGCTGTGCTCCGGAAAAGTTATGCTGTGGTATATCACTAACAGCTCATCACATTTTGGCAAAAACTTCATTTACTATATTTTATCAAAAGCTCAACGTTTTTAAAAAAACTTTGCAAAGATTGTGTTATTACTTCTGGGACACTAACCATACGTACTTCTTTGTAGGTAGCTATAAGGTATTACTTCCTGATGGTTAGTATTCCAATGTTAAAAGTTCCGTACATTTGGGAAAAGTTAAGTTTTTACTCTATGTATAATTACAGTCTACGTAATTTAAAAATAACAGCGAGTGCATTGCGTTACATAATAAAACCGCACCACTTGAAAAAAAAAATAGTTTAGTTTTTTTTTTTGTACTCCACACGCCTAATTATAAGGTCATCACTATGCAGTATATGTTCATTGCCCGATTGTTGCTCCTGCTGCTAACAACACTTGTTTACAGACTTGTCTCGCTGTGGTCGGTCGCATCAGACCGGCCTTCTGAGTAGCCGCTCTGTTTGTAAACATCGGCGGCCGTGACGAGGCGTGCGCTCCCTCTTGAGTTACCGGCACGCTGCTCTGTATCGCTTTATGGGCTCTAGGTAGAGAATTTACCTCCTATGTTTGTCTTAGTTTCTCTTTGGTAAAGAATTTACTTCATATATTTGCCTCAGTTTCTTCTTGGATAATCCGTAAGATCGGTGTATGGATTCTAGGTACCCAGTCTTACGATTTTATAAATTAGATTAGCTCAAGTCATCGTGGCTTGCACTAGTGGCTCTAGCTTATTGGATGTCATGTAAGTGAACCTATCCGAATGAAAATTTGACCTTAACTATGTACTCCTTCCTGACGTACGGATATAATTTCTCAATTTTGATGCTCTGATCTTGAAATATCTCGAGATGATATGTGCAGTATGTTGAGTAAGAATTACAGTATATCCTAGATCAGTTCTGACACTGCCCGTAGTTAGGGCCCTCATAAATAAGTATATGGGCATCACTCCCTCAGGTGTCCCGAGTGCCTTTTCCGGAGAAGATTTTGCTGCTGGCCGCAGTTCCTGCTAACCTGGTTAATTTGTTAGGTAAGGTAGGTTCTCTATACTTACCTCTCTGCGCCTCATTTCTTGCCAGTAGTAGTGTGCTGGCTGCTTGAGACCCATAAAACTCATCTGAGTTTTCATTAAACTCAAGATCTTCCATCAGAAAAGCAATGAGAAAAAATCACTAAGCATACGTTGCGATGCGACTAGTATGGTTTTGCTGGGTTAGTAACTACAGTAGTCTACTACTACTTCCCCTGGTTAGGACTACCGGTATATCCACAAATTCAGCAATATGGCTTAATCCCATATACCTACAGTCCTACTCACAGTATAACTGTTCAGCAGATATAGTTTTTGGTATCCCGCTATCTTTAATGATTCCAATGTCACCATTATATGTAAGATGAACTCTAATTACTGCTGCCGAGTAGAACTTCGTCCTTATACTCGGACTTGGGTTTCAACTCCATCCCCCTGCTGCGCCACTGCCTGCAGCTGTGCTGACATTTATCCTCCGGGCTGCAGGCGAACTTGACTCGTTAGAGGGCGCTTAATTTGGAGGGAAGTTCTGCGATTGCTGATCTTAGTAACTCCATTGCCGTTCCCGCCTTCCTGTACCGTAAGCGAGGCAGAAAATCCGATCACTGACATAAGGTTATTTGGTAGTATCTGTGAGGTGATGTGGAGGGATACAACCGAGAATAAGCCTAAAGGTTACGGGGAAATGCCTAATCGAAAACAAACATAGGGACATATTATAATTTCTCAAGCACGGTCGACTGAACAGATACGCTGCCTCTGAACCCCAATAATTAGTCATTTTGGTATCCGTTTTACTCTTCTAATGACTTCCCCAAGATGTGAGATCATCAACTTGGTGTTCTTTTCGCTGCTCCTGCCTTTCCAAGTGTTGCGAGGTTTATTTTCATCATGGCGTTTGCATTTGCGCCGCTTCTTACTGGATGCCAGTTTAAGGCAGTGACGCCGCGGACTTCCGTTAAGGCACTATTAGCGTTCCCTGGCCTGGAGCTTTCTTTTGGACGCGTTCCAGGCAGCGGCGGCCGCTTTATTTCGGTCGCCGGCGCTGATGAACTGGATTGTTCGCCGCTAGTGAGCGTGTCGGCGCGGGGGGCGCGTGAATAAAGGGCCCCGCAGGGGGACAATTTAGAGGTCTCAGCCCGCAGTACCACTCTCATGCCCCTCAGAACAATGGCCCTTTGTTGGCCCGGGCACTCCCATGATATCTGATGAACTCTTTTGCTTGCTCGGCTATGGACTGTTTTTCCCACCCCCTTCGGGTGAGACCTTTGGATGTTTCTGGTACTCGGGTGAGGCACTGATATGTTAATCACTTACTATTGGCATGCTATTTGTTACTTTTCTTACTTACTGTACTGTGTACTACCTCCGCAGCCTTCGAGTAAGCGATTTAAATAGTTCTGTAACTCGTGCGAGACTTGCTTCATGTGTTTTCAGCTCGTGTGAGACATGCTTCATGTGTCTGTGGCTCGTGTGAGACTTGCTTCATGTGTTCACAGCTCGTGTGAGACTTACTTCAAGTGTTCACAGCTAGTGTGAGACTTGCTTCATGTGTTCACAGCTCGTGTGAGACTTGCTTCATGTATTCACAGCTCGTGTGAGATTTACTTCAAGTGTTCACAGCTAGTGTGAGACTTGCTTCATGTGTTCACAGCTCGTGTGAGATTTACTTCAAGTGTTCACAGCTAGTGTGAGACTTGCTTCATGTGTTCACAGCTCGTGTGAGACTTGCTTCACGTGTCTGTGGCTCGTGCGAGACTTGCTTCATGTGTTCAAAGCTCGTGTGAGCCTTGCTTCACGTGTCTGCAGCCTGCCCGAGACTTACGTACTTCATGTGGTAGCAGTTCGTGTGAGACATGCTTCACACGTTTGCAGTACAACTGAGACCTTTGGATATTTCTGTATACAGAATAACTCAATTCGAGGACTTTACCCATCTGCTCTTCTAAGATACTTCTCTAATGAACGGTTCTTAATACCGCTATTGGCTTCCTTTAACAACTTTGCGGTAATACATACGGTTACTATGTTCACTCGAGTGCTGCGTTTAGATATCAATTATAAGTTTCCTGACAAACCTAATATACCTTATGTCTTTTGTCTTCTGTCCCTATATGCAAACGCACACACAAATACCAGTCGGACGTGCCTATAGTGCTGCCCAGTCTGGCCCTTGTCATCTCACTGCCCGGTGCCGACGCCACGCTTATCCAGTAGTATTGTGGTAACAAGATGAGTCGGGCGAGCTCCGTGTCGCCTAGTGTGGCCGTTGTCACCTCGCTGTCATTGTGCCCGCGTCGACGAGCGCTGCGCCGCACATCTGGCGGGCCTCCAAGTATCGAACTTCTTTTTTTTTTGCCTTCACAAAATTCTTCTTATTGGGCCCAAATTTTCCCTCCGTCACGGCAACAACAAACTCGGTGATCTCGTCCAGCCCCAGTGCACGAGCAAAGAAGTGGCGTCGGCGTTCCAGTTTTGCGTTAAGGCATATTTGTATCTTCCATTATTATTATTATTAATATTATTAAATCACACCAGACTGGCGGCGCAGGAACGGAGAAACTCCATGAGGTTAACAAACCCCCACGCAACCAGCCCAGCGGGTGGAGAAAACAAAAGAATAAAAAAAAGAAGATTCGAAATCACAGAATAGCTCTGTGTACAGATCGTATAAAGCCGCCAACACCAGCACCAGCAAAGACAGAGCCATCAAGACCATTCCAAACATCCACACACGATGGAGTATCCAAGTATATGAGTAAGTGCTCGCGATATCATAGTAACTGCGTTCTGGTGACGGTAATTATGATTGGCTAAGTCAGTCCTAGTTTTAAGTTATGACCCATGATTGATTACTAGCTGTGCCCGGGATGAGGGTATGATACTGTTGCAGCTGAAGTCTTATTTCACTATTGGCAATTGTTATTCAACATAAAAAGTTAATAGACACGCAGATCCGAGAAAAGATCTTTAATGTTTTTAAAAGTATTTAATAAGGATGTTATACTGTAACAGTTCATGCCTGTAATTCCACAATTAGCTATTTTAACTTAGCATCAAAGCAAATTAGCTCAGTGATCCGTGAATAAAATTAGTAGGCATCTTCACAAACAGTTCTTTAGCTCTATAAGCTAAAGTTAGATTATTTTGATACTATTGTCGTATAGCGTCCCTAGCCAGTTGATTGGAAACAGTCTTAGGAAACCGTGCGAGTACAGTGCAATTAAATAATTTCACATCTTTCTCAGACTGTGGACTCACTATACATTTCGTTTAGGCTGGCCGACAAACATAAATTTTTCATTTTATTAAACAGACTTGATATGAATTCATCCATAAAGTACTTCTTAGCCTTTCCTTGGTAAGGACTAGTAAATATGCAGGCATTTTTGATACGGTGATTTGATGTTCTTCGCACATCCTCGTAGTTGAAAAATATATTTTAACTAGTGGACCTGTGCGGGATAAAATTCAAGCAATAATATATGTATTTGCTTAATATAGGCCGGTGCGGAATTTTATTTACTTTACTTGCTTCTTCCTTATCACAAGAAGTTTGTGGTGACACTTCTTCATTGATTGTACTTTCCTTACTAAAATATTTCTAGAGGAAAACGCTACGACGGCCAACTCAAGTTATCGTAAGAGATGCGGGCTTTCTACTGAGCAGTACACTTCAGTTCGTCTTCAGCACACCCCTTCCCTTCCTTAGACGAAATGCTAAAAAAACTATATTAGTAAACACTGCAACATCACTGAATTTCATTTCCGCTGCGTATCCAAGATACACAGTGAGATAGCTTCAGCGTAACAAAATTTTCGCTTCCAAGAAGTTGGAATAAATAATTGTTACGTCTACTGCACAGGAAAAAATTAGTTCCTCTATGCTTCGCTGATTTTCTACTAAATGTGTACATCATAAACCAAAAGAAAATATAATTTCGATGGAGAGAGAAAGTAATGACTATCAGACTCCACGGGAACGGCAAGAGAAGCTGGAAGAGCAAGAACTGCATTCATTGTTACTAAAGATTAGCAATGTTTTTTGCCCACAATTGATATTGCTTCTAATAAATACGGAGCTTTTACTTTGTATCCAAGATACTCGAGAGTGGCATATAACTCGGACTCGGAGAAAACTTGTTTTGTTGAAAGAAGAACTCAAAATGGAGAAAACAATATGCTGCAATGATATCATCGTGACATTACGCGCGTGCTGATCGCCGAAGCATATCTTACCATTTGTCTCGATTTATGTAGTCAAAATAAGACGACCAGTGTAAACTAAGGACAGCTGAAGTTTTAATGAAGAAAACGTCAGTACAGAGTACCAAGGAGCTTGTATAGAGAAGGAGGGAGCCAGTAGCCGAGCCCGTTGAAGCTCAAGAGTCTCTTATGGCTGTCAGCCAGTTGTCCTATGCACCAATCGCATATCAGTAAGAGTCTCTTATGGCTGCAGCCAGTCGCGTAAGCACCAATCGCATATCAGTAACTCGGTTCGTCTGCTGCTCCCCAGTGAAACTCAGTGCTCCCCCGTCTTTTCCACCAATGAGCGTCTCACAGCCATAAGAGATCTGGTTGACTCACTGGCGAATCTGTATTTGGGCCGCAGGGCTCCCTCCTTCTCTATTGAAGCTCCTTGCAGAGTACGCATCACGATGGAAGAGATTGTTTAGAGAAGCTGTATCTGCATCGAGTGGACTTCAACGTATAGTCAAAGAAAGACCGGACCGGATTGGAATTATCAGATATACTGCTCCAGTGCCACCATCAGCAACCTGAAATATTTTCTACCTATCAGTTTTCTACAGTATGAAGCATGGTAGGATCACCACAGTCTTCAAGCAGATGAATACACTGATGAAGCCAGGAAGCCCAGAGCTTCAACGTATAGTCAAAGAAAGACCGGACCGAATTGGAATTATCAGATATACTGCTCCAGTGCCACCATCAGCAACCTGAAATATTTTCTACCTATCAGTTTTCTACAGTATGAAGCATGGCAGGATCACCACAGTCTTCAAGCAGATGAATACACTGATGAAGCCAGGAAGCCCAGAGCTAATTTTTGCCTATATATTTCGTTAAGAACGTGACACCGAGCATATAAATAAAAATAAGTAAATAAATAAATATATATACTGTATTTATAAACACACGACAGTCATTCTTAGCATTAGATTTTGCGCGTGCCGTATTAGTGAAACATTCAACGTATTCGTATAGAGAAACATGTTATTTACTACTTATCTCTTTCTCTCCCATCCCGTTTTTGTCTACTGGTGACATTTCAGACAGTGTTATTCCTGCGGGGAAGGTAGATTAATTCATTACAGAATTGACCTTGCCAGGAGCACACGCATGAGTAATTGAATATTTGTAGCTTTAACCGTAGACTTTCGACATTTTCATGTTTCGGCTTGGGTGTAAGCTCAATAACGCCCGAAAACCTACGGGTAAAGTTCAGAATATTCAACAACTCATGCGTGTGCCCCCTACAAAGCCCCTTCTTTCATGATATGCTGCGTTCTAGGCCATTTTTGCGAATATACAAGTCCTCGTATGCATATCAGATAACTAAATCTCATTGCGCTATGTTATTTTACACTCCATGGTCTTCTCGTTCTGCGTGCTACCACCCCGTTCCCCATGCTGTATCTCTATGCACTGTCGCACCATGCACCATATTTCGTGTATCATGTTCCAAAAATGCGCCAATTTCGACTCCAATCACTATCACTTCATACCGTATCATTTCAGAGATTATACTCTACCTCTGTACCAATGACTACTCTGTGCACCATGCACGCGCTATCCTTTTATTCCTGATAATTCTAGGAAGCCTCTGAAAATGAAACCCCACGCTAACTGTTGATAATACCAAAAATTCTCTTTGAGATATCTTAGTTGTTTTACCACTGTATTTATATGCACTATCACCTAATGTATATTCAGTCCAAGCACTTTCTCAATTTACTCAGCACTGGCTTTCCACACTTCCAATTCAATTCCCACATCTGCCACTGATGTGTGTGTATGTGTGTGTGTAGACTGCTGCTGCTGTCACTCGCCAATATACAAAGCTGTCGACTTGCTGCCGCTAGAGCTCCGTGCTGCAGAGCAACAAGTTAATGCCATTAAGGCGGCTCCTCCTCGTGTTTTTGTTTGCTGTGTACGTTGTGGCTCTGTTCTACTTTACTTTATTGTGTCCGTCAGCCTTCGTTTGATGCCTACGGTGGCCCAGAAGTTCTTTTTGCGAAGATAATAACCGCTGTGTAGAATGCTTGTCATTGTTGCCTTTATTTGCTTTCAGTTGAAATGTACTGCGTTGGCTTGCGAATTATCTATAAGATGCCGAAGTAGTCGTTAATGAATTAAGAACTTTTTGGTAAAACAATATAATTGCGTGCATATTTCACCATGTAGTCATGGTCTATTTTCTTTCAAAAGCTTTAACTTAGTGAGGGACTCATCTCATGATTTTAGGTAAAAGATTCGGCTGTTCGCCAGATTTCGGGTTACAGGTTCTGTGGGTTATATTTCAAGTTTCCTCGGCATTTGTTGGTATTGGTACTTCTGATAAAGAAATGTCGCTGAGCGCCAGACTATTTTCTACAGTTTGTACATTGGAGAGAATTTCGTCTGTATTTTGACTTGACCTTTTCGGAGTTAGCTCTTCTTAGGTTGATGCACTGAACCTATAATTACATCTTTGTTTGTTGGTTCGTGTGTCACACCATGCTTTTTATCATAATTTATTTTCCATATACTCTCGCTTTGTCACTCACACAGACCCTTTAGTCCCGCACATTTTACACCTAGTTTCGTCCCATCGCACCAGACTCAGGCGCTGCCACGTCCCGTGTTGCGGCAACTCGTCGCCGTAGTCATTTCGAGGCGCGCCTGAAGCCGTTGTGTCGGCCATTCGTCAGCAACATCGCTGATAACATCGTCCGCTGTCGGCCTGTAGCTGGGCTGACTTAACTGAAGGGTCTGCTGGCAGCCACCCTGCTGCAATGGCTCCAGCTGCTATTAGGCTTTTAACTGCGCATTAAAGTGGTCGATAAATACGTGGCACATTAGATACTTGGTAAATTTGCTGATCAACCTTAAACCTCCTAAAAAATAATTCTGGTAGATGAGGTCACGTGACAGCGACTTTGTGCTTATGAAAATTGTAACTTGAGAGTACAGTATATTGTGCTGCGGTTGAGGGTCTGTGGATTTCCCTGAAAACAGGCTTTACTGTCGGCACAACAGCAGCATTTTTTAACCCTGACTCCGTTAAGGATCTACCAGCCCAACACATACAACATTTCATCCCGGTAAGCATAATTTGCATCGTAGTGCACATCGCATCAGGTTTCATTTTCATGCATGCCGTATCTTATCAGCATCGCTTCTCTGTGAAGCGTATCATTTGTAGTGTTCCGTGGACACAAGGTGTGTTCGACGGATCGTAATTTTTCTGTTACGTTAAAAAGAGGCCTGCAGGGCATTTTGTCTGCACTGTTAGGCTTTAACCAAACCTGGTTCCATCTCACTGACATGCTACACAAGTCTCCCCTATCGAACAGATATGTTCTAACAATTAGCGCATTCGTTACGGCTATTGTCATGTCATGAAATCGTGCCAGTTCCTGCCATTACACATAAGCTTCGTCAACGTTTCCGACATAATGCCCCTTGACATATTGAGCACTGTTGTTGTTGTTCTTATGAAACATAGTCATTTAGCTGGATAAAGCCGTGTTCACACTATAGTGCGTTGTTACGCGCACACAGTACAGTTTATAGCACTTTGTTGTGTCATTGGAATCATAACTGTATATAGGTATGTTGATTGTTTGGCTAATAATTGTTCCACCGTAATGCTAGTATCACTAGTGTTTTTTAGGTACCGCTTTAAATTTGCAGTGAATTGGGACTCAAGAAAGCCGTGCGCTTTTGTGTTGTTTACAAGGAAAAAAAAACAAATCGTTCGGACCCGTAACTTGCTACGACCGTACCAAAAAACTCCTGTGTGAACTTGCCTTAATAGGCTTGTTTAAAAAAACCTTGACGATTAACGGCATTATAGGGAAGCTTTGCCTCAAGTTACAGCATAGGCATATTTAAGACTGTTACGATGTCATCGTACAAAACTGCCCGATCTCTAACATTAAGGACTATTGCCCTGCCGTGTTACAGGCCGAGCTCGCAGGCACGCATAGCCCCATCTCCCGGTACCTCGCCCGTTTAATTCATGCAAGGCAAGGGCTAATTTTGGCTTCGGTCCGTCCTCGCTTCTAGTGATTGCGTCTAGACTTGCTTGGTGCTCGTATTCCGGTATAGGTAGCCGCTAGTGCTCTGCCTGCAATCTAAACACCTTTTAAGTTTATTTTTAGGACCTGTGACGTCATTCCATTAGAAATGATTACTAAAATGAGCATTTTATTCTATGAGTATTTTGCGTTTTATAATAGTCTCGAGCATAATCTACTACGAAGATACTGCTCAGCAGGCTATTCAGTTACACGAGAGTATTGCGTAATGTAATATCTCTTAAATTGTTTTTATATTTTAACTTTATTTTCTGTGTTCTTGGTCTTGTAACACAACTGTACACTAGAGTCTCGCGGAAACACACATCTACACAGAAATGCACAACCTACACGTCAAAAGTGTGCAAGCTGTATGTGCAGTTCAACTCGAAGCAACTACCCTCAACAACAGCGGATCAGACACTGTGCACACAGGTTTCCCAATTAGGTGCACAGCGTGGATACGAAGCTGTCGCCAGTACAGCAATAGCTTTTGCTTCTGCTCAGTGCGCTTGAGTTACCAATTATGAAGATAGACCACCACATAAATTTGCTTCAATCTTCCTTAATTTACTGACTCCAAAGTGGTTTTTAAATTTGATGTTTTCGGCATGTCATTATTTTTAAGCGAACAGTGTTATCACGAAATGCTTTGGACAAAAATGATGTACCAACGGTTGTTGATTTACAAACGTGTGGTATTATCATTGTATTTCTGTCATGCTCCTAATTTTAAAACAATTCTTACGATGGATGCTGATCCACTTAACTCTTTCTTTCATGCCGTAAAATGTATACCACACTTCACATAGTGCTATTCCTACGAGAGGGGTGAATGAATTCATTAAAGAAAATGTTAACCATTCAAGTATGTTACGATGAACTGCTACCGTAAAACAATTGCCAACCGATCAAAGCTGTATTACTGTTTGAGCTTCTGGGCAGCTGAGAAATGGGCTAGGGTTATGTTCGGCAGCACTGATGTTTCTTCGTTGAAGTATTATTCCTGTTTCAACGAATACCTTCGCAGAGGGATCTTATCTTTTAGAAATACTTCCAACATTGCGTTAGTCAAGCTATAGCAACGTAAAAGTTGCCGCTTCAAATGTTAGGCTGCTTTCAGAAGTACAGCAGCAGCGGGAAATATTCGTCCCATTCCCGCCATGTTAGTGTGCGTTTCAAAAGTATAGCAGCTGCGTAAAGTTTCCGCCTCATTCCCTCCATCTTCATCTGCATTGAAAACTACAGCAGCAACTGTTTCCGCCTCATTCCCTTCATCTTCATCTGCATTGAAAACTACAGCAGCAACTGTTTCCGCCTCATTCCCTCCATGCGAGTCAACGTTTCAAAAGTATAGCAGCTGCGTAAAGTTTCCGCCTCATTTCCTCCATGTAAGTCAGCGTTTCAAAAGTATAGCACCAACCTAAATTTTCCGCCTCATTCCCACAATGTTAGTCTGCATTTCAAAATTATAGAAGCAGTCTGAATTTTCCACCTCATTCCCCCATGCTAGTCTGCGAATCGAAAGCAAAGCAGCAGCGGGAAATTTTCGCCCCACCGCCGCCATGTTGAGGTGTTTGCCACTCTGGCGAGCGTCGCCCGCTCCTCTCAGGTGCCACGCGCTCCTGGGGATGTTGGCGCCCATCGATCGCCTGATCACCGCCTGCCTCCTCTCTCTCTGGGCCTCGCTGATATACGGCCTGCTACATGGCCTCACTTCTGCTATATGGGCTTCATGGCGATATACGGCCTGCTACATGGCCTCACTTCTCTGCTATATGGGCTCCATGGCGATATACGGCCTGCTACATGGCCTCACCTATGCCATATTGGCTCGTTCATGGATATATGGGCTCATTAGTGGCTATATGGGCTCATTCAGGGCTATATGGACGGGCTCATTAGTGGCTATATGGGTTCATTCATGGCTATATGGGCTCATTCATAGCTATATGGGCTCATTCATGGCTATATGGGCTCATTCATGGCTATATAGGCTCATTCGGGGCTATGTGAGGTTCAGGTGGCGCTATGTACGTCATCCGTACTGTAAATTCTGTGACCATATCGAGGTCCAGCAGAGAGTTATCTTCACGAGGCACGTAACCGCCTGCAATTGAGTAACTTGATATAGTTGCGAGGTATTGCACGGTTGCACGGAAGCTTGTTTTAGTGTGGATAAAATGCACTCAAAAGATAGCGTGCTAGACGTGTGGTGACTGTGGGTGAGTGGCGGCACCAGAAAATTTACAATGGGGCTGAGGAGGGAGCTGGAGTAAAATCTGGAGGGGCTTCACGTTGCTGTGGGATACTTGTGTATTGGTTACATGGTAGCAATATGGGCGGAGGGAAGCTTGACCTATTATTGGATGCTTAAGACCTTCTTTACAGCCGTCACAGCGGTAAGGTGACAAAAACAAGAAGAGAGTTAGTTAAGTCGGACATTTTAAAAGTGAAAACCGGATAGCAGTAAAAATTAACTCTAAAAATAGTACTCATATATCCCCCTGAAGGTTTCTTAACCAGAGGTATCTAGACGTCTCGGGAGCTAGGGCTCGATTTCTCTGTACTGGTGTTAATGAATTTCATATACCGGAATTTGAAAGTCGCATTTGCTAGTTATAATGCCAAGAATGGTATGGAAATGATTATCTTGGTGGCAGGACTATCTAGCTACTGTAGCCTATATAGGACAATCAGCTGAGGTTCTGGATTTGTCGAACGGTGAGAACTTCTGCTTTGAGGCCAGGAGCATTTTTTGTAGCCCCTATAAGTACACAACGTGGTACAGAACTGCAGTCTAGGGCTGTGGATGGATTTAGTTCGTAAGATCTTTGTGGAACAGCGAGCGCTGTAATACTGAAATAACTCAATTCCATGGCATTCCTAGAGTCTGGGAAATGCCTAAAGCTATCGATATTATTGTTATAAATTTTTTGATGAATTTTATTCGTTGCAACATTTTTGTCTGGAAGAAGAGCTTTGTATTTCTCAGTAATGTAATTGCTCAAAGCTTTCGGTAGTATTGTAGTATTTTGCAAGTTTAATTGGGGTATACATATATTATTTTAAATTACTTCTAATCCATTGCAACTCCTCGTCTCTAATGAGAGTCTAGTGCGTTCTTTAGCTTCGTAATTGCCTGGGATCGTCGATTTATCGGGGAAATTAGCCAATCGCCAGCAATTATCGACCGAATGGCTTATGGCTGCTGTTTATCTTTGCCATTACAAGACCTTGATTCCCGGCCATTCCAGTGTGGTGGCATCAGGGACTCAATGCACTGAGTTGGAATACTAGTTATACTTTTTGTCCATATTCAGCTGCAAACTACTTGTGCACTGCTAAATTTGTTCCTATTTCAAATCCAATCCCGTGAGTCAGAGACGTACTATAATTATATATTTATTTACTGTATTTACGACATAGCTTCTCGCTTGTAACATATCTTTGGTGACAAATGGACAGGCTCCAAAGTTGTAAACATGTATGGCATGCCCCAGAATTCTTTTACTCCCCGTGTGTGTATACAAAGCAGCTAAACTGCTATACCTCAATTTCTCATCTAATGTAATTAACGAACACAGCGTCCATGTAGCGTAATGTCTGGCTTTCTTGAAAACTTTGAAGCATAGTAGGTGCTTGTGCGGTCAAAGGTAGCCAATATACATTTTACAACTTCGATAGAGGATGTTTTATTCAGTGATATTCTTACGAAAAACAGAGTTTTTATTTCGTGGTGCTATTGTGTTGATATGAGTTTTCTCAATTTGGCTACTGCATTACCTCCTAGAAAATTCTCGGTGCCTCTTCATGGGACTTAGTTTGACACTGTGTAAGATCAAGAATGTCGATGGCATATTTTTCCTCTAAACAATACTGGGGCTAGATATTTCGCGTATCTAAGTACTAGCTTTGTCAAGCAGTAACGGTCATACCTAGCACTGCTTATGCTTGCTCTACTTTTATATCCTATTGCTATAATGATACTGGGTCGATCGGCGCTGTAATCCAAGTCCCCAGTTCGAGTCTTGACGCGACTGCTTATAGCTGTTTCAGCTAAACAAGAGAGAGTGGACAGATGAGGTTCTCTCTGTATGACTTCATGGGTTTAGTTTAGATGAGGAAACCAAAAACTGATCCGTATAGATAAGCATGTAAAATATATGCTATGCAGGCATACTGTATGCATTTATGTACATATTTTATGTGTAGGTTTACATGCATCTAAGTGAATTGGGTTACACAAATCTAGTTTTAGGCTTGGTCGACAATAAACTCCAACTAGGTGAAAATAATTGGCTAACGTCTAGTTTTTCTTATTTCTTGTGCAACCAAGACACCTCGCACGCCAACGTGGAAACGATCCACATTACGATACTCAACCACCAAATGCACTTGAAATAACCAAATGATATTAAATTACGATAATAAAATCCCTAAGTGAACGTTTTATGACAGTACGATATTCAAATCACCAAATTAACATTTTGGCGTACTCGGCATCATTTAATTTCATATTCTTACATTCAATTTCTGTACAACGCTTACGTACCGTCCCAGCTGGAATTTCTGTGCAACGCTTACGTACCGTCTCAGCTGGAATTTCTGTACAGCGCTTACGTACCGTCCCAGCTAGAATTCCAACAAGCAAAGTGTCAGAACTTGCCTGTGCGTCGCTCTACCAGCCCCTATATAGTCCCGGGACACCGTTTCCACTTCTCTAATTACTATGCTAATGCATTTGATTACACGTTCGCTATGACGCGTCCCCGACGCTCACGATGTGTCATGCATTTATTAATATAATTTAGTGAGAGGCTCGTGCCTGCATGCACTTACGCTGCTTTTTGATGGAGTCTGACACACCCCTCCTTTTCCCCGTCGAAAATTCAGCTTCATACCTCTCTCCTACAAAAAAACTGATCTTCGTAGTAATAACACTATTCTAATGTCCTCAAATAGGAGGGGTAAAGCATACAGAAAGAAATTTTTAGCTAATGTAACCCAATGGTTCAGCGACAAAATGGTGAAAACAAAGAATCATACGTGATGTTTCTGAAACTTGTCCTTCCAAATTAGGATTTTTTAAGGGGAATCTTCATGGAACAACAAATTAATTTGTGTTAAGTAAAAGAACTGGTCAGCATAGGGTATACTAACCTGACCGCCATCTTAGTTCGGCGTGTAATGAAGTCGAAACTTGCTGGACGCATCCTGCTGAAAATTTTGCAATTTTTGGCCAAATAAATATTCACGATGAATTCATTTTCAAAATTTTCCCATTCAGAAGTAGCGTCTTGTACATGCTACTTCTTGCTTTTTCTTAAGGAAAAATAATGCTTTAGTCAAGGCTTTGGCTGTCATTCTGTTAATACGAAGTCACGTAGCAGTCTTTTACTAATCTGCGTCCTAATGCGTTACTGTGTCCGCATGAAGAGCAGCAAAGTCTACAACTTTCTGAGTTCTATACCCGTGTTCACACTATAGTTTTCTGCCGCTGTCAGAGCGTGTCACGCCGCCGAATAGTTTGTTACTTTCATGTAAACAATAAGAAACTGCACTACGTAAAAGTTCTAACTCACTCTGAATCTCTCGGTATAACTCAAACTTCACTGGTGACTAGCCCAATGGTAGCTGATACGACGACAAACATTTCAACAAGTCTTCTGTCCACATGCAGTTGTGTTCACACAGAAGCAACAGTTCGAGCGAACACTTTGTACGTCGTACGGAGAACATAAGACTGTACTGTAAATCTGCCTTACACTATTCGATGTTGATATATTTAAAGAGACATTTCAAATTTTTCTTGCCACTCTTGCTAAGCAAGCTGGCGATGTGAAGGCAAGCACTTTGGTAAACTTTTTTGAAGTTAGGTACGCAATTGTGTTACTTTCAGGACTTAGAGAAACTCCGGACACTGAGTCCTGATTGTGTACGACTGTGGAACCGAAGGCTGTCGTGTCATCCCGCGTTAAGTTCCCGCCATATATAAAAATATAATCATGTGCACTTTCTATGTACTTGCTCATATGAGGTATTATTCTTTTAATTAGTTAAAGTAATGTACACTTCGAGCTGCGAGCATTTCTTTATGAGGAGTAACTACCTATTTTTTCTGCTTAAGATTTCCATACCTTTCTCAGACTGTATTTCTGCTCTCTCATTCCTTTTAAGTGAATGTCATTTACTAAAACTCAGTTTAAGCTTTAGCTCATAATAGTTAAATGGTCAAAGCATTCCGTTCTTTAACTCTCTGCTGTTAGCCCACATTCCTGTTAATTACCACCATTTACCAAAACCTTAGCTTGTAATAAGCCAAAATTCCGTAAACATATTACCTAGTCAACTATACCGGCTCCTACTGTACCCCACATTCTTGTTAAATACGGGCATTGTCTAAGGCCCTAGCTCGTAGTAAGTCAGAAGTTTAGCAATATTTCATCTTATCAACTCCCAGTTTTTAGTGTGGCGCCAGCATTTCTATTAATTACTGCCATTTACTAAACGCCAAGCTCGTAATAAGTCACAAGTTCGGAAATATTTGGACCGTTTTGTCTCCTCAACTCCGGCTTTAATTAACCTCGAACAGGCCGGCCAGGCCCCGCACAATGGCTCCTATACACAAAGTTTTGCCCGCGCTCCTGACAACTTTACGGGAGTCGGTCGGGCACTGCACAGTGGGGGTTTGTTCCTGAGATCTGCGCCCTTTCATCAAACTTTCCCTTTAGTTTTGCTGCCGAAGTCTGGTCAGATGTTACGGGCCTGACTTTGACTTGGTTTCTGCTGTAGAAGTAGGTTGTGACGAGTTGTATGCATACACTGGATGTTTTCCAGGACCTCAGTGAACGAGAAGGTGGGCCTTATAAGAAGTAGAGTTGAAGAGATGTTGAAATTGGGCCAGATGTTGCTGGTGTGACTTCAGCAGGGTTTTTGTAGTAGCAGTTGTTTCTAATCAGTGTGATAAACAGTGCATAATTGCAATATCTTGGCATTCGAGAAAGTATTATATTTAGTGAGATTTTGAAACCGAGTCTGTTGCAGATTTCGGGGCTGAAGGCTCTCTGTCGGACCTTGTGATTAGTGGGGTAAACGCTGGACAATTTGCAAGGTTTCAACTAACAAGAAGGGTGTTTTAAAGCAGTGTTGCAGTATTTGGGTCGTTTGTCTGCCGACATCAGCGACGTTTCAGCTAAAGTGCAGTTTCCCAGTAGTTAGTATGATGATATTGTAAATATATATTTAATATTTTGTACGATGAAACAGGACGAGAAGGAGTTCAAGTAACGTCTGTAGATGGTGGCATGATTTCATAGGAGAAGGACTTGTAGTAACGTCTGTTGGTGGTGGCATGATTTCGAAGAAGTTAGCGTTGAAGTTACAGTTCTGGAAAATATTCCAGTTTACAACAATACCATTAAAGATAGTGCATACAAATTTTTGTTAACCTCGGAAATCAGCCATGTTGTCGCTCTTTTTTTCTATTACCACTTCAGTTGCCGAAAGCTAGGTATTTCTTCTAGCGTAGAATTTGAACCCTGAAGTTTTTTCTAAGCAGTAAATTGTAGAAGTGTCGAATGCAAAATTTGTCCCACTGAGAAAAGAGCTAGACTGAGGTAAAAAATAATAATGGCCGCGATGATTGGACGAAGCGGCTTGTTCGATACACGCTTCGTTGCAAGACAGACTTTGGCCGGTCGTTGGATTGATGATCTATCTATTGGTTTTAGTAATTGGCTGTCTCGCGTGACTGATAGAACCGTCGAGAAAAGAAAACAGAACATCACGAAATATCTGCTGCTACATGTAGCTAGTATTAGCGAATCATATAGCGTCAGAATCTCTCGAGTGTTGAATACAAAACTAATGAAATTGTTGGGGGAAAAAAACAGAACGTCACAAAATATCTGCAGCGATTTGTAGCTAATTTTAGCGAATCATACAGTGTCCTTTTTGGAGAAGACTATTGTCAGTTATGTTGGCGATTCTACTTTGGTAGTAGTAATTCAAACTCCTGACATGCGCGAAGCTACAGTCCAGTCCTTAAACAGAGACTTGTTACCTATTAACATATGGTGTTTCTCCTCGTGTATGAAACTGAGTAGGTAGGTAAAACTAAAGCAATGATTGTCAGTCGGTATCGTACTCTGTTAGCTCCGCATTCGCCTATGGTGTTAGGCAATACTATTCTGCAGGGGCCAGCTCTCTGAGATACTTGGTATCCTCTTTCACGAGGAGTTACATTCCAGGCGCATATTGGGCATTTGATCACAGATACTTCCAGTAAGGTTGGAATCTTGCGTAAGGTTCATGGTGTGTTCGGTGATGAAGTAGTCCGGAGATGCGTCTATGCTTCTTGCTTCCTCTGTTGCAATTTGCCCTGTCCGGGCTTCAGCTGCCGCTAGACATCTTCGTCTACTTGATCGACTTTTTGGCTCGGCCAGTCGGCTGTAAGCTGGGAATATTCTAGTAAACTTATCCCATAGACGTAGTGTACCTTGTTTTGTAGGTTCTATTAGGTCTTCAGTAATAAGGGATATTAGTTACATTCATCTGTTCCTGCTCTCAGGATCTTTTGAAGAAACACACACATGAGCTACGCCCGTAGCCTATCTCTTTACTTTAGCAACTCCTAAGTTTGGAAACTGCTAGGTACTTAACTGGACAATTTGATCATCTTTTTATAGCCAGACCGATACATCATCAGCGTGCAATATATTGCACGCTGATTTACCCGCGTCGGTGTGCTCGCGTTCGAATCAGCTGTGAATGTTTTTGAGGGATTCCTTTTAGCAGCGCTTTGGGCGTGTTAGGGTTGTGTAAAGCTTTTTTGGGGGTTATTTCTGTCCCTTCATGCCTTGACCTGGAGTTTTACTAATAGTAACAATAATAGTCAGGCTCTCCCGAGTGTTGAATTGAGGACCTTTCGAAAAGATTTTTCTGTAGGGTGGAGCGATTTTCTATTGTGTCCACTGGTTCTCTTAATGCTAGAAAAATTCGCTCTTATCCAGTTTGCGAGTTCTGTGGGGAATTGGGAGGCAATACGCGACGTGTGGCTGACGACTCTGATGGGCCGCCCCGAACCGAGCGCGACCGACTCACGGCCTCGTGTTCTCGCCTGCTTCCCGCCACTTGACCCAACCCACATGAACTACGATCTTAGAATGAGTATTTACCGTAGTATACAGTAGATATATTTTTCGCGTTACAGTGTTTCACTGTGTTTGTCATATGCATTGTTATAATATACCATTACTGTTATTTGTTAAACTGCTAGCGCTACTAGTGCAGTATTATTAGGAACAAATGCCGGATTTAACATTAGGGATTTTTGAAAATTGGGTATGGAACGTAATTCCTTTTATTTTATGTAAAGATAGATGCCCTATATGCAAATTCCCCTGATGTGAGCTTGTTCGCCACGTAAGCCTCGCATATACTGAGAACCATGTGGAATGAAACCAAATGAAACTTTATTTTGCAACATCACGAAGTCCGAAATGTTGCTAAGAAATTCCATCAAAAACCATTAACAGCTGTCTTAAACGCCTGTAGATCTACACGTGAATTCCGGAACTGAAATCCAGGCCAGAAGGGACCAGGATAGAAAAGACGGACTGAACTGACTAGTTAGACACCTAATGATCTCAACTGGAAAGAGGGGCAGGGATAGAGAAATAAAACCAATGTCTTTCATTGTTGAATACCTTCTAAAAACATACAAACAAAGATAGATAGTACTCAGCCTATGGGACAGATTAACAAAATCATTCTCAGCAGGCACTCTTCGCGCTGAGCTCACAAGTCGGTGCGGCAGAAGCAGGTGATTAGCAGCAGCCGAAGACCAGACCGGGGAGCAGTAAAGCAAGAGACGCATAAAATCACTTACAGATTTCGTTCCTGTCATCAAACACAGCACCAGTAACAAATTGTTCAATCCCAAAAACATTTCAATTGGTTTTGTACGGTTTTTGTCCATTATCGAGCTAATAATTAGAAACAATTCGAACTTAACCTCGGGTTGTACATGACTGGATATCCAGTGTTATCTCACCTGAAATAAATATTATTTAATTTTTGGTGTCTTTGGTATGCATCGTTTGGCGGACGTTGGAATTTAAAGTAATTTGATATATTAATCCCTTCTATATGTCCAAGCAACTCTCGATTCGCTCCTTGCTTTTCTAAAAAAAGACACGATGCCGCGGTGCATCATTATCAGTCGAAATTGTAAAATTTACTTTCGATGCTTGAGAACTTTCTGCTCATCTTCAACGGCCACAACTCCTAGCTGTTAGTCGTAATACAGCCGTCTAACAGTGACTGTAACGCTGTTTATAGTATCGGTATCACTCCATTGCCCTTGCATTTATTGGCCCATTTTCTTTTCATCGTCTCGGCGCCAGATGCCTTACGAAAGAATGTCATCAGGTCTCTCGGTTCATATGCGTTCTGACGGCTGAGTCATTCATCAACGTTTTTTATTGCATGTTTATCCCCTTGTGCTCAGAAATATTTTTAGCTTCTGTTTAGCACAAATTTACATTCCTCAAGTTGTACCACGCACATGGCACTGGCGTCCGTTGAAGATATTAGTAGTTGCGTATCTAAATGTCACTACGGTCAGCGTTGGTATATTTCGCTATGGGATACTGGATATGGAGATTTACTACAATGAAGTTGGTAATTGATCATAATAGCACAAGGAAGATTGGGATATTACGTTACCAAAAATATATCAAAGAAAAAAAATTTCGAAATGGCACTTTCTTTCATCTCACAGGTCGTGAGGTGATAAATAGTTAACTGATTTTCGAAAACTGGCAGTTGAAGGTAGGCATATTACAATCTTGATTATGATGTAATGTTCTATATCAAAAGTTCAACTAGATGAGCACTCTGAGGGCGCATGCCTCCACCAAGATAGGCAATGCCAACGATAAATTCAAATTGGTCCTAAGACCAGGATTTCTTTTCATCATTGCTAAAATATGATTATTATGATTATATCCTATAATGTTTTTGGACATCCCTTTGCAACTTTTTGAAGTTATGTTCCCACAAACAAGTTATGTTTTCACAGCGACTAAGACTTAAATATAATCAAATATACAGACAGGCGAACCGATTTTCACTAAAATGTAATCTTTTGTGCTCTTGAACATTTCTAACAGCTCCTGAAAATCTTATGATTCTAAAATTTTTAAAGTTATGTTCTACAGGCGTAAAATGAACATAGAGACAACGAGGCAAACGAACGAAAAGATCATTGGAAAAATTTGGTCAGTTATCCTTCGTAACATTGTCAACAATTCCTGCAAATATCATGAAGATCCGTTCATGGCTGTTTGAGTTATGCTACCAAGAAACAACAGCCAGACGAAAAACCGTTGAAAAGATTTTGACCAAAAGTTGATCACCTGTTCCTCCTAACATACCTAACATTCCCTGTAAATTTAATAAAGATCCGTCCTTAACTTTTCAGTTATCTTAGTGACAGACAAATAGTCAGACAGACAAACTCCGACAAAAACATAATCCTCCTTGGCGGCGTTAATTATAGCTACCTGAATTACAGTCAACTCTCCCACAATAAACTCCACAGTTGCACTCCTGAATTAGCTTCATTCTTAAGATAAAATCGATGTCTGACTACTAGTCTAATCGTTTCACTTTTAATGCGCTTTCGTTAATTATTGTATTTTAGTTTTAATGCAGCTTTCTCATACCCAGAAAATAAATCTGTGGAAACAACTCAGTGTAGTAGTCATTATATTCATTTCATCGTGAAAAAGCTTCACTCTCTTCGTTTATTAAAAGGAATAATGTTAATGTATTTTCTTAGATCCAAACAGTTGTAACGACGCCGGTGAAGGTGTCATGTTGAGACATCGGGGCTACGCAGGCGTAACCACCACGGTTAAGGTATCATAATACAGCTGCACGACACCCCGCTGCCTGTGTTTGCCATTACAGCTGTAGCCTTTTGAGAGGAGGTATTGAGAGAGCCCTACAGCTGTAGATTGGCACAGCACCTTTAATATATTATGGTACGCTCAGCAGCAGCTTTAAACCACTCGCTGCCTCCTACCGCGACTTCGCTTGTGTTTGTGTGTCAGTGTTTGACTTAATTTTGCCCCTAGACTGCTTTATTATTTATTTCGTATATACTTAACGCTACCCGCCACCCGGCATTCCATTTGGAATAACGTCAGAGTTTCAGACGAAATAAATGAAAGAAAAATGCCATGGCTTTGAGGTGATTCCCACAGAAGACTCGCTTGTGTGAGTGTCCAATAAATTGTTCAAGAAACTGACCTTCAATTTCGCTTGATTCTCAACTAGCTGTTTCCCAGAGTGGATATTACCTGCTTTGAATAGGGTTTATAATTTCTGCAATCATTACATGATATTGATTGAGAACTTTATCATAGTTACAGCAGTACTGTAGATTCGCGAGATTTATACATCAAGGAAAACGTTTTAAGAATTTAGCTCTGCACGGTTTCGAGAGGACGATTTTTTTTTCTTGTCTCTGTCCTATTCTTTCGTTCTTTTTTCCTTTCACTGCTTCCAACATTGGAATGCGATAATTGAGTAGCGTTTCCGACGAATACGTATAGCAATTACTGTAAAAGTTAATGATAACAACCAGTCATCAGTTGCCATGAAAATGATCGTTGGCAGTTTTCCGGTTGCGATTTGTCTTATGGTTGTCAGACCAGTATATTCAGCAGATAAGGTTAACGTTACCATTATAATAAATTAATTACGAGCGATAAGATTTAACCGAGTCAAAAATGTTGATATTATTTTACCGATCGATATGTGCTGTCAGTAACATGCTTCAGCTGTTAAGATTGTCATCAGTTAACCATTCGATGTTGATACGCGCAAAAAAAAAAAACTGATTTGTTGAATTAACCAACGTGTGCTATATTTCTTTATTAAAACGTGTTGTACTGAAAACCGACTTCATAGATCTTGCGCTATCTGGAAATTTATTACGACGGGAGATGTAGATTTATTGCAGTAGAGACATGGATTTATGGCAATGGAGAGAGATTTATCATCATGGAAATGAAAATTTACTACAGCGAAAGTGAAATTTGACCAGTATCCAGATGGAGATTTATCAGACTCAAATACATATTCTTGGTAATACTCCAGGCTCTGGGGGGGGGGTGTCTGTGTACATTTCTCTTTCACGGCTCTACCATGTATTTTCCTATTCCATATGATGAGGACATTAAAAAAAAGTTAGGTAGAACTTTCGCAACCGGTACATTTTTGAGGAGGGCATGGGAGGGGCCCAAAATTATCAATTCCAGACTGATTAGTGTGAAACTTGCTCAAACTATGTATTTTTGGAAAGAAACATATGTTGTTCCTACAACTTTTTTGATTTTTATTCGTTAGTTTTTGAGATTTGAGATAATGGGGTTTATATATAAATATATACATATGTATATTTTGGAAATTTCAAATGAATAAAACTCAATGAGTTTTCATGCTAGAATAAAAACAACGACAGTTTTGGAAACCTTGAAACATTCTTAGCAAAACTATAGAGCTGCATTATCCATTTTTACCCTCAAATATGTTTATTACGACTGGATTTTCCGTTTTCTATTTCGTTGCGATCGCTAACTAAAATATAGGGAAAAGCAATTAAGGGATTCGGTTTTGAGATATGATAAAAAATATTATGAGGGCAAAAATGGGAAATTCAGAATAAAGTTTTGTTAGAAATGTTTCAAGAATTCCAAAACTGTCATTGTTTTTATACAAGCAAGAAAATTTATTGAGTTCTATTCATTTGAAATTTCCAAAATATACATACTGTATATATTTATATATTAACCCCATTCGTTAAATAAATAAAAAAAGTTGTATAAACAAAATGTGTTTCTTTTTCCAAAATACATATTTTGAGTGAGTTTCAGAACAATCAGTCCACAATTGACAATTTTGGGCCCCCATGCCCCCCTCAAAAATGTACCAGTTGCGAAAGTTCTACGTAACTTTTTTTTTAATGTCCTCATCATATGGAATAGGAAAATACATGGTAGAGCCGTGAAAGAGAAATGTACTGAGACGTCCCCCTAGAGCCTGGACTACAACTCTATGGCCGATGTACGGTGAAAACGTTAGGTATTTTTCATAATGGAAAACTAGATGTGGAGATTTAATAGAAGGGAGTTGGTGATTCATCACAATGGAGTAAGGGAGAATAGGAGTTTATGCAACAGACGTAGCGAGTTCTTACTACGGAGATGAAGATAGATTACTGTTGAGATGATGATAGATCGCATTGGAGATGAAGACAGATCACTAGAGATTTACTTCAGAGATTATACAAAGTTTCTTACAATAAGAGTAGCAAAGTTGTGCCACATTTTGAGCTGAGTGGGCAGCTTTTGCCGTGTCTCGCCGCCGTTCCGCAGATCAATATCCAAGAATGAGTTCATCGCTCTCGATGCACATCTTCTTTCTCACAGTTGGACGCCTCCGCCTTGTCGGTGGATGTTGCACTGTCTTGCGTTGTGTCCCTGAGGTGGTGTTGTGCATTTGCTGGGTTACTTCAGATGTGCTGATGTGTTTGTTGTGTTGATGGGATGAGTTTCTAAGACGGTGCTGATCTGTAAGTGCGGTATTGATGTTGTTTGCGTTATGTTTTAAGATGATGATATATTTGTGCATCATTGATATGTTTTGGGCTGCGTTTCTCTTGTGCTAATGTATATCTCTGATATTGATGCGATTTGTATTGTGTTTGTCAGGTAATGCGATGTTTGTGTTGTGTTTCTCAGATACTGATGCATTAGACGTGTATTGATGTGTTATGCATAGTGTCTCCTAGGCACTAGCCTAATGTGTTTCGTGTGGTCCTGGTGCATCATAAGTTATCTGTTGTACTCAAGTGTCGTGCGTTTGGTGTGTTCTGTGTTTTCTGCTCGTGGAATCGTTGGGCTGTATACAGGGTGCTCCCAAACAACGGGTAGAAACATTTGCAGTAGATAGGGACACCAAAAAATAAACATTTTTTCAGGAATACCGAAATTGCCAAAACTCGATAGTTTTCGAGATACATAGCTTTAAATTTTTACCTTGAGACAGTTTGAGGTCCCGTTTCAAACAGACGTTATAGTGGAAAACGAAAGAATAGTGTCGTGTCAAAACAAATGCAGTAAATGAATTATCAAAAACGATGTACGATAACTGTACGAAATGTCCACCATTTACTTCAGTGCAGACCTGAAATCTCCTCTGAAGGGAGTGCAAGACCCGAGACAACATTCTTCGATCCTCAGCGATGTTGCCTGCTGCGTAAGCGATCCTGGTGACAAGATCCATTCGTGACTCCGCAAGTGTTTTATATACTAAAGTTTCATGGACCTCAGCAAAATAAATCCAACGGATTGAGGTCTGGAGATCTAGCAGGCCATGCCACTGGACCATTTCGCCCTATCCACTTGGGTACTTGCGAGCAGCTCCATGGTGATGGGTAGGAGACCTGTCGTGGTGAAACCACATGTAACCGATTTAGACAATGCAGAGCTCTAAGCGAAAAGTTTGTGAATATCGTTACCGCCATCATCATCATCATCAACGCAACGATAAGGCGATTGTTTAGTAACAGGTTTTGACTAACATTCAAATAGAAAAAGACACCACAGAGCCATTATTGGCGAGTGTGATATGAAAGTGGCAGCGTCTGACCTGCTAGCGATTTTTGTTTTCATCTATTCTATTTGTCCCGGCATATTATCCGAAGTACGAGCCTTCTCTCATTTTTTTCCAAAGTACGAGCCTCCCCTCGTTTTTTTTTTCGAAGCACGAGCTTTCACTCGCTTTGTCCAAAGTACGAGCCTGCACTCGTTTCTTGCGTTGTTAGTCATAATTCAAGTTCCGAGAGCTGTAGATTCACTTCAGTATGTTGGCCCAGCACTGGAACTTTTTGCAAATGGATTTTGACGCACGGACAAGTTGTATTTAGAACTCTTAAGACAAGACATCTGTGTACATAGGCTCTCTCTTTTCGTTCATTTTAGGTCTCACACCGAATACTAAAAAGAACATTCATTGGCTCTCATGACGTCGGATCTAAGCTACTTGACCTTGACTCCTTATATATACAGTATTAAGATAATCCGGCATCATAGTTACACCTTCTCATGATAACCTTTCTAAATTTTGCAAAACTTCAGGAATCAAATTACCAACTTTGAGCCTGATACCAACAGCGAAGCGAGCGTCGTTGGTAACAAAATTTCTTCAAGTGCTTCTCACCGACATCTGCAATATATTTATGCCATTTTAAAAATGATTAGAATCAATATATATATTAGATCCCTCTACTCCCCGGAAGGACCATTCCGTCACGTTCCAAGTAGTAATATTTCTGCTAATAATGACGTTTAATATAGGCAGCAATTATTTAGATTTGCAACCACTTCCTGGTCAGCAGGTTCCGGGAACATTGGCGTCAAACTCGCATGGCTGTGTACGTTCATCACTGTGCGTGCGTTCAAGTAAGCTTCTTGCCGCGTCACAGCCACCAGAAGCACTACAATAAGTACTACCTAACCTAACCTAGCCTAAACTAACCTTACTTAACCTAACCTTACTTTATCTTACCAACCTTACCTGACCTAACCTAATCTACGATACAGCGAGCAGCACAGCACACAAACTTAAACGCCGCCCGCACGCACACCGATGCCCGTACACAGAAGAGTCGCAAACGTACATAGCGCGTAGCGAGTTTGACGCCTGTGCGTCCCGGGTTCGAATCCAGCAAACGTCATTGGTTCACGACATGAAGGGCATCCGGTGAATAAAAGGTCTGAGCCAAGTCGAAAGCCCTGGCATTGGCTGGGCGCCGCCTAAGCCCGTAATCCTCAATTAAGAGGAGATTGTGACGTAAACAGATTCATTCAAAATCGGGAGTAATGGGATGTCTACTCGTAAGAGCTTATATAACTTTTTCCTGCTGAAGCATCACTTTGTCAGTGAGGTAGGTATTCCGCTGGTAATGACGTTACGGAAAAGGACTTGCTGAGTGCATATAACCGGATCGTCGGTGCTCATTTCCAGATGTCGTAAATAGAGACACGAAGATGCAGATCGACAGATTTGAATAGATCAGAGTGCTAGTTGACAACAGACAGACAAAGCGCTAGGGCCGTTCACGGTCAGAGAGATGAAATCGACAGTAGATAGTAGAAGGGCCAAGAGGGCCAATCGCATACAGACAGGCAGTGCTCTTAATACAGTATGTTGAATTTTTCTTCTGTGTCGATACATTTTTGAGTACTGCTTGTGAATTCATCACACGGATTACACGGCCTCTGTACGTTGTGTTTACGGTGCGCTTTTACTTTAGATTTTTTTTTCGTCTAAATTATTCCCTTTGTCCTTGAGCCTTGCTAATAGATTGCCTCGTCAAATAGATCTCTTTTTAACCAAGAAACAATTTTCTAGTTGTTGTAGTCCAAGTTTAGAGTTCCATCTATTGAAACTACGCACTGAACGCCGATAAGAGGCTTTTGTATTCGCCATTTAGCATATCTGTTTCCGCGTTGGACAACATCCTCGTGCTACCAGCTGCGTTGGTATCGCCACGTGAGTGTCGAAATAAAACTTCATCTAAAATACAGTAACTCCGTCGCGACGTTAAGCAGCACACGGTCTCCAATCTGTGTTCGTCATTTCCGTGATAATGGTATGGATTCTCTGTTCCATAATGATCAGGCTACTTCCTGACATATCAAATTGTGCTGTAAAACATAATTCGTTCTCTTCTCAACGTACATATCTAAGATATCCTTACTGTAATAGATCGCCGATAATTCTTTTCATAATCGTATTATATTCTGGGATTCTCGAGCTGATGTTTTATCGTGTCTTGCAACAAACATAATATATTATCAGTATAATCTTTCTATGATACAATTGCTAATACTTTTTATATTGTCTGATACACTTTCTTTGATTGTAGTATCAGGCAATATACACTCTGTATTCAGTGACATATTCAAAGTGAACATTCAATTGTGTACCGTGGCTTGCGTCAACACCGATCTGTGCCCTCGGTCTATTGCATCTTGTCGCTCTTCTCTCCCCTTCTCTCCCTCTTTCTCTCTCTCTGTGTGTGTGCCTCGCTCGTGTGATGCTCTCGGCCTATAAGCCTGCCCTGCATGCCGTCGCCATGCCAACCCTCCTCGCTAACACGTATCAGGTTAAGTGTGTCGTCTGCCACGGGCTTAAAGCTTCCCTCTTCCCTCATTCTGTACCCTCGCAAGCCCGCCTGCCTTGCTTGCGCGCCTTGCGAGCGGACTTCTCTTTGCGAGAGGCAGCGTCACCGCCGGCTCACTTTTTGGCAGCATCTCTTTAACGCAATTTTGTGTGCGTGTCTGTGTGTGTGTGTGTGTGCCTTTCCAGGAAAAACGTGGCTCGTATAGCTTTAATGAAAGTCTGCCGAGCCTTTCCGGGGGTAGTTGGTCTGTTGCAATTCCCTTGGGTTTGGTTCTATAGCAGTATACATGAAAGACTGCTCGAGCCTTTTTGTACGTGCATAGCTAGTCAGATGCAATGCACTGTAATGGGTTTTTCACATCTTTCTTCAAAAGTTGTCGGTTGTATAGCAGTAATATGAAAGTCTGGTCGAGTCTTTCAGTAAATGATTGGGTAGATTCAATTCGCTGGTGTTTTTCCATATCTTACCTTAGAATTTTTGATTATATAGCATTATTAAAAATTTTCATGTGTTGTGCCTTTACTTATTAGTTTTATTTCATCAGTGCTTTTTCACGTACTTTCTGAATATTTATTTGTTGATTGAATCGCCTCTATGAAATTCTGCTCATGCTTTCACGTAATTTGTTAGTCAAGCGTTGTGAGTAATGGTTAGTCAAGCGTTGTTAGTCAAGCGTTGTGAGTAATGGTTAGTCAAGCGTTGTGAGTAATGGTTAGTCAAGCGTTGTTAGTCAAGCGTTAGTTAGTTAAGCGTTGTGAGTAATGGTTTTCGTTAGTTTTTCTTTGGTTATTTACCTAAATTCTGTAATTTGTTAATGTATCATTGCAGTTGCATATTGTTTCACACTCTTCCGTAGTATCTGTTGGTTATTTATCATTACTAGGAGATTTTTCGCTCATCCCAGCAGACTTTTGTTAGATCTGCGCAAATATTGAATATTCATTTCATACGCATATCACAACATGTGGGTTTTATTCACAGGTTGTATGAATAAATGGTATAAGTGTAGTGGCAAATGTTTAGTCTTGCCACATTCCATACACGAGATCGATGTGTTATTGCACGATTAATTCCAGTGTGGCATGCAGGATTCCAAATGAAATTCCTGGAGTACTGCAACACGTTGAAAGCCTAGCGGAAATTATGCATTGATAGGAAAAGACAGTAAGTCAATGCAATGTCGTCAACATTTGTTGATTTCATACAACTGAAAACATTGCTGTTGGTGCTATGCTCGGCTCTCTCTTGAGAAATTTATATAGGTATTAAATTTTTCTATATGGTTGGTCTGTGTTCTTTTCGTATGCTCTTGATGTTCTACGGTGACGCCCTTGTTTGGCGTTCCCTCTCGCTAGCCCACCCTCTCCACGCCCTGTCATTGGCGGTTATTTATGCTCCTCCAGCAGGACTATGACCTGGTCGAGTGGACAGGACAGTGACCTGCTGTTTGTACCTCTTCTGCCTGCTGTTGTCTTGCGGCGAAGGACATTGACTTGCTGTTTATAACTCTTGTGGAGAGGTGGCACTAATCTGCTATTGCTACTTCTTGCGTTGTTGTTTTACGGCGAGGGAACGCTGGCCTACTCTTTTTATTTCTCGTGCCTTTATGTTTTTGGCTAGTGGAAATTGACCTGCTCTTCATACTTCCTATGCTGTTGTTTTACGCCGAAGAGACGCTGGCCTGTTTACCTGTACCTCTTGTTCTGCTGTTTTGTAGCAAGGGAAGGCTGACTTGCTACTTATAGCCCTTGTTCCACTGAGCACCTTTAGATTTTAGTTTCTGATCAATTTATAGAAGTTTAACCACTCCACTGCATCAAATATTTTTTACCAAGCTTGATGAATCTTAACTAGAAATTACTCCAACGATGCAGTAAGCTTTCGGACACGAAAGAAAAAACACTGTGGAGCTATCAGGGCGGTACAGCCGCTTGAAGCATGACGCACTACAGTGGGCACTAACAAACATTCTTGTAGGCTCTCAACACTTCGCAATAAGTTGTCGTACGTTGACTGCTTGGCCATCCAGGATCGCTTAATTGCGGGGTAGGCTGCTAGTACAGAACCCGTTCATTCCTTGGCTAAAGTTGAAATTTGCATCCAGGCGAATCTCAGCAAAATTCGCACGACCTTGTACTATGTGTCTGGACTACCCATTGCTGGGTTCCCGAAGGAGTCTTGCATCCTTCGGCTCGCTTTGCCTACACCTTCATGCGGTCTCATCAAGTTTTTCCTGTTATGCAAATCGAATGTCTAATAGAGCTCACCTACTCTTCATCATTCATCGTCGGCCTGCCATGGGTGATAACTTCTGCAAGCTTGAAGAAAATTTGTATAAAAGCCTGTTCATAAAACGTGTCTGCACATGTGCACCAAACCAGGCGTTTTAGCGTTATTCGCTTACGCACAAAACGTTCAGTCTAGATACTTCTAGAACATTCCTTGTACATGGCTGCTCGTTATTGCCACAGCGATTCAGATGCGACAGATGCAAGTAGCGTGCAATCTTGGAAACTAGGGAAAAGTGATTGCTACTCCTAGAGCTCTCACCTCTCATTCATGGTTTTGCTTTGTTCAGAATGTACAAGGCACATCTTTTAATAAGGCACCAGTCTGCGCTGCCTCGCCAGTCGCTGCAGCTTAAGTATCAAAATACCATTACAGTCACTGCAGAAGAGCTTTCAGAGCAATTAAAACTTTTTGAATGCATTTGAATAATACATACATGAGTGAACGCTTTCCATTACGGAATGGAAGGTAATATTAATTCTCAGATAGTCGTGGGAATGTCGATCTCACATAGCGACCACACTTCAGCATTAATATAACGTCCAGTTTCACTCTACCCGAGCGAATAAAGTAACAAAGAAACCACACTATAATTAAGTTATGATAAAACTTTTGTTTCCACGTTCCACTAACGACTAGTGTCATAAAGAAACCGCAACACACTCCACTTTTTATATAACCTCTAGTTCCACGTTTCATGCACCAACGACTAAATAAATAGAGAAATCACACATTTTTTATAACCTCCAGTTGCACTTTTTATGCACAACAACTGAATTAATCAAGAAATCCCACCACACTTTAGCTTTTATACAACCCGCAGTTGCACTTTTCATTCACCAACATTTATATAATAAAGAAACCATACCACCGTTCAGTGTGTATATAACATCCTGTTGCACATTTCCCTAACAACTAAAGTAATAAAAGAAGGTGCTTAAGTGCTCAACGAGAGCGTGAGCGCAATGCAGCATAGAGCTGGTGTTGCGGGAGCGCATGGGGAAATAAAGAGCTCTTGGTGCGTTTATGTTGCTCCAGTTATGAGCTCATGTTGTTAGTGTTATGTTGGTTGCAAGGGCTGTCTGGAGGGCATCTGAGGCTCGGCACATGGTCTTGTTGTATATACTGGTGAGTGTGTGTGGGGGGGGGCAGCTCGCAGAACACTGCCAGATGCATGGGAAGTGTGTGTACCTATATTATTACTTTACATTTATCCCTTTATTACACTTACAAATTGTTTTTGTTGTATTGATGTTTAGATTTCTGGTTCTGTTACGTTTATACAGATGTTTATATCGCATAAATTTACATTGCATTATGCTTAAGCAAAATAATATAGATGCTGGCTCTGGACCAATGAAAGTCTATGACAACAGTTGCGTAATATCTCGAATTAATTTATATTTCAATGAGCGACATTTGTTTTCCTTCAATGGTAACAGCTGTACGACATATGATTGAAGAAAGTTACTGCCGCAACAGCAGCTGCTGCTGCAGCTGTCCGGTCCTGCAGCGTGTGGCGACAGCTGTGATGTCGTTGCCGCACCGGCAACAGCTGTGTCGCTCTTATTGCTCGGAAGGTGATTCTGTCTGGAATTATATTTCTCTTGCCCTTATTGGGGCGCGATAATGGCCTTGAGACATGCTTCATACTTGATCATTGGCTTTTTTGTTTATAAATATCTCTTCCTCTGGGTAATAAAAATATGGTTATTTTCTGTATTTATTCCTCCTATGCCTTACACCGTTTGGAAGTTTTTCTTCCTTTATTGAAAATGTTAAATTTCTAATATTTATCGGAATCACTTCATATTGCTTGGAAGTTTCTATAGTTCTTTTGCCGAAAAGGCTGATATTATTGATCGTTAGCAGAAACACTTCCTATCGTGTGGAAAGTTTTTGTATACAGTACTGGAGGCGCTTATGGCGGCGCTGCAACCCTTTTTAGATCAACAATTGACCTCCAGCAGGTTTCGTCCCTTATTCAGAAAGCACTGCGCTTCTACGGCTTTTACCAGTGCAATGTGATTTCCTTCAGTAATCTTTTTTATTTACTAGAATAAATGCGAAAGGCCGTAACTATTCACAGTAAATAAAATTTCTTGAGTGTCGGCAGCTTTGCAAAACAGTGCAATATCCCTTCCCTCCCCCTACCCCTCGCATCCCTCGCTTATATTCATGGAACCCTTCTCGGAGGGTCTGCTTTTTGCAGCTCATTGCATTATCTCGCTGCAGAGAGAAGAGTTGAGCTGCCACGACGCTTATGTTGCAAAGAAAGCGAGCGTTCCATCTTAAGAGAAAAACCCTGACGCGCTCAGCACCGCGGGAGATTGCGAGCCTGGAGTTCGCAACGCCGCCCCTGCCTTACAAACTGAGTGTGTTTCGCCGGCGGTTATGGCACTTCATGGGATTAGGCGCCGCTTCCTGTGCTGGACCGGCTCTGTTGTAACTGTTGTGTTAGTGTTGGGATGGTGTCTTGACTGCTGCTGTGCAACCCCTGCTCTGTTGTAACTGTTGTGTTAGTGTTGGGATGGTGTCTTGACTGCTGCTGTGCAACCCCTGCTCTGTTGTAACTGCTGTGTTAGTGTTGGGATGGTGTCTTGACTGCTGCTGTGCAACCCCTGCTCTGCTGTAACTGCTGTGTTAGTGTTGGTATGGTGTCTTGACTGCTGCTGAATAGTCCGGTTGTGATGTACCTGTTGTGTTACTGTTAAAATTGGCAAATGGGGATATAGCTCCAGAATGAATTGGCACAAATGTTACGTGTATGTAACGGGCTTATAAGCTCAGTAAAAAATTGTAGAGCATATTTGTCTAATAGCAGCATGCTTATGTACATTCGCAGCTCTAACTCCATGTATCGCTGGGGCGAGGCCAACCCAGGTACGCGAGCTCATTGCCGATCTAGGTGTGCTAACTCGGCAATTGTGCACGCAGAGCGTCCTGGCGAAACTTGCTTTCCTCAGAGATGGGTGGGGGGTCGCGGTTCATTAGGCGCCATAGTTTTTGGTGTCCCGTAGTCGACTACAGCCGCACTTACTTCTCTGGGGTGAGTGGGCCTATATCCGCAGCGCAAACCAGTGCGTGTGGGTTTCCCAGTTGAGGGTGCGGTCACAGTTGACTTTACCTTCACATAACTGTACCACAGGACAGAGACCCTCTGTGATGTACTAATTCTACGAGTTTCAAGGATCAAAGAAATACCAGCAAATTAATTCATGTAAATTCAAATCTTCAACAAATTAAAATTGGTAAGGAAGTTATTTATTGATTTCACGTTAAAATTAGTACAACCCCGGATAAT
>LQNS02007215.1:15527168-15541539 GCA_001587735.2 Parhyale hawaiensis
GCCAGGAGTTATACGTGCAGCCACAACATTTATACGAGAGAGTCCAGGACCAAAGAGCAACGATTGCAGGCGTACTGCACTTTTATATAGTATACTGGTTTTCATCTACCAGTTTCAGAAATCCGGAAACACACTACACCCTCGCTTTTCTATTTGCTCGCTAATCCCTGTGGCGTGGGGTCTGTGTTACCTCAAACGTCTCTGGCTTGCATTTCCTGAAACTTTGCCGACATTGGGAGACTAGAATTCACGGTAGGGAAAGGGAAATGGGTTGCGCCCTGAGAGCTTCATGACTGGAAATCGGGCAAGAGCTGTAGCGACTGTAAAGAACTGCAGCTGCCGAGACATTTACCGACGGGAATACACCTCAGGGGAGGGAAATGGCTGGTGTCCTGAGAGCTCCACGGCTGGGAATGAGGAAGAAGCTTTTTATGACTTGAGTGGCTCATTAGCGCCTTTAAAGAAGACCCTTTGTTGGGGGTCTGGGCAGTGCCAGCTGCTGAGGAGACTCCTCTGTGTACGTGAGAAATGTCGACTTACTACTTGGTGGGTCAGCTGATGTTTGCGAGCGGTTAGTGCCACAAAGTATACCGAGGCCACACTATGCAATTGTGGGCTCAACCTATAAGCATACGTTCAGCTTGCTCGTCGTTTCGATATACATTGTGAAAGTGGCATGAACAATGAGCTGATTCAGTTGAAGGCGGACGTTCAGGTCGCATCTCTTTCGCACTATGTCTGGGGTTGGCAACCGTGGGTGCGAGATGACCGTTTACGGGGTGCGACATCTTTGATAAAATAAAGTTAGATGCATAATTTCTCCACAAATTTGGTGCAAATTCCAATCTTCGTTATTAGATGAGTTACTTTTTCGGGGGTACGAGAACATATTAAAAATTTTCTAGGGATGCCATACTTAGAAAAGGATAGGAACCCCTGAACTAAGTACTTTCCCATACGTATTTTGGTTACCGACCTTCACTGTGTATCGGTTCGACGTGTGGGATAAAAGTCCGCTCATAAGATGAATGTGCTATTGCTTAGTGTCACCTCCGCTTCAGATTGACCTATTTTGTCGCCGTAAGTGTATGTAGTAAGTGCTTATATATGTGCCTGGTTATGTAAACGCATATGATCTTGGTACATTGTGGGCGAGCAGATCCTGGAGATCAGGTAGATGGTGGGTGCTGACGACATCCACATTTTACAGCTCTTATCATTTTCCTAATCCTTTGGATTTGTTACATAATTAGAGAACAGATTTGGCAGGCAGCTGGTCCCCATAATGAACATCCTCTACCGTTTAATTACGCGTAGTAAGATCATCTTCATGTCATTGGTTGCCTGATCCTATGTATTTGTTACAGATGGGAGAGCAGATTTTGGCAAGCAAGAATCAATTTCGATAACTGTTGTAATTGTGTGTAGTGCGATTTACAGCTGTGCCTTATTACTGAAGCGCATTAGCGTGACATTTCTGGGCTCAGCATTTTGTAAATTAGTAGCAGCTTACATTTCTGGGCTCAGGAGCATTTTGTAAATTAGTAGCAGTTTACATTTCTGGGCTCAGGAGCATTTTGTAAATTAGTAGCAGTTTACATTTCTGGGCTCAGGAGCATTTTGTAAATTAGTAGCAGTTTAACAATGCAAAAACGTTTTGGTTTATGTGCTCGTATGTTTGAGTGTATGTGCAGGTAAAGCTGATACAATAACTGCCGTATAGGAGACTGAAGTCGGTTTTGCGAAAACCCAGTTAGGGATTGTTTTCAGGTTTTCCTTAAGGAAATTTCGTGGAAAACCCTAATTAAAGTAAAACTAACTTATCTGAATCTGAAGATATATACTTCAATGGAAGACCGATTAAAACTAATACTAAGTTCATCAATATTTATTCATATAAGCCTTCTCATCAGAAGTTTAGCGTGAATGTAGTGTCGTTGGTACGACAGAAGAGCATAAAAATTACATTCTGGCAGCTTAACATGTATACAATATACACATTACTGAACATAATTTATTATTGCATAAGTACACATTCAGTGTATGTGTGAAACACTCTTAGCACCGACCAGCAATTAATGACCTCAAGACCAGAATATTTTGCGAGATATTGTTTGTGAATTTATGACAAGAGTCCTTTAGGCCAACACAGGCGAGAAGTAATAACTGTCGGAAGTGGCATTTCCCACAAATATGGTCTACCAAGCCCTGGGAAAAAGTTGCCTGAGGAGCAAATTCAGCAGGATGTTGTTGTTAAGCTCCTTTTGCTTGTGACATTAGGGCCATTCAATGAAACTTGCAGTCCCGTTTTCCGTTACCTATCCACTACTAAGGTAGGTGATGCTTGCGTTTTCCTTGATACGTCACTTCAAATGAATGCGATTCCAACTGCAATGTCATGCGTATTAAAAAAATTTATCTCAGGTTATAGCGAGGGTAGCCAGAAGAAAACTGATGATCACATGATAAATTTTTGTTTACAGTCGCTGATTACGATGTACGGGAAATAGGTAAGAAACAGGCGTGTAAACAAACAATCAATATTTTTCATTTCCATCCCATGCACCTTATAATAATTTTACGCTGAAATATTGCCGTTGCAAGCAGCTCTCGCGGCTGCGTGTGCATTAACATGTGGTGCCAAGCGCAATGTTCTGGGAAGTTTTTTCCTGTCGGGATCAGCGAAGATGTCGCTTTTTTCCTGTCGGGATCAGCGAAGATGTCGCTTTTTTCCTGTCGGCATCAGCGAAGATGTCGCTTTTTTCCTGTCGGGATCAGCGAAGATGTCGCTTTTTTCCAGTCGGGATCAGCGAAGATGTCGCTTTTTTCCAGTCGGGATCAGCGAAGATGTCGCTTTTTTCCAGTCGGGATCAGCGAAGATGTTGCTCGTCTGTACACGCCTTCACATTGCTAATATTTGTGCAGCTACTCCAAAGGCTTCTCTTTGTGGCCACCGTGCTGATGATTTCGCTTGAACCGTCCGTTGTTGGGGTCAGTTTTGACTTGATTCTAATAGTGATCAGTGGGGAAAATTGACAGCACCATGATTTCACCCAAGGAGTGATCATGCATGATCAAAGAGTGATTCCAGCAGTTGAACAGGCAAAACTTCAAACTCAGAAATGCAAATTCGTAATGTTTTCTTATATATAAGGATAAGTCAAATAATGTACGTTGTTGTGTTTGCAATATTAATTTCCAGAACTGTAGTTTCGTTAGTTCTACACCTGTGCAGTGTTCAAAATAAGTCAAATACTGCTCGTTCACTTATGCATTGACTTCTTAAAAAAAAAAAAAATAAATAAAACTTCTAAGACATCCATTCCTTACCATCTCCAGTGTAGCTGTGATAGACATCTATCTTTGATAACAAAAATAGCGTATCCCATCGTTTGTTTGCGAAATCATTGATCGTTCTTGTGCTTCTCAACGGTCACGACGATTCTGGTCGAGGATATGCCCACAGAAAGACGCTGCTGATACCATAGCTCTGTTGGGAATATACTAATCAAAGAAAGCGTATAAAGGCAGGATTAGTAAATTAAATTATTGATTAGCTAAAAAGTAAATTAACTATAACCTGTCGTAATGCCTTTAAATTTGATCGCAATACCGTGCATCCAAATGATCGCTAAGTAAATGATATACCGGTATATGTAACGTCTTTCAAAGATCTATCGCCGTTGTACAATACGTACCCTGTGCGTTTTCGGACAAAGTCCAGGTGACGCTCCTCACATTACCCCACGTATGTGGAGTCATGATGCTACACTTTAGTTCAATCTCAGCTAGGGGCAAAAGGAGACCCTCTAGAGAATGAGAGTAGGCCAGCTGTTGTAACTTTAGGGGATCTAATTAATGTTCGTTGTAGAAAACAGCCTTGATAGAAACAGCCGCTGGATCAGCTCTACCTGCATAAATATACTGAAATAATCCCTCAAAGTTGCGTGAACCATTATTTTTTCAGGATTGCCGTGTAAAGTTTACATATAATTCCCAGAAATTGCCACAAACATTGTGGACATTGCCTTGAAATTGCCGCTGATAGAAATGCTAGGACTATCTCTCTCCTAAGTACGTTTTACACAGTTGGGAACAATCTGTCAAAAAGTACCACCCGTGGCATTGAACGTAATCCCTCAACTTTCTTTTATAATTTCTACTGTGAGAATCAAAGGCAGTCCTTCAATCTGCGTTTAGACAAGTCAAGAACCTTCGTTTAAAATCTCCACCAACAAAATAAAAAATGGCCCTTCGAAGTTACTGGAAATGGAATCAGAACAAATATTTAAAATCGCAAGTAGCAACAAACTAAGCTTTCAAAAATGCAATAAACAGACTGGAAACAATCCTTTAAAATTAGCAGAAGTCGAAACATAACCGCGCTTCAAAATTACCATAAGTAGAATGGATAATATTCCTTCAAAATTACGATAAACAAAATGAAAAAGAAGCTATCAAACTTACCTCAAACAGAAAAGAAACCACTCTTCAAATTCACCCAAAATAGGAGTAAACTAATCTTCAAATATTCCCATCATCAGAATGGAGAGCAACCCCTCAAAAGTACCACGATGTGAATGAAGACAAGCCCTACTTGCAACATAGAAGACTTTACGCCACTTTTTTCTAGAATATTCATGATGAGAGCTGTCAAATTACTCTAGCAACTTGGAAATGGTGGCTTTTTCTTTTACTTTTCTTTAGGTCGAGTTAGTTACGGTGTGAAGTTTTTTCCCCCTCGGAATTACTGCCTGGAGCTCCAGAAGTGGGCGGTTAAAATGTTTACGACCATAAGAACGCTCCGTAAAAGACCTGGCCAGATTTGGGCCGAAATTAGAACGATATCTTACGGAGATGCCTCTCCTGCTTGTATTTGCTCTTCGGCATTTCTCGTGCGTTAGGAATCTGCAGTTATTTTTCTTTTTCGTTGTGTTAGAACGAGAAATTCTTACTGCTGGACTACGAATTCCTTCACGTGGCTTACGGTTAGAATAAGGAGTTTTTTTTGCTTATTTCAGTTACGGTGTCGGTTGAAGCTTATCGTATGGAGTTTATGCTGCAATTGTTTCTTAAGAGGCGAGGCCTAGCCTTGAAGCGAAAATATTTTATGGCATCCCTACTGAGAAGATTGGGCGCTGTTTATTTGTATTTCATTATTCAGTTCTGTCTGCATTCCCATGTTAGATGCCAAAATTGCTCGTTTGGACCTCCTGCGTACGATGCCAGGTCTTGCTACTCATACGTGCCTACCTTACCCAGGGGGGGGGGGCTCAGCTCTTGTAGTGGTGATCGTCATCAGTTTATTTTTTGCACGTTGTCAGCTGTTGCTTCATTGCATAATTTTTTTCGGCAAGTGCGGTCTCTTGAAGCTAAAAGTTCCATACTGAGGCATTAGACGTTGTAGAGAGTTACAGTTTTGGAACCCATGAATATTCTGTATTGAAAAATAAAGGAAAAATCTAGAAATACGTGATGTTAGGTAGAAAGCAGAATAACGGGATAACCTGATGCGAGGAAAAATTCAACCCAAGTCCAAACGAAAAATGCACTTCTGTGAATGCTGTTATGCTGCAAGAGTCATAGTAATGTTGAGCGTCGAGTTCTACCCTGATGGAAGTCATTGTTGTTTTAGTTTCTTTGTGTAATGTGTATCAGATCTCTCCCTATTCTGCTTCGTATATATTATTTGTTAATGCTATATCGGCATTGAGTTTTTCATCGCGCAGTTCTAGCAGCAGATGAGCTTTCTTATCAATAACTATACTAGATCTTGCTAATCATTTTGTGCTTTCCAATACTGTACAGATCTATATGCTGATAGGCAGATTTTCTAATCATTTACACCAACAGTTGTTGCAGCGGCAGAGGTTTTCTGAAGGTTCTACTCTTAAGTTGAAGCTCTTGATCTTCCATTGAGTGCGTTCTGAAACATTCTTGGTACTTGGGATCAATGGAACATCAGTGTGCGTGATGATTAGTCATACCTTGAACTTGCAATTGTATACCTTTTCTTTGACAAAATAAAGTTCAGGTGTATAAATATTACTCAAATCATATGTATATATATATATAACATAGAGCCATCAGAGTTACACCATAGATCACAGCCCATTCTTTACAACTGATTTTGATTTATGTAGATTTTAATAACCATGTCATAACCTGCAGTAATAACCCGAGATGTTTGTAGTAACGTGAGGAATATATTTATCAGTAAGAAGATCAATTTCGCAAAGGGTCATCGATGGCGACGAAGTTCATGCTTAAGTAACTATGACCGTCGCTTCGCTGACTAGTGTCATGTGATGGATGAAGCTGTATTTCCTTCTGATAAATTGTTGTTTTTATAACAGCTTCGGCTTGTGTTTGAGCTCCCTATATGCAATGATAAAACGTTTCATCGAAGTTTGCGGTAATCCGTCCAGAAACTTGTTAGGGAAAGGCTCAATTTCGAGCTAATGGTCTATATTTATTTGTAAATATTTATTATAAAGTTGTTTGCAGATTCAGTAGTCTTATTCTCTTTATATTTCACGGTAATGGCCCTAGCACCTCCCAGCTACAGTACTTCCTATATAATGGTAACGGCTCTCATGTTCACGGTAATACTGCTAGCACCTCCCAGCTACAGTACTTCCTATATAATGGTAACGGCTCTCATGTTCACGGTAATACTGCTAGAACTTCCCGGTAAGAACGCTACCCTCTTGTTACATCCGTAAAACCAAGAATTTTTCAGTGCCGCCTCGTAGTGACTATCAGTTGTTCTTACCTCTGTGGTGTTATCCTGCAGTTCTGCCAGAGTGCTCCTAGTCACCACGTAAGTCTCCTTCTGTCTCCCTTGATTCCATGCTTCTTTGTATTTAAAATATGGAATGAAGCGGCCTGCCCCCACTGTAAATAGATACCGTAATGCTTCGCCCTACATTTTTAAAGGTTTTGCCATACTTATAGGTACTGACTGCTAAAGTTATGTTTAATAATTGGTGTACGGTTTGCAGCTGAATGACCATCGCTTTCTATTGAACTTTAATGACGTAGAGGAAAATTTCGGAGTGATATGTATGTTGTGCAGTAAAGAGTTTTTAAATCGAAACTAGGGGTTTTCAACAAAGTTTGTGTTCATCTCCTTCCGTGTAAAGAAAAAGTTTCAAATTTTTATGGAACGCTTGCAAAATAGTAAATCTTTGACCCGTTAAGCTTCCTTACCATAAATTTAAAAATTCGGGTCTTAGCATAATCTTTTACATGAAATTGGAAACCAGCAATTTATAAACACAACAGGTTGAAAGCCACTAGTGCCAAGCAATTATTTTTTTCAGGTGCAGTTTTTCTTAGACGAAATGTAGCTTGTTGATGCTGATAATTTCTTCATATGCACGGCCTCTAATACTAGAATTTCGGAGTTTATATTTCTCAAGTTTCTTAATTCCGTATATAGTTATAAATCCAGTAGTGTATAGTCAAACTCCATAATTTTATATCCTTATGAATTTCTTGTAGTTTTTTGCTGTTTTTATGTTGTTATGTGATTTAGTATTTCAGATAGCATTATTTCTTATACTCTATAATACCGCTGTTTCCCTCTATATTAAATTCAAATCGCATTTTGCTTGATATGATCGTGTAAGTTTTTTTAATCCCACTAATAGTTAGAGCCTCATAAATATGTTCTAATTTATCATAATTTGTGAGTCGCAGTTACTGTCAGTATGTAACTTGTTTATAGTTTTGTTTCCAAAATTTCTTACGTCGATTTTTCTGTTTTTCACCATTTTAAATCTTATTTATTTCTTATTAAGTACATTCTGCATCAGTAGACGTTTTTAAACCTTTTTTTCTAGCAAATATGGATCATGAAACTCATTTATTTTAATTATGCATCATCTTCTTTCCAATAGAAGTGTATAGGACCGAAAAGCTTTCTGAATCCTTACTTGATTTCAGTCACCCCATGAATCTTCAAGCCCAGTCTTGGCGTAGCCTGGACTCCGCACTGTTCAGTAGCTCCCCTTGAGGGGGAGAGCTTACGCCTTCGTGCCTTAAATATTCCAAAGGAAACGTCCCACCGCACTCTGCTTGCTTAGGTCTTGGTCACAAAATGCGCTTTCTTCATTGACTATTTAACACGGAGTCAATTTTTACACAGTTGAGCTTATATCTTAAGGAGCTTTAGTTGCAGTTGTGGATACAGCTTAACGATTTTCATCACTAAAACAAAGATATATCTGAGTATTTCATACTTATGTCGCCGTATGCTCAGTACAAACTAAATTTTAGATTGCCCTGCTCCACTACAGCAGTTTTTCCTAGCTGTTCTACGGAACATTTCTAGTCATATAGTTATGTGAATACTTACTATTTCAAACTAGTGAGGCAAGGTTAGCTAATACCTCTGTTCTTATCGAACGAAGGCTTATATTCGGCGAATTTTTATCGTTTCTCGCAAACGAATGAGTTTGGTTGAAGCATTGTTACAATAACTTGCGAGTTTTTTGTACGTAGTTGCGTACCATCTTAATTGTCTGCTGTTTACATTCTTCTATTCTGCTGTTCGTGTATTGGTACTAAGTTTGGCGTACCTAACGACACGCTTGCAACATGTCTACATATTTGTGCCAAGTTTGTTTTACCTTATCCAGCATTCGTTGAGTATGGTTTGCTATTTATGTTACACATTATCTAAGTTTGTCCTGCCTCTCCCAATTTATGTGGTGCGTACTGTTTGACCTTATTTGGTTATGATCATCCAACTCAATGTGTGTCTATGTGTATGTATGTGTGAGCATCTATTGTTTCGCCCCATTGTTGTGCCCCTCCTCCCCCTCCCCATCGAACCTGCTATGTCTACAATGTTTGTGCATTTTGTTCTATACCTGTTTGTTCACNGGTGCGTACTGTTTGACCTTATTTGGTCATGATCATCCAACTCAATGTGTGTCTATGTGTATGTATGTGTGAGCATCTATTGTTTCGCCCCATTGTTGTGCCCCTCCTCCCCCTCCCCATCGAACCTGCTATGTCTACAATGTTTGTGTATTTTGTTCTATACCTGTTTGTTCACGTGTGCGACGATTGTTCTGTCTTGCCCTACGTATGCGTTTGACGTATTTCTGTAGTCTTGGCTATTTTAGCTCGTATTTTCTTTATTGTTTTTACTATCTACAGTAAATATGAAGTATTTTTTTAACATAAAAAGTTGATGTAAGTTTTCTATAAAGGCAGTTTTTTCGTAACTACTACTTGTTTCCATAGTACTCTGTTTTTGTTTTCTAAAATATTCAAGTGTGATTTCGTAGTACATTTACAATATGTAGGAAAGAGTCGCCCAAAAACATCATAAGTCAATTTCTTTTCTTCATTATTTGAGCTTATTTCTTCGTATAGCAAAATCCAGTCCATTCACTTTTATTATTCGCTGACAGTAAGTTGAATTAAACTTCTCTATTGTAACTGTGGAAACATATACATATACTATTGCCATTGTTCCTCACTGTGTGAATAGCTCTCTAGGAATGTGAATAGCTCACTAGGAATGTGAATAGCTCTCTAGGAATGTGAATAGCTCTCTAGGAATGTGAATAGCTCTCTAGGAATGTGAATAGCTCTCTAGGAATGTGGATAGCTCTCTAGGAATGTGAATAGCTCTCTAGGAATGTGAATAGCTCTCTAGGAATGTGAATAGCTCTCTAGGAATGTGAATAGCTCTCTAGGAATGTGAATAGCTCTCTAGGAATGTGAATAGCTCTCTAGGAATGTGAATAGCTCACTAGGAATGCCGCACCAATAATGTCCCCAGCTTCCTGCATTAGCTATACTTTACACTAGCTTCAGCTCATCCATTGGGGAATAGATGGACGAAATCTCTCTTACATTTCAAAATTATTGCTCTAGTTCGTGCACATATAATTCTATTATCCATATATATATTTGTAGTTTGTAGTTCTAATAGACAGATGGTACTAGCATAAAATAGTACTGCAATTGTCTATGAATGAGCCTAAAGAATATTGATTTCCATTTGTCAAAATAATTTTTTAGTTTTAGCGTTGCAAGCATGTAGTTGCATAATGTTGTGGCCTGGTATTTGCAATTTACATTTGATAATATTGTGAACAGTTAAATCTTGGTAAGAATCAAAATTTTATTTTATTTGAGTGTCGTTTTCTTAAATCTAAGAGTTCATTTTTATGTCCAGTTTTCCAGTAAATCGCAAAGCTGTTGCTGAGTTCCCAGCGTCCTGTCGATAACATAATGTTACTTGTTGTTCCTTGATTCACGGGTAACTTTTTCTTTCAACGAATGAGACCATTTTCCTTCGTCTATTTTCCAACTCACAGAATAAATGTGACTTTTATTTATTAGAGTGTTATTATGTTATTTTTTCCGAGTAGAATTAGTATATAAAAGTACTTTTCAATCGCTTATCTAAAATTTCTGCGTACAAATAATGCTATTTGTAAATTTTTTTTGTGCATTTTGATTTTTCCCAATGAAAATTTTAAAAATGTGTTTTCCTTCCTCGTATATGTACACCAAGAAATGATTGTTCCTTGACCAACCGATAATCTATTTCCACCTCCATTGTACCGTACCATTGCTGGATGACACTGTCTGCTCTGCCGGTGTGACCCTCGTTACATCTTCTTCCCCTCCGCTTGCTGGCGCTCATGACCTGACCCTCTGCTACAGGAGGTCAAAGAAGCTTCTAAGGTATGTAAATAAGTCCTGCAGGGCTATTGTTACTAAATACTATCATTTCCTAGGGCTCTGCTGTTTCTATTTCTGCTCTCACTCTTTGTTCTTGAATATAAATTAACTATCTTCTAGGGACCCAGCTGTGGCTCTGCGAGTTCAACTTCTGTACTCAATCGTTGTTCTTGAAATTAAATTAATTATCTCCTAGAGGTTCAGCTGCGGCTTTGTTAGTTCCCGCTCGTATACCATGCATACTGAAGCTTATAAGCTCTGTCATATTAAAAGTCAAAAATGTAACCCAAAACGCTAATTATTCAGTTATAAGTCTGTATTGTCACTCGAAAGCTCATCAACAGCGTATGAGTATATAACTGATAGTTTTATGTTTTTTGTTGAGCATAATTTTCTCTAAAGGAGATATTATCTGGAACTGACCTGACGCATGGATTAAGAAGTTCAGCAATTATTTATCGTAAGCCTAATATATCTGCCACTGACTGCAAAGCATTAGGACACACTGTCCTACATGCATAGCCTGGCTTGATATCTTGAAATAATCTCTCAGCCATACTGCGTGATCTGGCATGTCGGCACTCCATACACCTTATGTAGACACCGTATTACATCGCATTGTCTCGCCGCAGCTGCTTGAGAAGGTGCTGGTGCAGAACATCCTCTTCGGTCTGTCGCCTTCCTTGACGGACGGCATACGCAGTCTTGCCCGCTGGCGGCTTGCACAGGCGGCCCTTCCTCACGTGCTGCACTGCTGTGCTGCCCTCTTGTGCAACAGGTGGGGCTGCTCGTGTGTGGTAGGTGAGAGTAGTTGTGTTGTAGGTGAGGGTAGTTGTGTTGTAGGTGAGGGTAGTTGTGTTGTAGGTGAGGGTAGCTTTTGTGTAGTAAGTAAATGAGTTTAGCTTTTGTGTCGTAGGTTCTACTGTGTGGTAAGTGATGGTAGCTGTTGTATTACTGGTTAAGTAGGTGAGAGTAGATGTTGTGTAGTACGTGAAGGTAGTTGTTGTGTTGTAAATGAAGGTAATTGCTGTATTGTAGCTGAGGGTGGCTTTTTTGTATTAGATCAATTTAGTTTTTGTATGGTAGCTGCTCTTGTGTGGTAGTTGAAAGTAGCTGCTACGGAGTATGATAGGGTGTAGCTGACCTCTTGGGGGCCGGATAGAATAGCTCATAGGGTTAGGTTACTTAAGTAAGCCCTTCGTACATTGCGTGGAATGATACCCGGAGAGAGATATCCCAAATTATCTGGTCTAGAATTACGTCTTCATGCCATTCGTCTCTCGTCCAATTTGCCTCTTTCGAGCTTCGCACTCGTGCTGATTTTTCTTTTTGTGATTTTCTATCTTCTATGGTAGCTTGCCCTCTCCGTGGGTGAATTTTTTTTTATGAACTTTACTTTCCAAAGTACATACATAAGCAGCAAAAATTATGAGAGACATATCTAAAATTAGGGATACAATAACAACGGTTTTAATTTTTCAGTAGCCTGTTCTGAAAAGCATGTACAGTATGATCTTTCTCTAGTATCGTGCTCTTCCCTTCATAGCAACAACCCTAATAGGTCATTTAAATTCAGCAGCAGGACCGCTGCTTGCTTTTAAATTTTTTCTACCCGCCAGTTTGAAGCTCTCGACCCGAGAGAATGTTTCCATTTGGTTTTGCAAGTTAAATCGCCTTGGAGCAAAAAATTCATAGCTGGCATCCAGTATTGACAAGCGCAACAGATGTTTGGGTGGGAGCCATAGGGCCTGCCTGCTGCTGGCATGTAAGGGGGGCCCTTAAACTCGGGAACACTTTATGGACTGTAAGAGGCACTCTCAGCCCTTTACTGGGCAAGGTTACTTGCATGCTGCTATTGCTTAGAATCCACTTGTCAGCCCCTTGATAAAGGGTCAGCCTCTGAATCCTGCCTTCTTGCGGCTGTGGTTTCGTCCCTAGGGATACAATAAGAGAATGAACCCTTTTCAAGAAATGATATGCAGACGGTAAATCTCATAGAGTCATCGCACAAAGAAAACATTTGTTTCTCTTAATTTCTCCTAAGCATTATTACCTCCGCCAAGGAGGTTATGTTTTCGTCGGGTTTGTCTATCTGTTATTATGTCTGTTATCAAGATAACTCAAAAAGTTTTGCATGGATTTGGATGAAATTTACAGGGATTTGCTGTCTTGAGCTGGCTAATCTCAATTGACTTCCTTCATCTTGTTTAGCTCTGCAATTCTGTGGATTGGATTCGTCACTTTTGAGCTACTTCCAGGCGACATCGTAAGTCGATTACACTTGAGACGACCAGAATCTCTTAATCGATCCTCTCCGCGATGGAAATTGGCGAAACATAACGCTCAGTATGCAGTTCCGGATAAGTTAATGATAGCCCGATGAGATTATCTGACTCCAATTATGCAGATCGAGCGTGTTTTTAATTCCCGCTTAGGGCGCTGCGATGTGTGCAACCAAAATCTGATTAGTTGATATTGTCCAGCTCTAGTGCAACAACAGCGAGGCTGTGTTGGCCACAGTATGGGCTCGATTTGAGTGTCTACGGCTTGATAGCAATGTCTCCTCGCGGTTCAGTGCCTCTGCAGCACTTTTCTTAGATGTTGTGGTATGCTACGAACTGTGGGTAACGAGTCTAATTAGGTACTACTAAGGTTAAAAGTAAAGTCACCTTTAGCGCGCAAGCTGTCTAGGGATCACAAATGCACTCGTTTGTGCTGCAGGTAAATGCCTGTTAGTACCCAGGAGATTGTATGGCTAAAGTTAACGACATTGTCCGAGCTATAGCGTGATTCGTGTATTAATGGAAGACTCAATCAAGAAATGCGCCCCCTCCAAACCTAATGCTCGTGTCCCAAGTGACTACAAGTGAAAGAATTGCTGACGCTTCATTCCTGAGCCTCAGTACTTCATCCCTCGCTGGACTCGAACTCCCGATCTCCTGATAATGAGCGATTCAGTTACCTTCACCGTTGGTTAGCTCCTAGCACGATATGTTACGCATCGCAAGCTAGTGCGTATGTCTGCTCAGACTAACTAAGGCTTTTCTTTTTGGTTTGTTTGTTTGTTCGCAGCCTTACTGATCATTTCTCGAACTACGAGCAAACTGAGTTCAGTGTTGCGTCCAGTGCCAAATTTAAGCAGTGGTGCGAGTAAAGAATTACCCTACAGCTAGTAAAATTATTCTCTACATTATCATAAAACTTTGGAGTGAATAACAATTGGATGCTGTCAATGCCATTGATAGTGGTGGATATTTGATTTGATGAACGGAAATAATAAGCCTCAAGACTGGGTAACACTAGTCAACTGTTCCACTCGTGCAGTGCGCAGTGTCCGAAGATTTTATTGCTCTTCGTATACAACCGAAATGCACACACTTTCTGAGCTCTTATTTCCTCCAAATTTAATGAGAACTAGAGCACTCTGAGAGCGCATACCTCCGCCAAGTGAGCCAACGGTAGCAAAAATTCAAATTGGCTCTGAAACCATAATTTTCTTTGCATAAACTCCAAAATCCAATCATTTGTGCCCTTTTATATTAATAACAGCTTGTTCAATTTTTTTGAAGATCCGTTCATAACTTTTTGAGTTATACTGTTAACAAACGTTATAACAAATATGAGTCAAACATACAAACAAACCAACCGATCTGCACCA
>LQNS02007215.1:15547799-15585090 GCA_001587735.2 Parhyale hawaiensis
AACCACGAGGGTAACCTAGAAAAAGAGTTATGGACGAAATTATTTATAATAACCTTGCTATAAAAACTTTGCTACATTAAAGATTAATTACAATGGAAAGTCTGATGAGCTCTTAGTAAAACATATCGAAAGTAACAACAGAATATTGATGCATGGTAGTTAGGAGATCTAATTAACATCAATCAAACGTAATAGGTAAAAAAAAAATTAATCATACGTGACACCAACGCGAGGGTAACCTAGTAATAAGTAAAAACCATTAATCACTCGTGACACCATCCGCGAGGGTAACCGAGGGAAGGGCGGGTAGGGGGAGTGCGCGAGGGTAGCGCCGGGCGGGCGAGGGGAACCTACCCTCAAAATCCGGTATCTCATCGCCTTACACACTACTCAATTATGCAGATCGAGCGTGTTTTAATTCCCGCTTAGGGCGCTGTGGTGTATGCAACCAAAATCTGATTTGTTGATATTGTCCAGCTCTAGTGCAACAACTGCGAGGCTGTGTTGGCCACAGTATGTGCTCGATTTGAGTGTCTACGGCTCGATAGCAGTGTCTCCTCGCGGTTCAGTGCCTCTGCAGCTCTTTTCTTAGATGTTGTGGTATGCTATGAACTGTGGGTAACGAGTCTAATTAGGTACTACTAAGGTTAAAAGTAAGTCACCTTTAGCCCGCAAGCTGTCTAGGGATCACAAATGCACTCGTTTGTGCTGCAGGTAAATGCCTGTTAGTACCCAGGAGATTGCATGGCTAAAGTTAACGACATTGTCCGAGCTGTAGCGTCATTCGTGTATTAATGGAAGACTCAATCAAGAAATGCGCCCCCCTCCAAACCTAATGCTCGTGTCCCAAGTGACTACAAGTGAAAGAATTGCTGACGCTTCATTCTTGAGCCTCAATACTTCATCCCTCGCTGGACTCGAACTCCCGATCTCCTGATAATGAGCGATTCAGTTACCTTCACCGTTGGTTAGCTCCTAGCACGATATGTTACGCATCGCAAGCTAGTACGTATGTCTGCTCAGACTAGCTAAGGCTTTTCTTTTTGGTTGGTTTGTTTGTTTGTCTGCAGCCTTACTGATCATTTCTCGAACTACGAGCAAACCGAGTTCAGTGTTGCGTCCAGTGCCAAATTTAAGCAGTGGTACGAGTAAAGAATTACCCTACAGCTAGTAAAATTATTCTCTACATTATCATAAAACTTTGGAGTGAATAACAATTGGATGTTGTCAATGCCATTGATAGTGGTGGATATTTGACTTGATGAACGGAAATAATAAGCCTCAAGACTGGGTAACACTAGTCAACTGTTCCACTCGTGCAGTGCGCAGTGTCCGAAGATTTTATTGCTCTTCGTATACAACGGAAATGCACACACTTTCTGAGCTCTTATTTCCTCCAAATTTAATGAGAATGACGAAACTTCACTACCGACATTGCTGACCTGGCAGCCAACATTTTGACTACTCATTTGGTAGAGGCGTTGTTGTGCTTGCTAGAACGCAATTCTAGCAACATTTGGGCCCGCCGCCACGCCGCCTTGAAGTTGAATTGCGGTTTTAGCTTCTTCGGCGACCTTAATTCTAAGTAGGGAAGGAACCAGCCGAACGTTCTGTATTACATGCGGAAAACGAAGGTCTATAGTGTGACCCCGCCTTAACCGCTACATTACAGGAAGGATGCCAGCATATCAGAGCTCGGGGCAGCAGAGACGAAGCTGCTCTACACGCTGCATTGGCTCCTGCTGGACGCTGCAGAAGAGTGCGCTGACGCTGATGCTGAAAAAACGGGCAAGCGTAAACCGGCTCGACTGTATCTGTATCCCGTCACTTCTTTGCAGGTGTCTCTTGTTGTTCTTGCCGCGTCTCGTTTTTTGGCAGTTCTGTATAAATAGTCTCTTTGCTTTCATGTATATATCAGACTTATTGAATACAATTATAACTCTGGTATTAAACAGACATCGAGAACGAAACATAATTGAACGGTATGTTACTAATGTGCGACAGATAATCAATTATTTACTGCCTAGAAAGAGGGCCTATTACAAGTTATTGCTCGACATCAACTCTTCGTTTTTCTTTGGTAGCTCAGCTTTCATCTTTATATACTTCTCAAACTTGCACCTCAGGATTGTACCTCACTCTTTTTATCCCTGCTCTTCACCGACGTCTCCATTCCTCAGCTGTTCATCTACCTCTTCGCCCCATTGCTGCGGGTGCTACGGGAGTCTGACTTTCAAAACTTCAGACTGGAAAACGGCCTCAAAATTTGGGGCGCCCTCTGGGAGCACCGACACCCTGATGTGGCCGTCTTTACCACATCCATCAATCCCAATAAAGTCATCCTGAAGCCCAAGTCGGTCAAAACTGGCCAACAGAAGCCGCCCCAGTCGCACTCCCCGCAGGTGTTTGGTGATGTCTTCTTGGGCAGTGGAGGACCCGGACCATCTTCTGCTGCCAGGTCTCCACTCTTCCACCAGGACAGTGAAGGTTAGTTTAAAACTGTTGCTCACACACCTCCTTTGGCATCGAGGTGCAGTTACGTTGGTTTCTCGTCAATAGCTAATTTTGAAAACACACATTTTCTAGTTGTTTTCGTGTAATGGACCCTACAACGTCTTCTGTCTTCAATAGGTTATATTCCAAGTACAGCTTCCTCGGCGGGAGTCAGCATTTTATTTGGACATGAGAAGACTTACAGCTCGTAAAGCCACATTGTCCCCCCCCCTCCACTCTGCCCTTTTTTTACCTCTCATCCTGATCCTTTCATCGTCTTTGGGAAGGGAGAAGTAGAGAACTGGTGTATGAAAATCATTGGCGTAAACAAGTAGTGGCTGCGCGCTGGAAACATGGCTTGGGGTGCGTTACATCGCAGCCAAAGTAAAGCTGCCTGTGGTCCGCTGCTGTTAGCTAGTCAAAATGACGTCGTAAACTGCTGGAGTTGGACTGGTGCTGGCGAGCAATGGTCTACGCGCCTCTCCGACGCAGACCAGCCGGGGCTACGACTTCCAGTGCGACCGGCACGACAGCAGATCCGCTTATTGTCAGCGGATTTTCACAATAGCGGTCGGACTGCTCCGGACCAGGGACAATAGCAGCGATTCTCAAATTCTTTTTCGTTTGTGGCTGCTCGCCTCGGTCTGTTCACTACCAGACGATGTAAAATTCTTCATTTTTGTCGAAACTAATGCGTGGTCTCTGTGCATTGTGTACGCACGATCTTAGAGAACGATTGTGCTTATTATTAGATCTGTTCTGAGAGAGCTCTTGCTGTGTGTCTATGAAAGCCGACGACTGAAAAAGTTCAGTTGTGCATATTTACAAAGATCAACTGTCTTTGTGTTGATGTTTAACTTGAATTATCACAACGCAGTAAACCTAAATTAGCTTTCCTTTTCTGGGCATTTCTCAGGCTTCTGCCTCTTAAACAAATGGATTATCGTTAGGATATGTTAACGATGCTCCCTTAACGTCTCCACTATTGATATCGGACAACACGTGCCAGCTTTACGGTGTTGGGATGCACTCAAATATTTTAGGATTTTTCCCTACCATCTCCGTCAGCGACATCGCAAAAGAGTTAGTGTTAGGATGTCGAAGCGTTAGCGCTACTGTGTCGGGTGCAGTCTACGGAGTATTCTTACAGCATTCGTGCACCATTTCCAGCAGTGACCCCGGACGAAGAGTGCCAGCTGTACAGTGTCGGGGTGCACTCCATGAGTAGCTGCTCTGGCACCGAGTCTCCTCTGCCTGAAGATATCAGACTTGATGATGAGGTGCAGTGCTAAAGCGTCCACTGTTTTTCTCTTTTTTCCCCAGAACTTGAGTTTTACTCAGTAAGAATAAAAACACTAAACTAGCGATAAAAATCATTTATTACGCATTCAGACCAGTTGGTTTCGACAAACGTCGTTCTCAATGAATGCATCTCAAAATAAAAATCAATACCACCGTCAGATAATAGTTCATACGTTAAAAACTTTAAAAAATTAAATTTAAGTGGTAGCTAGGTAAAGATACGGCTGTTTGATCTACATTTAGAGATGGGCGATTTCTAGCTATATAGAGCGATTCCTAAACCCTAACATTACTGTCGGAAGTAGAAGTTAAAATTTCAAAGTGGTCCAGAGAGAACGGATGACTGGTGTTTTACAGTGAAGTCTAGGAGAAGAGTGAGGCAAGACTGTAAGAGGGAGGTCAGTTCTGAAGGACCGGCCCCATGCTGGTAAAACCTAATTTTAGACTGCTTCTGAGTAATTCCGATGAAAGAACTATGGCAAGTTCCACAACTGTATTTATAGATAATGTTCGACAGTAACTCAGAAGGCAGTCGGTCTTCGTACTTGAAAAATGATCGGATTTGGTAGTCATTTCTGAGCGCAAATATAAAATTGATTTGTGGGTAAAACTTAGCTAACATTGTCTTAAAGTATTTTGTAAATTCTGTTGATGCTGGTCCGACATTGCGAAGTTCCTAACAGAAGCGTATGGCGTTAACAAAGGTTTTAGAATCTCTCTCTATATAGCTAGAAATCGTCCATCTGTAAATGTAGATCAAACAACCGTATCATTATATACCAATTAGATTTAGTTTATTTTTATTCAATTTTTACTGTATGAACTATTATCTGACGGTGTTATTGATTTTTATTTCCAGATGCATTCATTGAGAATGACGTTTGTCGAAACCAGCTGGTCTGGATGCATAATGAGTGATTTTTATCTCTAGCTTAGTGTTTTTATTCTTACTGAGAATTAGGTTTGCAACCAGTCGTCCCATATTTGGTGTTTTACTTTTTCACTGTTTTTGAGTTTTCTTCTTTAGGCAAACTCTATGAGAAAATGTGGCTTGTTTTCATCCGACTAATCCAGTTCATCGAAATTTTCACTACTTTTTGAACTGTTGGTTGCTGCTTCGAGATTATCTCTTATTTAATCTATGATGATGTATTATTTTTCAATATGAAGTTCACTGGCTTCAATATTTCGAGCTGATACATAGTGCATTGTTGCTAACAGTGAAAGCATGCCACATTCTAGCAAAATATTCATTATGCTAGAACAGCTTTTTTACAAAAAACTTGAAAGCCTTCTTGAGTAAATTTCCTGTACGTTTCCTTTTCAGTTCTTTAGGAAATTAATCTCAACGTGAGTCGGTCTCACAGCATTTTAGTCACTCTCCAACGAAGTTAAACTTTCTCTAGTCTTCAGTTTTTCACGGAACTAATCTCAGCTCGACTGAGTCGCAGTACTATCTTTCCTCTCTCACGAAGTTGAGCTCTCGCTCTCTGTCTGTTATTCCAAAGCGCCATACAATTTGAGTTGCCAGTAATGAGTTTAGGGCGCGTCTCTAATATTCTCAGGTTCGCGGCCTCAGTCTCTAATATTCTCAGGTTCGCGGCCTCAGTCTCTAATATTCTCAGGTTCGCGGCCTCAGTCTCTAATATTCTCAGGTTCGCGGCCTCAACCGAGAGACGGCCTTCCCGGAGACCATCCCTGAGGAGACCTCCAGTAATGAAGAAGAACATGTGGTTAGTGCACTGTGTTTGTTGGATGGACTATTTAATGTCTGATTATGTGTTTGTGGATGCTGTGCTACTATGAATACAGGGTTTGTGCTTGCAATTTGATGTATAATCCAAACTTGTGGGTGCTGTGCAGTGATGCATAGGTACAGAGTTAGTGCAGATAGTTTGATGTACAATGCAAATTTGTGAGGGCTCCAACTTTGTCGCTCGTGGTTCAAAGGCCCGTGTAGGTTATCCTGTTGCACTTATTGATTAGACTTTAGTGTTCCGTACATGATATTGCTTAGTACAGCCAGGTGACAAATGTCCATTTCTGTGAGCACAAATCTGTTCTTGCATAGCTTAATAACGGTTTTGATGCAAAACTAGAGCCCTCCCGTGTACATATAACTCGGTCTTTGACATGTACAGTCAGACAGGTCACCTGCGGCACAGTGCCACCTTCCATCACAACCGTCGGAAACGTACTGAGGGCGGACAGACAAAGACGGACCCTTTGAATAACGGTTGACCCTCGCACTATTCGAAATATACCTGCACTTCCACTTACGCCACAGCTGTTTGTAATTGGTAGCAGTTGGCATCAATCCAGAGCACACTAATTTAAATGGATTTATTCATTCTCTGTCGCTGATATCGGACTTGACCATATCGTAATCCCGAACTTTTCAACGCAATTTTGATGAGCTCGTTATCAAGAGTATGACAGACAGACGGACAGCCGAGCAAACGGTCAGACAAAATTTCTATTATTACAAACTCTGACATTATTTTCCAAGTATAATCACAGAATGGCACACAGATGCATCTTATAGGCTTACTTTACTTAATGCTACCATTTGCAGTACTGTATTTGGATACAAATTTGAACAGGTGTTGCAGTACTGGGGCCGGATGCTTAAACGCCTTGCCGTAACTGTACAGCTGCAGGCACAAATGCAGCCATAGAACTGCTAAAGTTGTACATTTTCTACTTCGTTTCAACGACTGAGTCTCAATTCATTATTTACCTATGCATTACTTGGAGGTTCAAGCCACTTGGGTCATAACTGGGAAGATCAGTATAAGCAAGGGACAAAACTTAGCTGTGATAGCGGTACTTCTTCAAGGAACTGTACAGTTCACCTTACCGTAACTTTACAAGGCGTTTGTGCATCCGGCCCCAGTAGCTATAATAGAGCAGGAGTGGCAAAAGATTTTGACTCAGAGGCCACATGGATTTTAAAATTTAACAGATGGGCGAGGCTAGCACCCGATGCATATGGTACCGTAAGTATAAAAAAGCTGAAAAAACATTATGTTCATTCGTTCATTCATTTCTAAACAAAAATTAAAAATCACTTTTCTTGCTACCGATATACAATTTAAGAAAATTCATTAGCGCTTCAAAACTAGATTATGCATCGAAGATCAAAAATCGTCGGCTGACCGGATTAAAAAGACTACAGGGGTGGGCCGCAGATTGCCCTCTCCCGTAATAGAGTGAGACATATATTATAAGGTTTTTATTTATTTTCATTCATGCGAGCTTTGTTTCTTTTCAGGTAATATTTCGGTTGGGGTCGGACCCATTCAGTGACTACTACCGAGAGTCCCACGTGTACAAGGTGCGTAACATGCAGTATTATGCCGGGTTCACGCATTTTTTTTACGCCAGTATAACGCGCCAGTCGTTGAGTGACGTCATACTAAATGCAACTGTATGTCTACCGAAGGAATTAATAAAGTATTTGTCGTCACATCTGCTGGCTTTTACCAAGTGTCAATACTTAAGTCTTGGATTCCTTTTTAGCATAAAGGGAATTAGAGCTTGAGAAGCTATGCATTTCCTGTTGCTTTTCTGAAGCGCCACAAAGCTTTCGAATGCCTAGTGTGCTTCGATGGCGACAGCCACTGTATCAAGATATCCAGTTAATAGCCATAATTTGTGGATCTATACTGAATCAAGGGAGTTGGTTGACATTCATTGATTTTTGCTATATGAACCGGAATGTGAATATTTTCAGTTAATCGTCCGAACGCATTGATGTGTTAGTGTAACCATAACGGTGTCGCTGCCAAAATAGAAGTGTTAGCTGTTCAGTTAATAGGTTTAGCATGTATTGCTAGTAAAGTTTCAGATGTATCGTCAAGTTTGAGAAGTGCATTAGAAATAAAAAAACTGCACCTTCTTTTACTGATTCGATAGACTCATCAATGCATTCAAATGCTGTAGCTGTGGAAACTCGTTCATTTCAGCTATTGTCGTGTAAACCCGCCTTCATGTATAAAGATGAAGACCTTACAGCTAGTTGTATCATTAGAACTGTTTTCTTGAGTATGTAAGTTTCCGCTTTCCAAGAGAATATCTGCTGGATGGTTGCTTGCCACAGGCGGAGTATCCCTCGTCCCTCCTGCGACCGCCGCTCCTGTCCATCTCTGACGTCACTGGTGGCACTACAAGCGCCTACTCTGCCCAACCACTCCCTCCGTCGGGGGACTCCTCCCGCAGCGACCCCACCCACAGATCTGTGTAAGACATACCTAAAACTAAACTGCTTGACGCCCCTGCTGCTAAGTCATTATTTTAGGAGTAACAATCAATGCTTGGAACGACCTAGTACCTGTACATTAAAGGCAGGGCCATAAGCTATGTAAGGCATACTAAGCACTTAACTGTTTGCATTTTATGTTGAAAATTCAGTACTTTAGATGTACTGTAAAGCGAAAATTTCGTCGTGTCCATTTCAAACACCACTCTGTATACTAAAAATATTGCTAAAATGTTTGCCGTCTAGTCAGGTGGTTTGGCATGTGTCACTAGAAAATTTCTCGATATCTGTTCGAATTTATGGTGAATTAGAACTCAGAAAGTCATGAATAATCAGCTGAAGAGTCCAAGCAAAGATTTAATTGTACATTTAGATTTACAGATTAGGGATAGATAGCCTTAGTTTAGTATTCAGGAGCTGCACTGGAGCTTCAAAGTAAATAAATATGTTGAAATCAACAAAATAAGTCACTCGTGTCAGCAGTCACTGATAGGTATTGCCAGTGCCTATCAGTATCTATTGCTTCGTTAACTATCGCTGTCGTTATTGTTCAACAGGTGTTACTGACCTTGAAAGGATAATAGTTGGTGCATCGACAGTTAACATTTGGATCTACACTTAGTCCAAGTATTCGGTAAATAACAATAAATTGGATCTAAAGTCAGTCAAAGTATTGGCTAAATAGCCATGATATACATCTCCACGGAGTGAAACGATTCTTTTCTTAACGGTATTACAATAACAGCCGTAATTACAGTCTCTTCTGTTGATGATCCTTTTTACGGCCCCATGTAACTTTTCGCCAACATATTGCTGAATGAGCATAACCTTTAACTCTTGCGTCTTCATAAGTACGTTACCCACATCACAAGTGCTATTTTATGTGCTGTATTTCGTGTCCGTATGGACAGATACGGCGGCAGCAGCAGGGAGTCTCCACTGACGGAGCCCTCACTGGCCACCATGCTAGACGTGGCGGTCATCAGGTGTCTCTTTGTACCTCAGTGGGTGGAAGAAGGAGTCTTTTGGGCGCTGTCCTTCGTATACAGGAGGTAGGTTGTCTTAGTTGTCTCTACAGTTTTTGTTAGGGCGACCTACAACTACGTACACACTTATGTGTAATTTTCATGGTTGTGGTAACTGATAGAAAGTTGGAGAGATTGCGGGAGTTTGATTTATTGCAGCGATCGGGAAAAAAATTGCGGGTTGATGAGTTACCACTGAAAGTCTGGAATTAAATATTTTGTGACTTGCTGCTTGCTGTAATTGGAGATTCTGCGGTTTCAGTTTTATTTGGAGCTTGCAAACCATCAACTGAAGATATAGACTTACACACAAATATAGAAATAATTTAGACGATGTATAAACTCCATCTATGGCACTAGCTTTCGGCGAACCTCAAGCTAGGCTTTGCTTCCTCTGTGAGAACGCGCCTTTCGTTCCGTCTCTTGCTCCCAATTTCGTCTTAAAATTTTAAATCTAGCGAGGCGAATTTGAGTGGGGCAGCTACATTCAGTTGTGGGTAGTAACTTTCTGTAATTGCGTTTACTATGAGTTCCAGCGTAATTTGCTTGATAAAGTTATGGTTTTCTTCGAGCCTGACGCATGTTCGCTTCGCACCCTTTCGATCGAGACTATCTTTTCCAATTTGCTTGTCTGAAACTTCTAATTCGAGCGTTCAGTTGCTTACTTGCGATGAAATGTTGACTCCTAAAACGCGTTCCAAAGTGACTAGCCTAATCGAGCTCTCGGGAAATTTGAAGTCCCAGACAAATTGAAGTTAATCGGATTAGATTATCTCAGTCGAAGTGGAGAAATCGAACGCCTTCATAGCAGCGCAGCAGCAAGTTATTACATTTTTACTTAACAGCTTCAGACTTGAACTGAAGATTCGTATGAGTTGTTTTCTTGTCCAGAAGTCAATTGCCTACCAGGTCCGTGCAAATCTTTTCGTTACGTGCTACTACGTTTCAGTGACCAATGTTAGCCGTCTCTTGTTATTGCAGGTATTGGCCGTTTCAAGCACGAATAGGTATTGAAAATATACGATATTACCGGCTTCTTATGCTCAGCAATTACGTCTTTGTGATAGCGATATGCCATTCTGTTATCGCCCTTGGGCTATGAAGCAGAACGTGACTTTTGAATTACTCCTCCGAAATAGAAAAGTTACTTTTTACGCATAAATTTTGTGTAGGAATCTAAACAGAGTTAGTTGTTACTGTAAATACCGTACCTGTTAAATTTGCTCGTATATTTATTGGTCTGTGTAAGTGAATGTTTTATTGAGGCACTGTAAAAAGCGTGGTCGCAGTACACTGCATGTAGTGAGTCACAACGTGAACTTTCGTTGGTACTATGACGTCAAAGATACCCTGTTGCTTAAAAAAAAAATAGTTGTCGGAGGTAAGAAAAAAACGCTTCTAATTCATAATGGAATAGACGTATCAAACAGAAGGAAAGCCACGTAATAAAAAGTAATGTTCTGAACTCTATCTCGAGTCACAGATACTTTGACTATCGTCTAAGCTTTTTTAAAACACGTTTTAGGAAAGCTTAGATTTTCGAAATGGATCGATTTATTAGTCAACAGTGTGTATACTTTGATGAATATTACTGTTTCAACTAGTAGGGTAACTTGTTTGAGCAGGTCAGGACACTATATTATTGCGGCTTTGTTTAACTTTGCTACTGCAAAAATTTGTGAATTATGAGTTTTTCTTATTTCGACTAGTTTTTTATATTTCCCTCTGCATTGTAGGGAGTCTCACATTCCCGTGGATTCTATGGGTTAGTTGCTACGTTTTGCTCATTGGAAACGGCTTTCTTTCTTACGTACTTCGTTTTCATCTCTTTTTCATGCTACTACTGACAGTAATTCTTCTGTTTCCATTCTTATTTTCCAACTTTCCGTCCCCATGCGCCGTGTTTTTTCGTGCATAGATTTCTTGGTTTCTTTCTCCTCCCTGCCTTTTTTGGAATCAACATTAGATTAGATAGGCGGCAGTAGACGAACGAACAGCCCCATTCCAAAAGAGACACAAGGACTTACGTGGCTCGTTCCAGAAAATGTCTTTCCTTAGGATAAAAACGTTTAGCTACGTGCTGAATATATCTAAAATGGCTCGAATATTCTCCCTTCGGCTTCAGAAAGGCTTATACAATATACAGCTCTCACATGTCATTCCGACGTTACAGCACCTCCGGAATCACCGTTTTGACTTCATCTGTTTAGTGTACTGTGAGCATGAGTCTCTAGCTGCATCTAGAGTCACCGTATGTTGTATATACACCAAGTGTGTCTGTGTGCAGGGGTTGAGCATGAAGTTGGGTTTTTGTCTCATTCTTCGAGTGCCTATCACTTGGATAATCTATTTTTTCTCTGATCTCAATAAACTCAGTGTTGTGTCACTTCTTCCTCATTATCTTTCGGTGTCCCTCCATTGCGTTCATAAGTCTATGGCTTCTGCAGCGGAGGTTTTGAATTTTGTGGGCCCTTGGACTTTTTCCGTTAATTTTATTTTTTGTTTTTCGGGGCCATTGTTTTCAGTGGCCGCAAGTAAGCCTTAACCCTACTTGCACCCGGCTGTGCTATGCCGCTATAAAGGCTATTTTCTCCGTAGTAATAATACAAACGAAAAATCTCTTTTAGCAAAATAACAGCGGGGTAGGAATAGGGTTAAGCCCGCTGTCATCTGGAAAGAGCATTGAAAATCGGTCACTTAGGCTAGAATCTGGGAAAACGTCCCGTAGTCTGAGGTAATTGGTCAATTTTCAATGTTTTCCCAGATTCTGAACTCTGCTGGCTGGTCCCGCCGCGTCACACAGACAGCGGAAGTGGACAAATGATGTGATCATCGGTGTATCTGTCTGTCCTATGTAACTATTTGTGATAGCAAGCAACTACTGTATTTGTATGATATCGATCGTGCACTTTTTTTTAAGAGCAATAAACATTAAGTATTTGGTGCTAATGCCACTTGTATAGATACTATCGTCAAGCCATTACTAACTAATGAAAGCACGGCGTTGTTTCTTTCTCTGAAAACTCTTGATGTTTTTCTCTCCTAGCCATCTCACAGTTTGGGCAAGTTTGACTGCATTTCTTATAGCCTACAGATGAGTTTTACTATGACGAGTATGGGTGGCTACATGACCACATTATATGCTGTCGAGTCTAGACCGCGCAGACTGACGTGAGAGTGACCAGGCTATTGTCTCTGCAGTGCGCGTAACGGCGAGCAACTATCACATTCGCGGAACATAATAAAGGCATCTTGAACTAGCTCACTGGATTGAGGTATTCTAGTCCGAAATCACTATCAAGTCCGGAAATTCAATGGTGAGCGTTGGACTCATCACTGTATTTAAAGTTTCAGGTGTTTGTCGCAAACCATTTGCGGTTGAGACGCTCAAAAAAGTCAATGCTGCTAATAGTGGTTGAGCTTTCTGTTATCTTGAGCATTATTGATTGGCGATTAAAGCCTTGAAATAAAAAAAAATGCGAATTCAAGTAGATTGAGCTTATTTCGATCTATATAGGCTAATCAGCGCGTCCTAAGCGACCGCTGCACATCAACCTGGCGGAAGCCGCTTTTAGCAAGTATAGATACTATAAACGTTACAGTGAAAGTGGGAAATCCATAATTTCAAGAAATCCCTGAAAATTTCACTTACTTTGTGTAATGAGGGTTTCACTCGGATTTCATCTAATTACTTAAGTATTCAGGAATGTCATGAAATCGCTGAAAAATACAGCCAGTGATTTCGTGTAGAAACTGACGCACAAACCTAGCACTATAATAGGCAATATTCAGTAATTTTCCTCAAACTGTGGAGTCATTGTGTCAAGGGCCGAATGTGGACGTAATATACTTGGATTTTGCTAAGGCTTTTGATACGGTTGACCACGAAATTTTAATGTTAAAAGTTTTCCTTATGGATATCCGTGGAAAATGTCTTGAGTGACTAGAACAATTTCTGACAAATAGAACGTAGAATGAAACCGTCAACAACGGTGGCTTCAAAACTGCCGGTGCCTAGTGGAGTCAAACAAGGCACCGTGCTTGGGCCTGTGCTTTTTCTTATCATGATGAATGACATGGAGTGCGAATGTAACTATGCAGTCCCATCTCCATTTGCTGTCTACATACGAAAACCGTATTGGCTGCTGTACAATCGATGAAAGACGTGCTGTCTGTCTAACAGAAGCCAAGTATTTTGTAATAACATTATTTGTATCTGCTACTGCGCTGTTCAAGGCAATTAGGTTCTCAGCAGTGTTGACATGAACCTCCCAGAACGCTTGTAACATGAGCGGGATTTGCGGCTGTTTCAGTACCGGAGGCTTCCTCCGCGCTAGGAGCAAGAGCAGTGTCAGGGCCCTTATCTTCCACCACACTAGTACCAAGAGTGGGGTTCCCGGCTGTTTCAATACATTAAACATTCACAGCGCTAGAAGCCATCGTGGGATTCTCGGAATCTGTGCCTGGAGCTAGAGTGTCTTCTTCCGCACATATACCTAGGGTGAATGGAGTTTTGGACGGAAACAGAATCTGAAGTTAGCAAATCGTTTTCATACCTAATGATACATCGAAACTGTGAAAAATATAGTTCCTGTGAATCAAGGTAAAGCACTATATATCTAGGCCAGGAAACACTCCCGACTTCAATCCTACGAAAACATTTTTGTTCGATTTATAGGTAACAAGTGGATACGGGAAAAGATGTATGTCCCGATAACGTAACTAAAGGTTCGACAGGTTAAATTAACCTAGAAGCTACCCTGAAAGGCGCAGTTCAGAAAAAGGTACACCTAATTAACTTTACTCCTTGCGTCTACGTCGCTTCTAATGCCAAATAACGTAACCATTTCACACATTGACTGATATATTCCAGTGTCAGTAAATCTATGTAAAAAATAGGTGCTTCAATCCAGCGATTTCATGATATTCCTGAATATCTTGGTAATTTCGTGAATTTCCAGATTGAAACAGTCATTACACGGAATGACTGAAATCTTCAGGGATATCATGAAATTACTGATTTCACACTTCCACTATAGCATATACAAATTTTTTATTACCATCATTTCGATGTTTCTGTAACTTTGTACTCGTTTATAAAATAAAAAGTTGTGACTTTAATTTTTTCCGCCAAAGTCAGCTACCGAAAGCTTTCCTTACAGTTTCTTTTTACTAAATGATGTTCTGACGTACCGTACATGCTATTCTTGTCATTCTAATGCTGTTCTACTTGTGTTCTCTGTGTGTATCCATATGTGTGTCTCTGTTTGTGTGCTAGCTTGTAACCCTGAAGTCCTCTGTTTCTCTTCTCTCTCCTTCCCTCTCTCATGGCCATAGAGTCCAAAGGTGAGGTGTCTCATGTAACATTCTCTTGCACTCTACTTGTATGTAGTTACTTGTTTACCTTTATAGCGTGTATGTCACATCATTGTAGTGGTTTAGAGTCACGGTAGACTGACAATTATTACAATATGGACGGACAATTGCTGAAATGCTATTCCGACTGTTTTCGCAAATTAATGTATTAACTTAATGTCCCTTATGGAGATATTAATCATCTCTAATTATATACCAAGTACCTATAGCTATTACAATGGTAGGGACGCTAGTACACAACACAGCCGTTTATAAGAGAGTGAATGCGCTAAATATACCGGCTTCAGTCTCATACAACGACTGTTTCGATAACTTTAGTCCTACCGTTGTACCAGCTTTACATGTGCCAGCTCTACATATTTTACCTACGTCATATTAAAATTTGGACTTTTTTGAAAATCTTTCGTGGACAATAATGTGAATATTTGACTTTCGAAGAATTTTTTTTTACTTCTCTCGAGATACTGTTTCCACATTCTAACTAAACGGACACTTCTCACTAAAGAACGTCATATCACACGTCTGATAGCAGAGTTTACTGCCACTTTTTCAGTTCGTTGTATGGCTTGCGATGCTATTTATGGCTTCTACGCATATTGTTTCATTGCGGTACCTTATCCTCAAGGAATAATAGACCTAGTTTTATTCGTAGAAGTAAACCTACTAAAGTTTATGGTGAAAGTCATGGTTATTCTATTTTTAAGCTCATTTTAATACAAAAGCTATCGGGATTTATGATGAAGTTACATACACGCTGTATAGTTTGTAGAATGCCTTGATTTTAGCTTAGTTTACTGATGTTGTAGGCACATCAGTGCTTCAAATTTTTTCAGAACATAATACGTCGCATATTTTTGCATAGTCAATCTGTTGTAGGGAACTTAAATATTTAATTGTTGTTATGTTAGTTATCGGTGGGTTGACCTGAAAATTTGGTTGTTCTATTCTATTATCAATTATTTTGAACAATTTTGAAAATTAGATTTTTACGTGGGGGAACTCTGAAAGAGTAATTGTTGGATTGTCAGTTATTGGTATGATGGACAATGAAAATTAGGTCAAATCGGCCCTGTTAATGTGAATTTTTCCCGTAAGATCTACTTGAGAAAAGTGCAACAACAATGTAAGGCTGGGCCCCACTGACACAACCAGCGATGCAGTCCGATTTTTCCCGGAGACATGGCGCCTGCTTGCGATAGTGTGTCGCGCGATCTGGGTTGCGTCGGTGGGGTTAGTAGATTGCTGTACCTGTTGTTGCATTTTTGCATGCAACAAATTTGTTGCGTCGATGGGCCACAGTCGGTGCTGAAACGGTATATGTTGCTTTGCTACTCTATTATTTCTGCAGTGCCGTTGCATATTAACCCACTTGTAGTATGGGTAGCTTCTGATATATATTTTTTTATGTTAACCATATTTCTTTATTGCAAGTATTATCAACAGTGACCTGGCGCACTATAGAGCACATATAAGCGGGTTAGAGTCGTATTCATTAATGTGCATGGATTCAATTTTCCACTCGCTGTCTCTGGTCATCCTACGATTATGAGTTAGCGTACGTGCACGACCACTAATGCACATACGAGGTATCAGAGATTGGTGAGATGAAATAGAGTCTGCTAGGCTTGACATGTGTGGAACTTGGGACAGAAGCGTTGAGTTTTCACAACTGCATCACATTGCCGGTATTATCAGCATCCCACTAATTCCATTTTACGGAATAGGGGTAAGTTTTCAGAAGTCTTAAGGGCAATCGATTTCGGGTTAACGAGTGAAATTTGGTCCAGCAGAGTGAAACCAACGTACCTGTCTGATGGTTCGGATGTATTAAGTCGAGGGAACTCTGCTTAACTCAACTTTAGTGAGCCAATCGATGACGCCGATATAGTGGGCGCTGTCTGGCTGGCTTTGTCGTTGTTTTACCTTCAGCTCCCATAAGTGCAGAGATGAAAACAGAACTGATTTTTTTTTAATTTGCGGTTCCCTCTTATTAAGTTCATTTTTAGTCTTTTGCGATGCTTTTGCTTATCATGTTGGCCACCCGAAACAGATGGCTATTGTCGTAACATAACTGCATTACTTTAACACCGAATTTCTTTTTTGCAATTTCTTTTGTAGTGCTAAGAGAAGCTTACGCTTCGATTACCCCGGGTAATTATATAATTAATCTTACATTAAGTAGTCTGCGTGGGTAGCAGCATTGAGGTATACATATACGTATCATACATAGACACTACAGGATTAGAAGAGTTAAGTTCGTCAGCTTCGTCTACAGCATATTATTGGACCAGCACACCCTAAAAGTCACTCATTTACCTATTTACCTTACTTAGGGTAACTCTTTAGGGCATAAAATTTCCGAAATTATATTTCCATTGTAGTGTTGGCAGTATTTCAAAATCGTACACCAAGGTTGGCAGCAACTAAGGATGCTTTAGCCTGCTTGTCTAAGTGTCTCATCATGCATTGTTTACTATATCCCTCGTAATTTATCAAAGTACATTCTCCTATTATCTATGTGGTGTTTCAAAGTCTTACTGAGCGTGTATTAGTAAGCGTAATGATGAGCGAGCTTTTGCAGTTAAACGTGTGTACCTTTTTTCTTGCACGACACCTTACCAGTCGAATAATTTTATTTGTAACCACAGCGTTTGCACGGTTCTACTCTCGTTGTTGTTCACCTTGTAACAGGACAGTGATGACGGTGACGGTCTGTTCTGACATTGAATCTGCTAATTCATTTTATTGCTTCACAGTAACTGCTTCAGTATATTGCGCGTATCAGTCAAAGTAGCTGCTTTATCCTCTTTCAATGCATTGTCTACAATGTGTACCATTATTGCTCCAAGTACATATTACTTTGTGTATCCAAATAATTGTTTCAGTTCTAGAATTGTTATATTGGTTTCAACTGTAATCCATTCTGTAGAATCGGGGCCTCCATGCAGTTTGCTGAACCAATTATATTTTATACAGCAAAATTCAGTATATTTAAGTTACTGATCCAATTACATTTCACTCGGTAGATTTAGGTTATGCAAGTTTTTTTTATCTATTTATACTGCGCATTATATAATGTCGGTGAACGGTATCAAATTTATTGATTTATCTTCAACTTCACGTCGTACAACTTGGTCTTTCCAAATTATTGCTTCACAAATATTTACTTTATTTTGTAAAATTCTGTGCATCTAAATTATTTATTCAATCACATTGCAATTTGTAGCAATCGTTGTATCCAACCTAATGGTTTTGCTCCATTCCCTTTTACATAGAATTCGGTGTATGCGAATAACTGCACGCATTATTTTCTTATGCAGAGTTTTATAAATCCGAGTGTTTCATACTTATATAAGAATGGTTATTCAGTTCGCTACAGCTCTGTGGTACTACTTCTTTCTTCAATTTATTGCTTCAGATTTATTCCAGGAGCCATATTGTATGCAGTGTTACGATATTTGTGCTTCAGCAAGTACCTATTTAGTGATCCTGTTTGTTATCCCGCCATTCTGCAATTAGCCACAACTGGTCAAGTAATGAATTCAAATTAAATAATTCATAGATTCACCCAGTACTTGGCCATACTGCACTGCTAGTTTGCATATATATATATGATCATTTGACTAAATGTATATAGTACCATGGCAATCCGAATATATATAAAATACATGCTGCACAACATGTATTATACGAGCAGTACAGTATGAGAGTGGACTAGGTTTAAATCTACGAAAAATGTTTTTCGCCCAAATACAAGACAATTTAGGGTTGTTAGGCCATCTGGTTTAATGGTTAATTTCAGTCGGCTGCTGTACTGGCTTTTTGACTAGGTTATTTATTAAAGAACTTATCACACCTAATAAGCCCACTTGCAAATTCACGCGTCTGAACAAGTTCACTTGTGCGAAGCATTGACTTATATTGCCAATCTCTCTTACGACTCCAAAATCAGCTGGTTCTCTGATATATTGGAAATATTCCTGAGGGCTAAGCTGGTCTCACGGATCGACAAATAATAATTTTTTATTGCTGCATGAGATGGGAAAACTGCAGAGACAGTTGAAGGAATGGCTTAATATAACACGTCACTGTAACTGTAGGCTTGAGGAGCTATTGGAGGAGAAGGAAGAAGCTGAGGCCCCGAGGCGCCGCAGCAACAGTCTGCCTGTGCCCAAGATTCACGTGTCTCTTCACTTGGACGGCATGTCCGGTGACATGTCCCATGGCGACGGAGGCCAGCACCATTCGTCCGACCAGTCGTCCTCAGATAACTACATGGGCGGTAGGTGATACAAAAATGGTTAGAGTTGGTGTCTGTGTTACTGTGGCGATTGTCACAAATGATGGTGGTTCTGTATAGCCACATCGTTCATTTATGAGAGCGGGTTATCTGATGGCTACGCATGGAATAGAGTTACTCGTGGTATTAGCTGGGATTTGTACACTGATTCATGTCGAAAGCAACAGTCCAATAGCCGTATAATGGTCGTAAAGTTACCTTGGTTATGCTTGTGTAGGCCTGTAACTAGCTGTGAGTTTTTTTTCACAGAGGATAGTGTAATTGCTACATATTCGGTGAGGCGCGCAAGTAAGTTACTATTTACAGCTTGTGCTGTCGTAAATTTTCTATCCATGACGATCGAAAGCCACGACTGTTATAAGTGGAACTAGTAAAAGTTTGTTGGCTTCTGCGGGATACTAAATTTTCGCCTATGGAAACTGTTGGTGTCCAACAGCCCCTGCAGGCGCCGCTGATTTGAAAGAACCCCAAATCCCCGAAGCTGCACCACTGCCAGTGTCACTGAAGCCTCCTCTGGTCCGCACCTCCAAAGTTACGTCACCAGAAGATTCGCCATCCAAATTCCGTCGTCGTGGCTCGCAGCTATGGCTAGACCTGCGCCATTTAACCGTCGCCATTACGGCATTTGGTCAAAGACCGTCCTTGTGTCATTCGTGGGCGCCTCCTGGTTGTCCGTCCATTGAATCTTCAGAGATCGTTGCCGCTCAAGACTTGGGCTGCACTGGGAAGATAATGTCGCCAGATGCTTCTTTCTTGACGACAAGTTCTACCCCCGCAGAAGATCCAGGTACCTAACGCTGCCGCCACTCAGGGCACAATCCTGACTCTTGAAATGATGACAGATTAATGTCGGTAATTGTCAGTGGTCCGCCACGTCGTTTTTCTACTGGACAAAGATGTTCAAATGACCGAAGGTTAAATTTTTTTCCTAAAGACAGACTTTTATCTTGGAACACCTTTTGAAGCTATCAACTAATTTACTCATCACACTCAACGTTTGCAATGGACGTGATATTTGAGGCATTGTTTTTTTGTGAGCTAGGTACATTCAGTAGAGTTTTAATGTAATTCAGTATGCTGTAATCAATACCTCAGTATACTTCGGTCACTGAAGTAATACACCTTCAAAGCCTACTGATATGTGTATTTAACTGGCACTATACACACAAGTCATCAATTTGAGAGCCAGGCTTGTCCCTGTAGTGGCAATGGGTAACCTTCCTGCACACCTCGCTGTTGTTCACCGCCCTCAACGCGTAACTCCAAAGACTGAAGCACATCTTGCACGATAGTGTGGTACTCGGTGCTCCAATGTGCCTATGCATCGCCACCCCAACCTTAACACCGCTGCAGCTTTGTAACACTTATGGTGTGTTTTTTTTTTCGGTTTAATTCGCCCAATAAAGCTGTGAGAAACCACTGACCCCTAACACCGCTGCAACTTTGTAACAAGTATTGTGTTTTTTTTCCCGCTTCACTTTCACCCAATAACGACCCTATGGGAAACAACTGTTAGATCTCCGGCAGTTTGTGGTGTTGTTTTATTTAACACCATCACCTTTTTGTACAGTTGCCTTAACGAGCGTTAGTGATTTCCTGATCGATTGTTTTCGTTTTGTAGGAAGTGATGCAACACTCTGCTACTGATTGGTCTCAATTTTTATGAGGTGAAACACTTTATGTTTCTCTTACGTTACAATTCTTCTCAACGCTATACACTTTATACTAGTATATACGTTACTTTATTGACTGTTACTTTCACTATATGAAGGTTGGACGCCTTATTCCATGATTTTTCTAGCTCCATGTTTGCAACGGGCGCTGGGTTTCAGTTCTCAGAACATTAGTGCACTTAGCAGTGAAACTCTTAATCCTGCTGACAACTCACGGTTTTTTAGTGACGTTTGCACTCTCCACCTTAGCGCTTTTGCCGGGTGCCCGCGTAAGACTTTTATCGGCTCTATATTCAATTAATCTGCTGTGAACACGGCTTTAGCTTGGTTGTTATTGCTTGAACAAAAAATAAATAAAATATGGTGGCCGCTGCAGACATCATTTTCATCTATCTATATTATATTAAAAGTCTGTGAACCGGTCTTGCTTGTTTGTGTCTTGTTTAGTTCTCTCTTGTTTGACACATCTTTACTTTTATACGAGAAGAAATTCGAGGTATTGGGGGGCAGTCTCATTCTTTCCATGGATTAGCTTTTTAATTCGATTGTGTCTGTGATACGGAAGTTAAACTGAGCTGGGCCTCAAGAACGGGCATGATCAATTCATCGGCTCTACGGGCAATACAACTGAGATACGTAACATATAATAATTTGACTATGCTTAGAACCTAATTGTTGAATATTTGTTAGAAAAGCAAAGAATCCGTTGATAGTGAACCGAACGGGCCACTCCTTGACGGGCAGAAGAGGACGGCCGAATGACGGGTGATCTATGCCCAGCTAAATAACACCTGCTTTTTTGCGAAAGCGCAGACGATCGTGATGACGACCCAACGGGCCACTGGTCGTCTAGATAAATTTAAAGTTACTAGCCTATTTCGCCACTTCTCATTGTCGTATTCCCTGGCTTCCTGTCCTCAGTTTAATTAAAATTAAAACTCGCGAGTACACCCACGGTATAATTGAGCACTGCTCGGTCTTAACTACCCTGGCTAAAATACCTCGGTCCTTACATACGATGACGATATCATATCAGCATACATTATGCGATGTCATCTTCCTTGGCTGCAAGTCCCCAATTAAATCACTATTTAACGTATACGAGCATATCTGTTTACACTACTCGATGTTGTCATCCCTGGCTGCAAGTCCCTAATTAAATTATTCTTTAAAGTATGCGAGCATATCTGCATATACTACTCGATGTCTTCATCCCTGACTCCAAGTTCCCATTATTTAATACAGTATTGATAGTTTGCAAGCATATCCGTACACTACTCGATGTCGTCATCCCTGACTCTAAATCCTCTGTTTTTTTTAGTATGATGGAACGTATTTCCATATCCATAAACATCTGTACCAAGTGAAGTACCTGAAAGATGCTGTTTTTTGGAATTTTCGCTGGTGTTCACCCGTTGTTTGCTTTCGTGTTTAAGAGATGTTCCCCCTATATTTGCCTTCCTTGGGCCCCTTGCCGGCTATAATTATGTCTCCATAGCGAGTCCGCTCGACTCCTTAGTCGTTGCTGGTCACGGCATAGCGTGCTCTGAATGTCTCCTCAACGATGGCTCCTAATAGGCTTGTTAACGTGTGAACTAATGTTACCCTACATATTCTTTGCGTGTAACAGTAATTGTTCTAAGTTGTTTTAATGTTTTTTCTTTACTTGAAAAATGAACGAAGCTTTGTGAAATGAGCTGTAGGTCGAGTTATGGCGCGTCAAGAAAACCCCTTGCTGGAACATCTACTCAATGCCTTTCGCTTATAACTTTATTTCTTAAATTATAATTGTTAAAGGATTTTCAATTAAAAATATACTTGAGTGCGTAAACTGAGCATTAAAATAAAACCAAGACGCGTAAGGATACGTCTTGTATATCTCTATTCCACGATGGCTCTTAACGTGCTTACTAGATCACGAACTACTGCTTGATATTAAAGCCTCTCGCGGATATTTACGCTAAATTGTTTAATGGTTTCTAACTGGAATGTATAAAAACAAACCAAGCTAGCTGGAGTACAGTTGTAACACAATAAGAACTTAGCGTTATGAGATTTGTTAATGATGGTTCTTGACCGCAGTGTACCGTTATAGCGTTGTAATATACGCAGTAACGAGTACCTTGAGTACCTTTAAGCACCTTGAGGGTCTTCGGAAGAAGTCCAGGTGACGTTGTTCACGTCACCCCACGTGTGTGGAGTCACTCTGCCGGGTGTCGTCTGTGGTGCTGCAGTTAGCGACCAAAGAGAGAGACATCAGAGAATTATTTCCACAGTGCACGTAACCGCTGACCGCTGGTCTATCTGGTATTCTTCGTAAATGAGAATCCAGCAATTTTTTGAACGCTACAATTTTGATATCGGTGGCGTTTCGAATATGCCGAGGCATTTTGTTAAACAATCTTGCTCTCCGTACCGCGAAGCTATTAGAATATTTTGTGGCCACGGCTTTTCCACCATCTCTGCTTGGGGTGCGAATATCACAAGTCCTTCCATTTCTTTCTGAGTGTCTGGCGACAATCGATGATGTAAATATGCTTCAATGTTTTTAAGGGTTTTTGACTAAAATTACTGATGCGTGCGTATAAAATAAACTACAGAGTGTAGTGATAACATGGCAAAATGACTACATATTGTTGCTTGCTAAATAACGTTTGTGGTTGGGTTGCTGAACGGCTGATGCTTGTATGCTTATAAATGAGTCAAAATCTTTACACTTTCCAGCAATAAAATGATTTGAACAGGCAGCAAGCTTTGCTTACACGATTTTAACGCTACATTCTCCGCAGTCTCCATTTAATTAACCCTTTTTCATTCCTTTCCGCATGCATTAAATTTCATGTATTACTCATACAAAAAGGAAAAGCCATTTATCAAAGAAATGGTTAATAATTATGTCTTTTGTTGTTGATCCAAGGTTTATTACGCCGGCTACACAGCATCGTCTTTTGTGTTTTATCCGCCGTTATACATAATCGTTCAAACGTTTCCTTTCGTTTTTGCTACCACTACTGCAGATGTGCCCAATGTATTGTCAAAATGTTAGCCGTCAGGTGAGGCCAGCTGCCGCGTTCGAAGTGTCACGAGTAAAGTTTCAGCTAGCTGTGTTAATTTGTTGTGAATAACAGCTCTGAAAACCGTGAACGTTTCTACTCTTTTCGACGCTGCAACAAAGCAGTCTGCTGCGTATGGGAACAAAAGATTATAGTACGAATCGGCCTTTTTGATACATTTACGTTTTTGCTACTGGCAAAGGATGCTAGTGTGGATCAACAGCCTTTGCTGTATCTCTGTTAAACTCTTTAGTGCCCAAATTTAAACTGAGTTTCGTAAAAATAGCACTTTTTGAGACGTAACCGAATAGCATCCGTGGACGTTAATGAGGGTGGACGCCACCGCTCCTTTATGCTCTTGCCCTCATCTGCAGAATCTCCATACATTGACGGTGGGCACAGACGACGCCTGCGAGACCTGGGAGGCAGCACCCGCAAGCGTAAGAAGATCAGCGAACTGAAGGCCTTCGTAGAGACGAAGCTCAGGTCCAGGTCTGAAAAGGCTCTAGAGAAGATCGGACAGGACGACGCTTCTCGGCGGTCTTCTGTGTCGGAGGAGCACGTCAGACAAGTTCGTAATTCGGTAGAAAACCTCGAGGTTGTTGACGAATGAAGGAGTCGCTCGAAGTACTTGTTTGTTTGGTTTATGTGCTGATACTAACGGTTTGTATGTTTGGTAAATGTATTGATGATGATGGTTTGTATGTTTGATAAATATACTGTCGATGATGGTTTGTATGATTGGTAAATATACTGACGCTGATGGTTTGAATGATTGGTAAACGTGCTTACAATGATGGTTAGTATGTTTCATAAATATACTGACAATGATGGTTTGCATCATTAGGAAATATACTGACAATGATGGTTTGTATGTTTGGGAAATATACTTTTAGTGATAGTTTACATGTTTGGTAAGTGTACCGACAATGTTGATTTGTAAATTTGGTAAATAATTTGACAATGATGGTTTGTATGTTTGGTATTTTTATTGACACTAATGGTTTGTATGTTCGGTATATATGCTGACAATGATGGATTGTATGTTTGGCAAATATACCTACGATGATAGTTTTTATATTTGGTAAATGACCTGACACAGATAGATAATCCTTTAATGCATAATTTCATAATCCCTTTTCCACAAAAATGACGGTATTTATTGCGAGTGGTATATTGTGTACCCTGCACTGAAGAGTTATTTAAACCCAGACTTAAATAATGAGTAGAGCATGAAGTTCTGTTCGTGCTAGTGAAACATCTTTGGAACAGATTCTTTTGAAAGGTCTGTTGCTTACAATGGCTTGCATGAATGGGTTGTGGATGGCGATTTATTCCATTATTCAAGGGCCACACTAGGCATTCAGCCTCGCCACTTGCTGTCAGTACGCGCAGCTCGTACGTCAAAAAAAAAAAAAAAAAAAATTCGAGTAGCAAAATTGCTGCTAGCAACAGATAAGTTCTGCCTACGTGGCGAAAGGTCGCTTGAGGTTTTCTGTGGGCAACCAGTTGGTCGTACAGTCGCGTAAATCGAATTTGTATTACAGTGTGATTCTGAGTGCTTTTTAAAACCGCCTTTTTTGTTATTTGTAAAGCGTTTTTTAGCTACTTATCCTACGAAAGGAGATGAAATAAAAAATCTGTTCACATTGTGGCGTTTTCGCCGATTGCTGCGAATTTCCTCCGTCAAATCGCAGCTCTGTGCGTTTTCGCGGACGTCCATTTTGTTAGATATTTCCGCGCGATTTAGGCTGCAAACAAAGCAGGTTCATCCGCAAAACGTATAAATTAGGCGTTCCATGAAGCTTTCTTGTTTCTTTATAGACATTTTAAAAGCTTTTAAGCCTCTTTGATTTCAATTTCACTGCAAATTTGACGACAAATATGAACTTCACCACAATTGTGACACTTGTGGAGAATACTGAGTTGACGGTAAACATTTTCTTGCCATTTTGTCTTGTAGACACAGTTGTGTTTATGTTCCTAGATCAAATAAATGTTCGAACCCTTTGCACTACCTCTAGTTGAACAGAAAATTATCAAGTTACCTTTACTTGTCAATCATTTTTGGAGTTGCTCTCCAAGCCAGTCGTTTAATTTGATTGAATGTGTTGCCGCGCCCCCGAAAGTACCACCGCGTGGTCAAGAAAAGTATGAAAATGTTAACCTAAGCTCACTTGGCAGAACGTGCATTGCTGTAGCACGCTATAAGTAGTATCTGCATTTACAGTGATTGTTTATTCCTAGTTGTATCGATACTAGAAGTAAAATAAACTAGTGATAAAAACTGCAGCTTCGTTGGATCAAGGAGCATGAGCAACGAAGTTCTGCGGAACACGTGCGTGGTAGTTTGGACGGGACTTGTACGGCCGATAAGTAGCTTCCCGTCGCTAGTGTGTCACCTTCAGTCGTTCCGATACACAACAAGGAGTTTTGAGTGAGTTGCGCATTGCTCGAACGAACGCCTAGTGTGGCCCCCGCTTTTTGCGAGTAAAACTCTAACCCTCCGACATATCTGCAGGGCCAGGAAACATTAACTATATCTAGGGAGATCGAAGTGTGAGGTGTTCACGAGAGAGCGCACTTTTCGTTATTTTGACAGTCTGAGGTTCTCTTTTGAACCTGGGTGGTAAGGTCTTGTGACACTCGGGAGAATAATTTACGTTTTTGGTATGCAAAGTCTCATGCGAGGAAACTGACCTTACCAGCAATGGAAAGGGAAATTGCAGTTATCATATGAATCTTCCGCCCTTGTTGCCATAGCTCTTATGAACTGTGGTCAACTACATCCGTGTACTCGTATATTCCTTGCGAGCGGGCACTTATCTGCAGCACGAACCAGTGCATGCGAATTTCCCAGTTGGGATATTCGGCAAAATTGAGCTTATCTTTAACTACTGTTTTCAAATCCCACTGTCGCCTCGTACTTCATCCTCCTTCCTTCTCATGCTTGCTCTACTCACTTTCCTTCATCTCCATTCTCTCACTTACGGTTTCTGCTCTGCGATTCGTTAAGTTCTTTCCTCACTTGCTACTGATATTCCACGCTTGGCAAGGCGCCATATTTGATTTTTTGTGTTGCTGGGCATCGTTACTACTGTACATGTCGTTTGTTCTTTTCTTCTCCCGGAATGCTGTTCCCCACCCCATATAGGCTTAGACTGGCACACAAATTCATTCTGTTTTCAATGAAACGTGAGTTGGCCACGAAGAATGCCGAAGTAGCTGAGAATTTTGGACCACCGATATCACCAGTTGCCTAACGTTGTTGCTTTTATAACATACACTAGGGAGGCATGGACTTCGGCGGCAGCTCTTGGGGCATTGACGGGGAGCAGCGCTCCCGGCCTGGCTCGGCCCTCAGCAGGTACGACGACTTCCAGCAGTCAACGCCTGCTCGCCGCCACCACTCCCCGTACCGTCAGCGCCTCCAGCAGCAGCAGCAGCAGCAACAACAACAAGCACGACAACACGAACACAAAGGATGGCACGAATCCTCTCGTAAGGAAGGAGGAAGTGTCGACGCCGCCGCATCCCCTCAGCGGATGGGCAGCCTACCGCCAGCTGGGCTTGTCAAGGGCAAGAGCATGCCAAGTTTGAGGTGAGGCATTTTCACTGTCCGCTAGAGAGAAGGGAACTGATATGTCTTGGACTCTATTAAGTATGTGTGTCTGAGGCTCCAAGCCTCAGACACACGCCGAGTTGATATAAGTCGTTTATTTGACTGTCGTGTGAACTCGCCTTTACAGTTACTTCTTCGAACCTAAAATTTAGCAGCATCCTATTTCTTTTTTCAACCTTTTAACTCTCTCAGATATTTGACCGGAATAATTTTAAAGAGTTGCGATGTTGACGCTCTTATAAATGAGATGTCTAAGTACTGCGACAAAAACACTCTCTTTGTTATCGAAACTTGTTTTGTGTCACTTAGCATTTGATCCCCTCTTCACCATTTGATAAGACGTTGTACCTCCAAGCAATGAAATGGCTTAGGTATCTGTGACAAAATGTTTTGGTGTCATAAATTTTTTTTTCTTGGTGTCACTTGAGGCCTGTACATTTCACCAGTGGATATGTTTTTTTTTTATGATAGCTTACTTGGCTGTAGCTCCGATGCAGTTGTATATAAAACATATACGTCCTATTTGTACGTGATATACGCCTTTTCGTATTTGTTGGCGTGCATGTATATGACTGTTTTCTTAGGATTTTTCATGGGATGAAACTCATTTCCGCAGCCTACACAGTGTTTATCTTTTGTGATATCCTGTGTCGAAGAAGGATACCTTAGGCTTAGAGTGACATATGTCATCACCTGTATTTCTTGTTATGTGTTTATGTTCAGTAGCCTTTTTGATGTCTATTGGCTATACTTCTGTGGATATTTGGGTTTTCTTAAAAAAAGGAAGAGCTTGGGTTAGGTGCGGTACGATGTTACACTGATTTTCCTGGCAATAATTTCTTTGGCCAATATTCCTTTACGTTTACAATGTTTACGTGTCGTAAAAATGAGTATTGTATCTAATATTTTTTAGTTTACGTGCAATAAACGACTAACTGTAGTATTTTACTTAGTCTGTCCGTGAGGTTCTTCTCACGTTTAAAAATCAGTGTAACTATAAAACTTCTCCAAATATTCATCATTTCATTCATTAAACATTTTTTATTTTTTCGGTTGTGCTGTATTTCTGTTCACTTATCTGTGACTGCGTTGGTGTATTTCCAACTGTTTTTGCACTGTAATTCGAGAGGCTATTTATCATTGCCCCACAATTGAGACAGTTCGACAATATTTTGAAAACACATCTACCTTATTTCATTTGCTTGAATCAGGTGCACTAAAGATCACTATTCACACTTCTTGCGCGTGTTGTATCAAGACTTTTACTCGTTTTAAAAAGGTTATTTTACCTTCAGTATTGGTTTATCTTTTCCATACAAATTGGTGTTAGTATCATACTATATAATCGCTTTCGAANATTTCATTTGCTTGAATCAGGGGCACTAAAGATCACTATTCACACTTCTTGCGCGTGTTGTATCAAGACTTTTACTCGTTTTAAAAAGGTTATTTTACCTTCAGTATTGGTTTATCTTTTCCATACAAATTGGTGTTAGTATCATCGTGTATAATCGCTTTCGAAACCATAACCTTACTTTTTCATGCGTTGGCTCTCATATCTATTATGCTAACTTTCGCTGCTTCAGTGTCATCGAAGAAAAGGCACTCCACCCTGACATTTGGAATGCGAAAGCACTTAGATATAGAACTGTTCTCACATTTACTTCAGTTATCTCCCACAGTCACTGACCATGTCCTGGCGCATTCACCCTTAAAAATTAAATTATGCTGGATACCGCATCCCCTCGGGCATCAATACTACTAGATTTATCAAACTGTTACTGTATATCTGACGTAAATTTTTAATCTCGATGAGCAGCAGTCTGCTAGATGAGCTGCCAGTCGTAGGGTGAGTCTCTGCCAGAACGACTATATTTTTAACATCAAAAAATTCTGCTTGAATATTCTAACTTAGCGTAACAATTACAAGCCAATGTGTAGAAAATTTGTCTTCAATAGATACTTTCTTGCCTACTGCTGTAGTTAATAGCTTGATGCAACTTAGCTTTCTACTTCATGCTATGATGACGATATTATTAATGTAGAGTATTTATTTTGCTCTTTGCTGACAAAATTATAGTTCGAATGGCTCTCATTTCTAACTAGCACGCTTCATCTTATGATTTGATGCGTAGGTGTGAGAAATTATGCATAAAGGTAATTGAGTTAAAATTGTAATTCTATTTGGATTGACTAGATATGACTGAGGTTTGCTACCCGTTGCTGCGTGTTCTAAATTTTGCACTTCTTCTCCTTGCTATTCTGATGTATTAGTATATGTTGTTTACTTCTACTGTTGTTATTCTTATTCTTTCATTTGTGTGTGTGTGTGTTTTTATTTTTACGTGTACTGTAATGGGACCTGTTTGTGCATGGCCAAGTCAAGGTCTTAAGTTGCGCTTTCGAAAGTGCATGATTTGTCAAGATTTTTTTCCCCCTTAAGACTTCTTTGTGCTCGTACCAAAATTAATTTTCTGCTTTTGGCGTTATTGCGAACCGAAATTAAGTTGACATCTTATTTCGAGATTCATGTGACTCATCGGTGCAGTTCTGCTTTCTTTATTGAAATTAGTGGTGCAATAGGTATCAATTAGTGGTGCAATAGGTATCAATTAGTGGTGCAATAGGTATCAATTAGTGGTGCAATAGGTATCAAATTCCAGTGCAACTGCTAGTTCCTGGAATCTAGAAAGAAGAACGTTCTTTATTTTAGAACAAAATGACGTAGGAATTTAGTTGCATCTGAAAGACTTTGTGACTGATACAGCATTATGGATAGTGACTTAGCTATCTTACGGATATGCTGGATATGTTTATGCACCTAGCTCGTTCAGTCCACTTTTATTCTCTTTAATTAATGTTACAAACCTGAAATTTACTTTTTATGAACGTTAGCAGGCCCAATTAGAGAATAGTAGGAATGATATTGTTTGAAATCAGGGCTACTGAATTGGATTTCCAAAGTCCAACTTTGATTCCGATTCATGTTTCCTGCATGCGCCTGACTCCGACTCCATGGACTCCAAAAAATAACTCAACTAACAAATTCGACTGAAACTTTTTAATAAAGCTGGCCCATTTCATGTGAATTCGACTCCTGGGGCAAGTTGGTATTTGACTCCTACTCCTGACCCCAAATATAATCAGAATTCGACTATTTAATCCTGGATTGAAATATTTCTCCTGAAAAACGCTGTATCTTGTTTTGTATGGTGCTTATGCATGAAAGTTTTTCTTGGGTTTTTCTATAATCTTCAACTCGTCTGTTTTCGCTCTTTCTGCAATAGAAAGTGTACAAAATGATAAAGCTAACCTATCTTACAGATATTTCCTCGTGACTGAAGAATTATTTTCTTATAGAGATATTTTCTTGATATGAAGGTACGAACCGGCTACTGTAGTATAAGTTTTGCGGTTGAGTTATATTGCTGAGAACGAGGAAAGTAAAAACAGCCCCGAAAAACCCAAACGGAATTTCGTTTTTCTGAGTACTGTTTGAAACATTAACTGTTGTTCAAATTGACGAATAGGATTTAAACTTCTTCAGAAGTAGCTTTTTCTATCAAATATACTCATAATCTCGTGCTGCATTTTAGATCGCGGTATGTTTGATACGGGACCTATTTCATGAGTTGTAACTTCAACCTATCTACTTATACTTGCACCCGGGCTGCACTATCGTCGTTCACGACGATTTTGCGTTCAAGTAAGCTTTCCTGCGCGTGCCACCACTAAAATAAACACTACTTAGGCTAACCTAACATAGCCTAACCTAACCTACCCTTACCTCACCTAACCTCCTTACCTAACTTTCTAACCTAACCTAACCCAACTTAACCCAACCTAACCTTTCTAACCTTACCTAACGTTACCTAACCTTACCTAACCTAACCTAGCCTAACCTAACTTAATCAGCGATACAGCGAGCAGCGCGGCACACCAACTTGAACGCCGCTCACACGCACACGATCTACGTACACAAACACGCACACAGATCGTCGCGAACAACGATAGCGCACCCGGGCTTTAAGTAGGGCCATTCCTGTGGCAAACACTTTTTCCCACATGTACGAATTTCTATGAGTATATCAGAATTACTATTGGTCACTTTTTACTATCGTAGCAAATAGCCATAGCAGTCAATAGAGCGAGCAACAGGTAGCATCCATTGCCCTTAAGATACAAAAAAGAACGGTATTTATTGGGATGTCATAACTGAACTTATTCACGAGCGATGGAAGCAACACAGATAAAGTAAAGGGCTCTCGGAGCAAGTATATAGCTATATACAGTATATAGGCTATGGAGGCGCCTCAAGGGACCATGTCTCATCAGCCAGTGGCCCACTTTTATTCCCATCAGCTGGCTGGCGCATCTTACATGGTGGCTGAAATGCAGTGCGTATACCGGCCTGCGAGGCCGGAACTTAAACCATTTCAAGCTTCACGTGTCGCCAACCATTTCGCTCACAAGCGATACTAATATCTAGAATATCGTCTCCATCTATGCTTACTCTAGGGGCTAAATTAGTGGAGTAGCGCACACCGGAGAGCGAACGTAAATTTTTAATCCACTACTTACTTGACCTTTAGTTCACCGAGGAAGGGAGGGCTATCCCGCAACTTCAGATGATATTCTTCAATTTCCAGACCGGGGTTTCTTTCTATAGACTATTCATTCAATTGCCTGTACGCAAAATTTCCATTGGCTGTACTTATAACCATTATCTCTTCTGTGTCCATGTACAGAATAGTAGAGATTGCTTTGCACATGTAGCACTTTTGTGTTGGCTGCTCATCCTGTAACACATCATAATTATATTCTTGTTCACGCTCTTCTGGTGCACGCAGAATACCTAGGTGAGTTGCATATGCTTCTGTAGTTCTTTTCTCTACTGCATGTCCCAAAATTCTATGGCTACCACATTTTCATCTGCTTATTATCTTTGGTAATAGCAGGACAGTTCAATTTTGTTACTTCATGAAATTATATCGGAATTCTTGTGTCACATTACTCTTCTTATTCATAGAAATAATAGCAATGGTACTGTTTATTACAACAATTACACCCCACGAGGCAGTTCATAAAAAAGGAGGTAGTCTTTTTTGAGACATTTGCTCTAATTGTCCAGAGTTTCAGTCACAGTACTTTGCTTTACGACACTGTTTAGCTTTTTTGGGACATTTGCTCTAATTGTCCAGAGTTTCAGTCACAGTGTTTTGCTTCACGACACTGTTTAGCTTTTTTGGGACATTTGCTCTAATTGTCCAGAGTTTCAGTCACAGTGCTTTGCTTTACGACACTGTTTAGCTTTTTTGGGACATTTGCTCTAATTGTCCAGAGTTTCAGTCACAGTGTTTTGCTTTACGACGCTGTTTACTTTGTGATCTTTATGAATACTTGGGCTTGACGAGCCGCATTTGCTGAGAAATTGTTTTACTGTTTTACTAGAATATAAAAACGAGTTCCAAGAAAAGTCGAATGAATTATTCTTATTTATTGTCGTAGTGATCTTGTCAACCTTAGCTCATTATCTTCAAAGTGTACTATTACAGTGCATTCACTGTTATATTTTACTTCTATTTTTGGAATTTATTTTTATTAATTTAAAGACTTGGTATTAGCCCTTTAGTTTTGTACACACTTTTGAAATTTGTTCTATCTTCTTAGAGCTTCTAATAGCACAATTGTGTAACTTTTCTTAGAACGCTGCGCTAGTACGGGTTCTCCATAACAGCTTTGCTCCTTAATATTGCTGTGATTTTACGGCATTACCGTTTTTGTTCTTGACGACATTTTTGCTCTAAAATTTTTGCTGCAGCAGTAATTCATAACGTGCGTTAAGTGTTTCAAGTAATAATATTTCATTTGATATCGTACATCTTATTTGCACTTTTCTAGTAACCACGTATGTTGCACTAATTTATATCTGTGTTTTTAGCGCCTCTGTACAATAGTATTTGTGTGTATAGTCGTGTACAGCATATTGCTGTCAATTGTACTTTGACGTGTATTCCGAATTCAGTGCATTACAGTATCATTTACTTCTCTTTAAGGATCTATACTGGTAAAAATTTTCAGCACTAACAAGCTCATGGATGATAAACAATACTGCTCTCTCATAAACGAGATTTCTATGGCAGACCTTCTGTGATATTTATTATTTTTATTTTTGTTCCATCATATACCAGACTTTAACAACAAACATACCGAGCAGAATTTATCTAGGTACTTAGCTTATCTTTGTGCAAAACCCTCAACTTTCAAAGAATGTCAGTATATGTCACGCAATGATCTCCATTCACCGACTCTTGGAAATTATACCCCGCTTCAAGAGCTGTAAAGTGGATTATTCGTAGAATAATACATACTGCAACAGTATTTACAGTTTCCTTGATTTAAAGGCGTTGTTAGTAAGGAAGTACTAAACTGGAAAGGTACGAAGCCCGAGTTAGGAGTCGCAAACTGAGTCACATGTTTAAATAAATGATTCTATTCAGAGCAATGTCATCAGTGTAATATTTGAAAAGACAACACTGCATGAAAAGTTGCCCTCAATTTTCTCGACATTAAGACGGAAATACCAAAAAAAAAAAGACATTGGAGATCCCGCTAAAGACCATTGATAAGAACACGGAAGGACTGATCAGTGATGAAGCGTCCTAAGCTGCGACAAATTGCTTGCCTGCTCAAAAGAGAAAAAATTGAACAATAAGCTTTCCTAGAGATGAATCGAAACAGTAAACACTATTTGGCCTATGCTATGAATTACTCGCTGGTTGCAACACAAATGGGGACACTGATGAGAGATGATGGCTCTGTTGTTCATTATGATTAATAAATATTAAAGTGATACAGCGGAAAATCTAATTCCTTAGTAATTGTGTAATTAGAAGTAACCAGTATCTAAGTGACTGATGTCCACGCAGTTCAGGAAACCCTCTGAGTTCAAATCGGGGGATGATGGGAGTCCCAAATCCCTGTGAGAGAAAGAGGGTGAGTCATTCCTACACAATGTGTGGGTATTTTCTGATGTGTGCGAAGATACTACTTTTTGATCTTGAAAGGTTCACTCGCTGTTTTAGAAGTGCTGTTTGGCTTTCCACTAGCATAGGAAGCATCATTGTGAGACTATAAAATAATGTATTAAATATAACCGTCCTGACTCTGTATTAGGAACTTGCACCAGCATTTAAAAGTGTTTTTCTGGAGCTTCACAGCATGAGTATCCGTGGCAAGTGACTTTCGTGGCTAGAGGCATTTTTGCCCTATAGAATCCTAAGTGTAATTGCTCAAAACAAAGTATCCTCAGGGCAGTCGGTTGTCAGTGGTGTCCACAAGAAAAGGTACTTGTCTCTGTACTCTTTTTTATTATGATCAACAACATCGGGCCCAGATGTAACTTTTTAGTCCCTCCAGTTTCTGATGATACCCGATGCTTGCAGCTGTGGAATCTATGCTTCTGGCCATGCTTGTTGTATTCTATCTAACTAAATTACCTATAAAGTTGTGGTGACCAAAATATTTAGAAAAGAATTGCTGAACTTCTGTATCAATCAATTTGGAACTGCTATGCCATTGGAGTAACGTAAATGAAATATACATATTGGTGGGGAACGCACGCGCGTAGTTAATTTCTTTTTACATGCAGGAAACTATAGACATAGTGTAGCGCATAGAAACTCTACGGGAAATACTCCCAGAATTTCACTATCTCCAACTCGATACTGTAAGGTTGGTGGCTGAAGGACCTGAGTGGAATTTGGGTGAGAGCGGAGGCCTCACACACCCTATCATTACGGTCACCCAGCACACTCCCTCACCTTCTGAACATGGAGGCCGAGATCAGGTAAGTTAATTCAGCTTTACGATTGTGCCGAGTGAATCCGTCAGCCTTGGCGGCACTCTTCTTATAGCCGGTACCGGAACGGGAACTCAGTAATATGGAATCTTTTGAGAAAGCGAGTAAAACTGGTATAGTTAAATTCACAGAATGAAATGACTGACAGATTTATATATTAATACGCTTGTATGTACCTACCTACTTTTTGTGTCACGCTCTTTAATCTGTAAGAGATGGAAGGAAATTAGAGACACAATTCGGTTGTATCCATGATACGAAAAATGAATTTGAGCTAGGCTGCCTGAACGTGTGCGTTAAACTTAAAGGTGATACGGGAAATACAATTGGACTGCGTCACCTATACAGTATATTCCCTTGCTCACAGGCAGAGTACTGAATATACTTTTTAAAGCAAGGAAGCTGGTGATGGTGGCCCCTACGGGCAGGAGTGAACGGGGACAAATAACGCGGGTACATGATCACCTAAATAACACCTGACTTCTTGGAAAGGAAAGAGGATGGTGTTGATAACACAATGGTCACGGGCAGTTTAGGATAGCATAAGACTTGATAATTTAGTATCTGTTTATTACCGTGGAATTTACAGGAGTCCAACCTGAAAGGCCTCGCCAGACCGTAAAAGTTTCACGGTTGTAACTAGTATTAGTTATTGAAAAAGCTCTTTTTGAAACACAACCTTGCAGTTCCAGTTTATCTACTTCATATTACGTTATACAGTTCATTTTGGATATTTGTTTGATTTGGAATAAAATTGGGGGTATACTAACGGCACAAAGTATCATTGAGTTTTCCTACTCCAAAAGAATGTATTTTTATGCGTCCGTAGATGCTGAGCGACAGCCTGGACCAACCTCTTGCTGGTGCTACCTCCGGTGCGGGTGCCAAGAAGGGGTCCACAGCTGCCACTGCGGAAACTATCCCCCCCAAGCCGCCACTGACTCGGTCCCTCACAGACAGCAGCATCCAGTACTCCCAGCAGCAGCGCATCGAGGTGCCTGGTACCACCAACTATGTCACCAGCGATGGTCGCATTGATCTCAATGTTCTTCTTAAGGTATGAGTGGTATTCACAGTATTTGTCTGATTTTTTGTGTCTCCTATTGGTTATTGCTCTATGACAGAGCTATTTAAGTGTTCACTCTTGTCGGTTATGATGTGGCATTCCGTGTTATGGAGATTTCAGAAATCCTTGGAAGCTGTCGATGTGAACGAGTTTTTCTATTTGTGTCGTCCGCCTAGGGTAAGAAAATGTGTTAGACTCAGTACTCCCGTACTAAATTGCTCTAATGAATACCTAACTGATTGGCTGGTACTACAAACTTCAAAAAGTTTAGTATGTTTGAAACACAAAATGAATTTACGTTTGTTTTTCTAAACCGTCAGACGCGGGCGCGGTGTTCGTCCATCCTATGTTATGGGGCGCGGCGACCTCAGGGGGCTCGTGTAGGTTACCTTAGCCATTAGCTAGGCCTTCGGGACGTCTATCTTTCGTGCCCACTTTGCTTCCTTCCGTTTTCATACTCCTACTTGCTCATGCTTTATTCTGATTTTCACCTTCGTGCATGGGTTCCCCATTTTTATCGTCATTTTATATGGCCCATGCTTCTTCCTCTGTTAGATCGCCATTGTTGTGGAAAACCAGACTTAAATTTCTTAATATAATAATAATATGGTCTTGAGATGGCATTATTTCAAATGCTGAAGGAAACGAAGAGAAGCACAATTAGAAATTTGGTTAACCACGACGCGTTTTGCCGTACCTCGACTTATCAGGTGGGAGGGTCGAAGATGGTCGAATCTAAAGACGTTAAGCTGTGATACCGAATTATCCAAAGCTTTAAAAATTATTTTTAAAGCTTTGGAAAATCTTAACGTCTTCAGATTCGACCATCTTCGACCCTCCCACCTGATGAGCCGAGTTACGGCGAAACGCGTCGTGGGTAACCAAATTTCTAATTGTGCTTCTCTTCATTTTCTTCAATAATAATAATAAATAAAACGCGGGGGCGGCTACTTTAATTCATTGCTAACGTCCTTGGCAGGCGGTGTACTCGGTGTCCCAGCGCGAGCCACAAGTCTGTTCGATACGCGTCAGCGAAATTCTTGTGCACATCATGAACTTTTTACTGGACATGGGAATTCTGCTGCCGTCCAAAGTAAAGAGAAATCGCAGTACGGACACGGAAGACCTCAGTGCTGGTGATACTGACGCTGGTGGTGGGGGGGACAACGGTAACGGCAGTGGCTGTCCAAAGCATGGCGATGGTTTGAACAAGGAGCCTAAACCCACTGACTTGTTCCTCGCTTCTATTATACGGTAAG
>LQNS02007215.1:15585106-15605985 GCA_001587735.2 Parhyale hawaiensis
CAGTGCTGGTGATACTGACGCTGGTGGTGGGGGGGACAACGGTAACGGCAGTGGCTGTCCAAAGCATGGCGATGGTTTGAACAAGGAGCCTAAACCCACTGACTTGTTCCTCGCTTCTATTATACGGTAAGTCAGGATTGATTTTTTTATTCTGTCCCAAGGCCCCGAGTGGTGACAAATAAATTTCACGATCATTTTGGTGTTCTAGATTAGTGATAGGTCGGATGCCATTTTTTGGACATCCGCGGATGCGGATGCAAGTGCAGATGTCAAAAAGGTGAGGATCTTCCGCGGTTGCGGATGCAGATGCGAATATTCGCCCCACCAAAAACGCACACATACCCTCTCACGACGGCAGTTTGTACAACACTTGGGAAAAAACTTAGATGGTGCTTAGTAGACAGGGACAGCACTTGCACATATTTCAATGCAAATGAGAATTTCCAGTTTTCAGCACTGTGGATGAGCTTCGTGTACAGTGATAAACCTGCACCTCCTTTGCTGTGGAATTTACAGTTGATATCCGCGGATGCGATTGCTGATGTTACCATCTCAGCATCCGTGGATGCAGATGCGGCTGCGGATGTCAAAGAAGATGCGTATGTTCTGCGGTTGCGGATATTCGCCCCATCACTATTCTAGATTGCAACGAGGTCAAAGTCCTCAGTAATCGAGCATTAGAAATTGTTACAAGTCAACCTTCCAAGCATCAATGCATCGTTATGCAGTCGAAATCCTAATCTGAAGGGTACTCGGAATTGGTGACGAAATCAAATATCAAGTCACAAATACATGCAGAACTTCTACTTTGTTGTATTTCAAAACGAGTTAATACCTTGCCGTCTGCAATGGTGTTTAAATTGTGATTGATAATCAAATTGCACAGTGAACGACGCGCTTTTACTGTGATTTATGTGTACATATAAACAGGATGTTAAGTATGAGAGTGCCAGTGTTTCAATAATGCCCAGACTATACATTTACAGTAGTGGCGTTAGCATTTTGTCTTACTAGCATCTCTCTAGCATAAGTGTTTTGTATCTACTGCTAGTCTGTACCGGCTGCTGGGCTGCCCTCATACCTGTGGTGACCGGCATCGCTCCGGGCCCGGGGCCGACTTCTTACGCCACTCCGCGCAGGCGCTGCTTGCCCGTCTCTACAGGAGGTAAGCACAGCTCTACCTGTCCTGGGGAAGGCTAGACTCAGAGAGTAGGTGCCGTTGGGCTTAAAGGGAATACCAGCCTTTGTTTAAGGGGAGTATGTGTGATAGTCTTAGAGACTTAGAAGAATACCAGTTTCTTGTTCAAGGGGCGGCGAGTGTGAATGCGAGTGTGATCTGACTGTGCTTCTGTGGCAAAGCTAAGAGTAAAATCGGGGGTCGATATTTGGAGAAAATAAGGTTCGTGAATGTGATGCTGCAACTGGGCTGAAGCGAAGAGTTAGGCTGAGCTGAAATGAAAGCGAGATACTGCGCTGAATGGGAAGTACGAGGTTGGAGTAAGGCAAGTTGCTGCTTACTTTAAGCAGTGTGGCTATATTGGTAGAATTAGGTACACCTTTAACTTATTTTCGTTCTAGCGACCAAAGTGGTTGTAGGCGCTACCTCCGGCACATGGTGGCGTCCCGTCCTCTGCAAGAGGTTGTGGAGTTTTTCCATGCTCTGCTTGGCTTCTGCCTTGATCCTGCTTCGCTGCTGTCTCCCATTGGTAGGTGTTGAGTTCGTGGTCACAGTCGTAAAGTAATGATATCTCTTAGTTATTGAATGAGCAGCGCAAGATCGCCGATGAAGCCAGCATACTGCTTGTCTCTTACCTTCTTCTACAATTTTCAACGGCTTGGAAGTGTTGAACTAGCGCACATAATATAAATAACAATTGGCGTAAAGTTATTTGCGTAGATAGGTTTTTGCCATTTTTTGGAATGATTACTGCAGTTTTGTTTACTTCATAGTGGAGACGGTTTTAAAGTAACTTTTCTATAACTAATAGATTGCAGCAATACCAGCATCGTAGTTAGTTTCTCTGGTTATCCTGACAGCTGCTGACCAGAAGCGTGTAGGCAGTAAGGCCCCGGCTGCTGGGGAGAACACCGGCATGCAGGGAGGCTACGCCACCAACTTCGGGGCCTCCATGGGCGGTGCCGGGCCCCGAGGTATCGAGGGTCAGATTATTGCCAGCTGCTTCAAGGGCCTCGTCACGAGGTTTGCTCAGGCGCACGAGGATCTCAAGATACACGACAATACCGTAAGTAAATAATCCACTGCATTTAGATTTGTTGGCGTTCTTGCAATGCAAGAAGATAAGATTAATATTTTGTTCTCTACAAACCACTTGAAATGGAAGCAACGGTTACTACTCATATTTAGTACCGTATAGTGAATGCAAATATGGATGAAAAGGCTTAGCATTCTGTTCTCTGCAAACTATGTGGAAAAGGAAATATCAGTATGAGCTATGGCAATAGCTCATAGAGGGCCGGGGTGTAAGTCCCGGTGTCTCTTTGGGAATGGGCCTTCTGGTTCGTCTACTGCCGCCTACCTAATCTAATATTTTGTGCTCTGTGGACCAAAGAGATATGCAAATAACCATGAACAATGTTTTTGCTAATCGTATGAAAATTGAAGCTACCAGTAAAATTTTACTTTTTACGAACTACAGGAATAAGGAAATAACTACATTTTAATAATATTAACAAAATTGATAGTTTGTCCGCGCTAAAGGCTGTGGAAAAGAGCAGCCCCGCATTCATAACGTTACAAATTATCTACATCAATCGTAGTATCGTAATTTATTTGAAACTGCAGTCCTCATCAGAAGAAGCTGAAGGAATATTGTGCTCTATTTGAAACTATGAAAATTAATTGAAGAAATGAACAAACGTAGAGTGTAACTTATAAGTTATAAACAACGATGGGAAATTTTTGTCTGATATTTGGGTGCATTTGCTATTTAGGGCAGGGGAGTTATATCGTTAGTTGCTCTGAAATACGAAGCGTACTATGCTATTTTCTAGTCTTTGTTTTTAGTAAATTAAATTCTTAACGGGATAATGTGTTCACTGTAAATTCTGGGTCAATATGAGATCAAATTTTACACGTTGTTTACGGTCGTTCAGCATTTGTTGATCTAAAAATGACACTAATACAGGTAGGCATAGAAAATACATGCAGCTACGTATTTAATTGATAAGAAATAGGCCGCATAGCAAATAGCAAAGAACACGCTAATATCTCAATTGTGTAACACAGTTTACCACGCATTACTGGCATATTATTATACTATTTAACTAGAACGCCTAGGTGGCGTAAGACCATCACCTGCGGTAGGGGGTACATTCAACGAAGTCATTTCTGATGAACGAGACTAGGGCACAGCAGCATTTGATTAGATACTTGCTCTTGAATAACACAGGAAAAAATAGAACGCCCCGTTTTTCAGACGATCTGCCGCGGGGGAGAAAATTCAACGCCGTCATTTTTTATCACCAGCTAGGCCCTGTTTCTTGACATGGGTCACATATAGGGCAACCCACCAAACTCCCTACAAAAAACTATGAAGATTGCTCAACTCTTTTGACCACGTTTTGGGTGGACAGGCATACAAATATATATATAGTTACTTAAATCTTCAACAAAAACATTATCACCTCTCTCACTTCGTTCTCGGGTGATAGTAAGCAGCACGTTAGGAAACACTCTATTGACTCGCCAGCCCATTAATAGCTTAAGCCACTTAAGAATGAATTTCGCGAATAAACCCACTTTTCACAATACAAACAAAAGGAGACTGGTGACGTAAATTGCGACCGTAATAGCTTCATGATATGCTTATATTAAATTGTCTGCATTTAAAATTTAGTAAAAGTTGAAATTACGCACGATTGTAAGAGCCTTTAAGTAAACAATGATCGAACTGCAAAAAATAGCACTGTACATTATAATGAGTATATAATTTCTTAGCATACACTTTTGCTGGCGCGAGATGTTTAACTGAAAAGTATCAGCAGCAAATTGTCTGGGAGGTAGTAGATTGCGTAGAAAGATTTCCTTGTTGAGGAAATTTTGCATCCAGGGATTTCGTACGTTGCGATTTTTTCGCTCTTCAAAGTTTCATAGTTCACAAGTTTTGCTGAACTTGGAAAATTAGGTACAAAGAAATGCAGCTTGAAGAAACGAACAGTGCTTGCTAATTACGGAATATCTCGGCTTATCAATGGCCCTGGCTGAAAGGCTGTCGATGTGAAATAACTGGCAGTGACATGCAGGTAGCAATGTCTAGTGGGAGCCGCAGCAGTTTCTTCTGAAGTCGCCTGAGTTGCAGTCTTGCTGACAGTATCACCGTCTCCCCTGTTCAAAAACTGTTGAAATTCCGTCTTGTCACTGGAACACTTATGAAAATGCGAAGTAAATTACAAAGGCTCCCGGAAATCTATGAGGTGCCGCATCTCTTCGAATAATGTTGAAATAAGTGCAATCATTAGCGTCCTGTTTACATTAGATGCTGTACGGCGACGTCCGGCTCCTGACCCGCTACGTGAGGGAGGCCCACGGTGGAGTGTTCAGGAGGGTGGCTCTGTCCGGCCTCATCGACTCCGCTGACAGGCCTCACAAGCGTAGGCCTAAGACGCAAACCACCCGCATCGTCAGGTTTGTGTGTAGCCATTTCTTCTTTAATTATCAAACAGAATATCTCTTTGTACATACTTGGTCAAATTATGTCAAATTTCTTTTTGCTTGAATAACTGATTTAGGCGCTCGGTGCATAATTTTTAGCAAAATGAAATTACTAACAGTTCCCGCTACCTCGCGCACGATGACACGGTATTTCTTGGGAAAAATCTCTGTTGTTAGCATTAGCTATAAATCCTACAACTGGCGAAAACACATTGCGCAACAATCCAAAACCAAAGTTAGAAGCGTAGAATGCAGACGAAGATAAATTCAATGGACGAGAGCATCTAATTGTTAGAAAGCGATGGTAGGCCTCCTGAGATCGTAAATTAGATATGCTGCTTACTGACGAGCCTTTACGATCTCAAGAGGCCTACTATCGCTTTCTAACAACTAGATGCTCTCGTCCATTCAATTTATCTTCGTCTGCATTCTGCGCTTCTAACTTCTGTTTTGGATTGTTGTTAGCATTGCAAGCTACAAGATTTCTCTGACTAGTTCTTATATTAATGTCATATAAGTAAATCATAGAATTTTTTATCATCATTCACGTTTCACCGTCGGCTGAAGATAACGTACAGAAACGTTGAATGTCGCTTGGTTGAGTATTTTAATCACTATGCTCATGTAGTCGGTCGCAGCATAGCATGTGGCCCGCCTCATAGTAAGTGTTTGATTAAATCTGTTCAGTTAGTACGGTATAGGTAGCTACCTAACTTTTAATGAAGGTGCACATATTATGTCTGAATCTCAGCGAGGCCACATTTTATACCTGCACTTTATACTCTTATGTCGATTTGCCCATACAGACGTGTGACGGTGGAGGATGACCAGTACCGCGACTCCCCCTCTACCCTGACCGAGGAGGGCGGCGACGGCAGTGGGGAGGGAGGTGCCGGCTCGAGCGGCAAGATGGGGGGTCGAAAGGGTATATTTAAGAAGAAAGCTACGTCTACCTCTATTACCTCTGTACTCAAAAGGGCTTCTTCGGTCTCCAGCATCCTCGATGAACCGGTTGAGGTAGGTTTTTCTAAACGTCTTGACTCCTTGAATAATTATGGAGTTTTTAGAATTGTTTCGGATATAGGCGTTTAACTTCAGGCGTAGACTATTCCCAAGTGGAAACGTTTAGGCGATTATCCGTTTTTATCTGATGCCGCCCCTACAAACCTCGGATAGTTATAATTGCCCAGACTTTTCAATTGGGTTGTACCATAAAGAGGTGAATCAAACAGATGTCCTACGACTTGCCGTGCACGACAGTTACGGAAAATTTTTGTCTAATCTTTTGTCTGCTCCTTGTCTATGGTGCCTCGTAGGTCATGAAATTTTCTTTAAAGCAGTTCCTTTTTTCAGAGTTCACCATCATCTACTGCCCGCCGTCGTCACCACTACCACGGTCATCACGGAGTGTCTCGTCATAGACGCACCACGAAACGCGTGGCAAAGATCGGTCAGTTCTTGACTAGCTTTATTTTTTGACTTCATAATTTTATTCCTAAGTTGTTGGAGGGAAGATTTGTTAGGAATTTATTTCTGGACGCGACGTGGGAAGCGCTGGTATTCATTTGATGCGTTTGCGCACGATGAAATCTTGTATTTCTTGGGAGAAGTTCGACAGATGGGTTGTACGACTCTTCAGTTAGTGAAAGCATTCACTTCCTAATATTTCTAATATGCATTTCGTTAACAAGTTCGCCATAGGACCGAATTCATTCACGTGTTATTAGTGGCCTTGCGAACACTTACGTTATCCTGTGTTCTTAGAATTAATTTGAATATTTTTGCATGTGACTTAAATTAGCTTTGTAGATGTAGTTAGTCATAAACAATATTCATTGCAACTCCCAACGTTGCTGCGCTAGGTTGCCATGCTACACGTTATTATAATATATTAAGGCATCCAGCTCTACCACTGTCGGGTTTAGTGGTAATAATGCTAGTGTTACTATAATTTTTTAGACGAGGTGATTAATATTTGCGGAGGTTAGAGTTGTGTGCATATTTCTCTTCCGTTTCATTTCCAAAATGATGCTACTATGGTTTTCACTGGTCGTGTTACTCTGTTTTCCGCTAATAATTCTTGAACAAATTGTCGGATCACTATGGTATTTCAACTCAAAGCCTATAACACCCCTACCTAATTTATGGCCCACATAGCATATTGCTATATGTGTTTACAGAGGAGTTTACTCGTGTATATTAAGCCTATACATATTAAGCTGAAGCCAGGAAGTCGCTTCAGCACATTCGAACTACGCCCAACTTGAGTCGTGTTGCAATCAGGCCTTCGGTGTCACCTGTGCTACACTGCGCCTCCAATGCGACACAGGTTGGGTAACACCGACGACAACCTACTTAAATTTTAGGGTTATCTTATCTGTAACACTGCCTTTGTTTACGAACATTAACTATGATTCTCGAAAATTAGTATTGCCAAATGTATGACTGCCATATATTGCTTGAATTCTAGCATATGAAGCACTTTTGTGTAGTTTTCTTAACTTTTTATCCTAACGGGGCCCTGAACGTACAAGTAATTTACGCAAACATAGTGATCACGCTAGCATTTTGACCGTGTAGGGAGCGGTTGCGTGACTGGGCAAAATGATTGTGTGATTTCAAAACGATTTGATATTTTTTTTTTTGGCAAACTGGCAATGCTTGCGTCGTCTGAGTGCAGGTTTGCGCGACTAAACCGCACTTGTCTGAGTTCTCTCCCAAATTCATAGCGAGTGGTTGGTGTTGTGATCTTCTCTATGTATATAGTATCCAAAAGACGTCTTCCAAAACCACCGAAGGCGAGCGAAAGTTTTATTAGAGTTCATCGAGGATTAGGAATATAGGTCATTACCAGCATTGTGGCGCCTTACTAACAGCGATTAAAGCAACAGAAAGAAGAAAAACGAACAATGCGATTTTTTTTGGAAAGTACTAGGAAAAATTTCCCGACGATGAAAAGAAATATGTCTTAAAAAATTAATTCGCTGAGAAAAAATTTCAAGAGGAAGTAAAAAAAATAAATGACTTAGCCAAAAGTTTAGTTGGAGCTGATGAAATTGAATGTTGAGCAAAATAATTGTAGAGTCTTTAGCATTCGTCAAATAATTTGCGCAATCATGTTGCACAAATTATTTGTATGCTTAGGAGGGCCTTAAAATACAGTTAAAATAAGGCTCCGGTAGAAATGTATATGTTTAAGTTTGCCAAAAAATTCTGCAACTCTTTGTTGAGACGCTGGGATCGCAAGTCTCATTCACTGCTACATGTGTAACATTGTGAGGGTAACACTGACGTCTGATTGCAACACGCCCCAAAATTGTACGTTTATGAGCTGGTAAACATTTCCTTTGTTTACTACCATTGACTTTGATACTAAACAATTGGTATTAAAAAATGTATGACTGCCATCTATTGCATGAGTTCGTGCATTTGAAGCACTTTTGCGTATTTTTTCAACGTTTTACCCTAAAAAAACAGCCATAATGAGGCTCCACCAGAAATGTTCAGGTACGGGTTTTCTGCAAATTCCGCATCACATCTTGGGGGCGCTGAGATCGCACGTCGCATTCACCGCTACACGGGGTGACACCGGGTAACACTGTGAGGGTAACACAGGCGTCTGATTGCAACAGACAACAGGCAGAAAACGAGTTATCCAATCCCGTTTTCTTTGAACAATTGGGCGTAGTTCGAATGTGTTGGAGCGACTTACTGTCTTCAGCTTAATATATGCTTAATATACACGAGTAAACTCCTCTGTAAACACATATAGCAATATTCTACGTGGGCCATAAATTGGGTAGAGGTGTAATAGGCTTTGTGTTGAAATACCATAGTGATCCCACAATTCGGTTAAGAATTATTAGCGAAAAACAGTGTAACACGGTCAATGAAAACCATAGTAGTTTGCAATTATTTTGTATCCCAACACCGATACCCAAATCTTAGGTTAGAGCCCATTCCCAGAGAGAAGCCAAGGCCCAGCCTTGGATTTCTCCGAGTTATTGTCTGGTCAACGAATATGTTGCAGTGAGCTGGTTACGAAGGGGCGGCAAGGGCAGCCGTGGTAGGGGCGGGGGACGCAGCGGCAGTCGGGTGGAGGGCATCGCCAGCATGCTGATGACGGGAGGGGGAGGCCTGGGCGCGGGTCCAGGTGGGGGCGCCAGGGGCGAGGATCAGTCCCCCATGCCCGACACCATCGCCCGGAAGTTCTCGACGACACACGCATCTTCTGCGGGACTCTCCAAACGGCACTCGAAGGCGGGAACCTCAGGGTACGTTAGGTTTTATACAAAACCGCCATCTTATCGAATGCGAGCATTTAAATATAAAGAGTGCTGTAAAAAACATAGCTTAAGTCGCTATACCTGCGATAGTTTACTGAAAATTTCAATTGCCAAAGGTGATAAATGAGTTTAGGCATAGTATTCATCCACAAGTGTGTCACATTGCAAATTTCTGCAAGTTAGACGAACTTTACCATTATGTTACTGGGGGAAACGTATCAAGCTTTGGCCCGTGGCTGTACTTTTTAAAAAAAGTGTTTCTTATTCCGGTTCACGTGTTCTGCATATCAGACCCAGCGGCAAGCTCATGCTGGCGACGAAGCGGAAAATGACGGAACTTGGCCGCATCGTGCACGGCCGGGGCCGTAAGAAGGATGTCCACGCTGACGACTCACCCGGTGAGTGCTGCATGGTAGTCTCTGTTTGGTGCCTAAAGTCTGCTACCTTGTGCTGTGCAGGTAGTCGTACTTTAGGGCTAGTAAAGGCTTAAGCTTAACTTAGTCGAAAGTCTGATTAGCCTCTTCCTATGTATATTATATTTTCTTATGGTTATAAGCCGTTTCTTTCTATTTTGGTTTCCAATTTGATTCGTACTAAATCCTTATGACGCTTTCTGATTAACCGCTCCTCTCGAAAGTAAAGTTTTACAATGGTGTTGGTGCGAGTTGTGATCATAAGTTCAGTTAGACTTAACTCTAAATGGCTATAGCTGTTTGCCGAATGCCATATGCAGCATAGCATCAGCTTACGTCTGTCTGGTCCTTGCTTATCGTTGTACCGCCTCGCTGCTGTTGTTATGGAGCTGGTGTATATATGATGTATCCATAGCTGCTGTCCAACAGTCTCTGATTTTCTGCGCTTGTAAAATGGGCGCACTACAGTGCTTGAGATTAACCTCACTCTTTTCTTGAGTTACCGAATCTACTGTCTATAATTAGCTAGTGCTGGCTATTGACTGTTACTTGATACTCTTACAAGATCGATTTCAGTACGTAGGAAAGTAATCAATAATGGCTGCCAGAGCTATCGCGGCGAACGAGTCTGGATGGCAGTGCGGAGCTGATGGAGGCCAATGTGGTGCTGGTGCGAGAGCGCAAACTGGTGCCCGAGCTGGTGATCCGCAGCGGCATGTTCCGACTCTCCTTCTTACTGGAGACCTCCCCACCTGGAGTCCTGCCTGACGCCCAGCTCATGGCCGCTCTGCTTGACCTGGTAGGAGGCTGCATCGCTTAAGAGAACTATCGAGTTGACCAGATAGTTCTTAGAGGCTAATAGGGAATTGAATTTTTGCCAAGTGTTCAATAGCTAGAGTTTTTAATTGCGTTACTGTTTCTGTGATAACGATGGGTAACTATATTAACCAACCAACCATTTTACCTGAAGCTTTCAGAGCTGCAACTGCCAAAATCATTCGGAACTATCCCGACAATTAGTTTCGGCTTTGTTCTTTTAGCAATGAGGCTTAACAATGGCATAATCATTATTATTATTAAATTCAGAAGTTTCAGTTTCTACTTCCACAGCAGTGGCGATATCACAGAGTATGAAAGAAGGGACATATACATAGTATGACGATAGACACGTGGAATTTGAAGTGGAATATAACCAGTACAGTCTTATTACAGTAAGTCGTTGGTTGACTTTGCTGCGCTGCTCTGCTATCCTTTCGTAGCTCTGCCATATTTACTGTTTGCTGCAGCCCGGTTCTGCAGTGGTGGCCCGAGCCGCCATGCTACTGGAGGTCTGCCATCTCGTCCACCGCTGCAACAAAGGCCAGTGGCCCGCCTGGATGCGTCTCCCCACAGTGCCCCGACCAGCCATGGCCCGGGGCCCTCGACGGGCTGGTCACCTCCTGCAGCGAGACGCTGCTGCTAAGTTTCACGCTTGGGCGGAGGTTAGTCAAGGCCACCTAGAAAACAGTTTTCTAGGTGGCCTTGGGTTAGTTCGCTTTTTGCGACTTGTGGAAATGTACTTATTCACTGTAGCCAATGTATACAGTACAGGCTGTCCCATACAAATTGAACTGCTGTACTGTTAATGAATAACCTGAGCTCTTGAAAATACTGTACTTCATATAAAATTGCCCTAGAGCCATATAATTAATGTAACCTTAGTTTTTGATGTTTTCACCAAAATATTATTGCTTTGCATCAGAAAGAATAGGATACTTCGCTACGCTTTACGTATATGTATGACTGTCACGGATTCCTTAGGTCTATGCAGTATCTTTTGAAGGCGTATTTTTCAAGTGATGATACTGTTACGGCAGCTGAGACCGTGACAGCTGAAGTTGACTAGCTCATTCATTTTTTGGTTCTGGTAGGCGTTGGGTGCCAGGCTTGAAGAATTGGTGAGCGCAGGGCCGACTCCTGAGGAGCTCGTGGCCCCCGTGTCAGACTCCGACACCCGTCGTGCCCTCAGGCAGGCTGATGAGGAAGAGGACTTCCTTGACGAAGGTAAGTTTGCCTTACACTGAATGATTTTTTTAATTAGCTCAACTATAGTCATTGCATTGTTCTGTCATCGCCTCCCAAGTAGACGTAAGCTATCCATAAGTTGCACTTATTTTGGCAGCAAGTATTTTTTCGTCACGTGTAATGTGATCAGCGCTTTTTTTACATGAAATCGCCTCGCTAAATTGTTTTAATTTGAGCTTATTTGTAAAATTGAACCAAAGTAATAAATTTTTATCACCATTTGCCACCCAAACGTAACCCATTTTTTAATTAGATTTACTGCTAGGTAAAGTAATTATTAATTACATCTCATTGTGTTTTGAAAAGTTTTTCAAACGAGTTATTTTAATTTTAGCCTAAATATATATTTACTTTTAAAAACAACAGTAATTTTGTTTATATACTATAACTTATAACCTTTAGATGAACAACGTTGAAACCAACTGCTAGAGATGTACCTAAGACTATTATTCGTTCAACTACTGTTATTCATACGGTACATGACTGACTAGTGAAACGCGCGTTCATCTTGTGTCCGTTTGTCACTTAGTGTTGTGCACAGCATTAACTTTTAAATATCTTAGTGTTTTTCGTTGAATTACGTCGACATCGAAAAGTGACGTCATCCATGCACCATCGACGAACGGTACTACTGAGCAGCCTATGAGTTTTTTTAATTAATTTTGCAAGAAAAATCGTCGTTAATTGTAAATTTCATCCCTTAAGCACATAAACACATGAAGAGAACAAATACTAAGAGAACAGTAAACAATTATCAATAGAAAATCGCAGTGCAGCACCAGAGGCAAGATCTTGGCCGGTATTGCGCCCTGATTTAACGTCTTCCTTGAAGTGAAGCCTAATTTACACTTCGTATTCAGTTCACAGTGTTTTTCACGAAGCATACTTGAGCATATCACCTCATATTTTTCAACTTAATTCATTTATTCTCCCGCTTCTGACTGGGCAACTATTTCAGCTGCACCCAAACACAAAACACGATAAAATGGTTGTTGCCAAGAATATAGCACTGCTTACATTTTTGGTTAGGGTTAAGAGGACAACCTACGAAGGCTTAAGGTCGGACCTCCAAATAGTTCGACTCGTCACTGTGCCGTTATTCGGCTACATACGGTCACGGCTAAGTTTTATTTTAGTCTTCCCGTTGCACTCTTTGCTTCCTGGCCCGTACAGTATGCTACAATGAGCGTGAACTCATCGGGGTCATTCTGTCATACTGTTGTGAGATTGCTACCTGGTGTACATAGCCCACAGTTCATTTACTACAGATAGCTATGCCTAGCAATAGAGCCTGTAGCACCTGCAGTTGCAGCATAGTGGCGTCACACAAAAATATATATCAGCCAGTAGCGTCACTAATTTTGCAGCGGGGCATCCTGGGTAATGCCAAGACAGAGGCATCTTGGGTGATTTCCAATATGGCGTCGTGTGTGCGAGAGGTCAAGTGTGTGTCGCGATTGTTTATTACATAAACGTTGGTAAAATTGCTCAGTTGCAGTTTATTGTGCTTTTCATGTGTGTATAACATTCTACTCTCTAACTTGTTGTAATGCAAAGTTTTCTTGGTGAACGAAAATTGTCTGATTTTGTCTTTTTAAACTCATGCGAATCATTCTATTGCGCGCAAAGCGTTCGGTTCAACTTAGGCAAACATTTTCATATGATTTTCTCAGTTCTTTTTATGGCGCTGAAAATTAAGATGCAAAACAATACATCAATTCTGTGGTCTATTATTTTCCTTTACTTATGTAATTAAGTGTATGGCCAGCATGGGTAGTTCCAATTTGAGGTAATAAATTATGAACAATTGCCGGGAAAGTCTTTCTGGTATACTGCCGTGTAGAAGGAGCCGCCGCTCGCGGCCTCATTTGTTTACACCAGCATAGTGATGTGGCAGTCGCCCATTGGCTGAAATTGACTTTAGTCACGGCGGTCGCTGCTTGGCTGAGATGGTGTCGCGGCGGTCGCTGATTGGCTAATATTGGGTGAAAGGCTGTTCCCTTAGAGCCGACAGAACTATCTGTAGTAAATGAATGTGGCATAGCCCAAGCTGACTTACGTGCTACTCTTGTTTCAGAGAATGTAATCCCTTCAGAGTCGGACTGCTCTGCTGTGGTAAGGTAGCTGCCTGGTGTACATAATGCGCTCTAACTTGCGTGTTCCATTTGTTGCAGTGAGCGTGAACCCTTCGGGGTCGGACTGCCCGGTCGCCCTACAGCTAGTGGCAGTGCAGCTCCTGCTTGAGATCACGGCCTTCCTCAGAGAGACGCTGCCTACGCTGCCCAAGTGGAACAAGGCAGCGGGTCGCGTCCTGCCCGAGCGGCCCCCTCAAGGTAAGGCTCCTGCTGGGGATGTGGTGGCTGGCGATGGTCCTAAGCCAGCCAGCTACCATGATCACCAGCCCGAGCGCTTGCTACCCTTACGCATGTTTTACTCTTGTTGTGAGACGCATCCAACCCTCAAATTAAAACTGCGCCTTCTTTTGCGAGAATAAGTATAAAGAATTTTTCTCCATGGATGCTTTCATATTGTTTTTCGGCACATTTGAACTTGCCTTCTGTATTTTTATAAAATTGGAAGAACTTTTTATTTTTCCAAGCGTATAACTTAGTCTCGAAAATAATCAATAGAGAACTGCATCGCATTTTTAAGGGAAAATAATACAATTATTACTACTGCAAACAGTTTCTAAAATTCTTGCTTTGAAAATTTAAGCCATACAAAGAGTTAGTTACAGTCTTGGGAACAGTGCGTTCGGATAGACATTGAAAGACTATTATTTACATCAAAAAATGAGTTTAATATTTATATACGATAAGTTACTTAGCTAGGTTTTTCCTAAAATCATATTATTTTTTTACATCTTTTCTCAGCCTTTACCGGATAAGTTACCATATTTGGCCACTTTCGTTATGTTATTCTCATTTCTAGAAAAGAGTTTTTCGACGGCCCGATAAAGAGTTGAACAAAACTTGGAATTTGCATTCTAGATTAGTATGCCCGTACTCATGATGGTGGTCACTATGCTTTTAAGAGGAGGCTATCGTCTTTGACATTTTTTGATATCTGCAGTCCCCTTATGGGAGGAATTTTGTTCCCAGTTTTCATAATTTTTGGGATTCTATTACACAAAAGAAGTGATGTCGCATTTTTGTTCAATAAAAATTTAGTTGAGACTGCTGGTAACAAACATAAAACTAGATTTTCGTTTACTATTATCCAGTGGACTACAAATATGCTACTGAATCGGCTATAAACAATAAATACTGCAATTATTCTTCGATTTATATCTCACATAGCCTTGTACCTCTAAAGCAATTTATTATCTTTAATATTGATAACGTTTATCGTCGAAGTTTTTATATTTTAATTCATTACTATATAGTGAAGGTAAGCTATACATTACATTGTATAAATACATCTGCAGTCCTTGTTTTATAATGAAAATTGTAGTATTTGTTGCCATTGTTTCGTCCACACCTTTTTTTCCTTGTCTCGTGAAATCCGTTTTATCCTTGTGAGATTCGATGCCTGTATTTTTGAATGTTTTCATTTGTTGTCTTACAAACATGCAGGTTCATGTCTTGGCTGCCTCTTGTTGGTTCGTCTGCCTGTATGTTTTTAGCTTCATTTTGTATTACAGTATAAATCTTTTTTGAATATTCGTACGAAGGGAAAACTGAAAAGTTCCTGGCTTCATGGGTAATGGGAAAAGGCGAGCCTATTACCCTCTCTGCATGGGGGGGCGACGCAACGACTGAGTGTTTGAAAAGCCTATTTCATAGTCTTAAAACTATTCTCTCATGAACTATAAATGTTGGTATGATTAAAATGGTACAAGTTAAAAGCTAAAAGTGTCAAATACTCGTTCATTTTTTTGATGTTACAGTAATTTAACTAAGCAAATTTACAATGGTTAATCATTCTAAAACCTTAGCAATCATCGAAAACACCTTGCGAATTGAGTAACAAATTAAAACTAAATAATCGAAAAATCTAGCACTTCTTGTGTTGTAATGGTACCAGTTCAATTATGTCACACTCTATAGGTCATTCTATACAAGTTCTGAGAATATGACAGAGAATTTTGAAACACCCAGCTTTACGAGAAGAGAGTTGCATATAGCATGATGGTCATGTCATATATTTCTCGATTTCGAAGTGTTCGGACGTTACCTATATTAATTACATTCTGTAATTTCTTCCTTCAAAGCCAGGCACTCTTTAGTAAATCCTGTCTATATTGGCACGCTAATACTTTACCCTCTAAGAATATATTACCATAATACATCCTTCATTTTCTCTCGTTTTCAGTATCATCGTCATCACGATTACCAGTCCTTAGGAATATATTCTACGCGAGTCTAAATGAATGTCCATAGGGCTTCATATGAAAGATGAGGCACACGTAAATTAAACATGATTCATTGAGTAAAGAGTTCTCGTTACTTTATTTTGCTGTCTTCTGAATATGTACCGTGGTGTGACGTGCGTACTTGAATGCTAAATACTAACATGAAATTTGCATCAGAGTACGGTGTGCCACACACTGGTACAACTGTAATACGCCGTGCACTATAACACATGCTATGTAATTAAAATGTATTACTGTATACTACATAAATATATTAATTTCAGTATTTTAAACTGTTACGGTAGCTACGACGTGTAGATCCTTCTGAACTGTCCAAACATATCTGGTATGTTATAGTAAATTTTTTCAATTATCGGCCTTTGGATTAAAAATTCTCGATCACTGTATAGTTAGTGTAAACAAGTGATTTCAGCGATAAATTACTCTGTATTAACGGTATGCCAATCAGCTGAATTTAGCTAAAAATGACACTAGCAGTGAATGTGATCATGACTCTTCCTTCTACGACGTTTCACTAATCAAGACGTGCGTCTGCTAAACGTGATACAAATATTGCAACTTTTGAAGTCGTTGTTCAATTTATAACGTTTTGCTGTTGCACTAACTGTCAGGGTCATTTTCGTCAGAATTCGCTTGTCTGAATACATACCTCCCGTATATGGTGTAACTGATATTACATTTGTCAATTATATTACGTATTGCGCATAATTTGTTCATCCCCGTTAAAAGTACTAAACAAAGCTGTCTCTTGTAGCAGTAGGATTATTTCATTGTTTGTGATATTTAATATCGAGTGTTTTGATATCCTTCCTCCAATCGTAATCGAACTAATTCCATTTTAGTTAACAGCCAAATTAATTCACTGTATCCTCATGTCCGAAATCCATAGCCAAGGATTTTTTAACGTTTACATATATTACGGCCGTGAACTACTACGACGCCAGTATGGGATACGCTTCCTGAAACGATTAGTGATTTAAACTAACAGAAACTGCGAGCTTAGCCCTAGCAATAATTCATAAGACGTTATTTCCGTAATATAAGAGACTTTAACTAACTTCAGTGCGTAATGATTGACCTGCGTGAGCGCGCAGCAATGAGTTTCTTCGGCATAAATTATATTCTTAATTTTCTTGCTGTTAATGCCGTAATGATTTCATGGACCCTACTTTTATAGTGTGCGGGCGACTGGATGTATTACTAATAATTTACACTTATTTTCAGCCTCCTATCTCTCCAGATAATTGAGCAGACCTTGCACAGTCTTAATTAGACAATAAAAAAAATGAGTTATTATAGCGTAAGCTAGATGTAAAACGGGCCGAAAACCTTAAAAAAAATCCCTGGAGTTCATATAATATGCCTCGGCCCCCTCTATTAAAAAAAAAAAATAAAAAGAAGTAGATTATATCAATTCACTTCTCACGTATTTGTCAATGCAATACTGAACGATGCCTGAGTTTGCGTCCTGTAGCAAAATCTTGCGGTTAAGGAATTACGAAACAGTACGAATAGATAAAAAAATGGGTGCTAGCGAAGGCGCGTTGTTTTTAAGGATTGTGTAGGATGTTGGGAACATCGGTATCACTTATTCCTCATCGCTGCCTTAGCACGATGACTAACAGAAACTGTGATGCAGTCCAATATCTGTGTGCTTACAATTTCTTCGTGAAAAAAACAGCAGTGATGCATTGCAAGAGCGCTGGCTTCTTACTGAACTGCTGATTTAAGATTTGCTCCTCTAATAAAAAGTACATAAATACAACATTGGTTACTTATAGCATTTCTGATTTGAGATTTAAACCTCTCCCCCCCCAAAAAAAAAATCCGGTATTGGATATTTACGAATTCCAATGGTCGTCGTAGAAGCATTTTTCTACTCCCCATGTTATGAGACATTGATGGATTGCACGTGGTTATGTTGAGTGGCCATGGAATTTTAACGTACTCACGGTAAGGGGTAAACAGGACCTATTTAGGGAAAAGGACGTCAGAAATTTTTCGTAACGTGAGGCTGCATCTAAGATTGCCAACAGCTCGTCAGTTGACCGCTAAGCCTGTCAATGCATTCCGTATCTATTGTAGCTAATTTACGTTTGCTATTTTACAACATGATCTGTAGCTGGCGTGGAGCTTTGCATTTTGCTACGTACTTATATAGCCCGGAGCTTTCAATAAAATGCAGAGAATAAACTTATATATCTGTGTGTGTGTGTGAGCGAAAATGTTTGTTGAAGGTAAGGGGCAAACAGTTTGCTTTCAGTGTTGCGAATGATTGTATTATCTTGGCGGCTTTATATGTGTTATATGTACTCTGTGTAGTTAGCTATGGTCAAAAGTTAGCGGTGCCATGTACTTGGAAACCAATCGCTGCGTGTGCTATCCATGAACGTATATGATCCATGAACGTATTCCCATTCCCTTTGTGTCGGCTCACTCGATGTTGCTGCGGTGTCCTAAGGGTAGGTTCACTCGACAGTCTTTTGGTCCCCGTACGTACTGCTCAATACCCCCGGTCTTTGTAAGCAGAACTGTGTGTACGTCGACTAAAACATTTACTGCTAGAGAAGCAATCTGAGAACGAATACCTCCGCCAAGCAACGAAGCAACGCACTGTTAAATGAACAGTTGCAAATGGTCCTAAATATAGGATTTCTTCATGATCGTCACCAAAGTTTAGTCATTTGTTTATTTGTGCTTCTTAACATTTATTACATGCCTAGTAATTTTGTTGAAGTCCATTCAGAACTCTTCCAGTTAAACTCTCGAACAGGCAAACAGATCATCACGAAAATTCGCTCATTTCTACCTTTTCACATTCCTAATAGTTGCTACAAATTTCATAAGGTCCATCCTTAACTTAATTGTTTGAGTTATCTTGGTGACAGCCAGACTAACAAATAAAATAAGAGGTAGACGCCATAAAAAACATAACCGTTTGGAAGCGGTAAATGTTTTACTTGCCTCGCTACGTCAAGTACCTTCGCAAGTGTCACTACCACCGTTTCAAATAGCTCGTCTAATTTGTAGTAAGTTAGAACTCAAAAATCTCACTACCTACTTTTCTGCCAGTTAGACGGAGATAGCTACGCAGACTGATGCGAAGTAGGTACTTCATATGGGGACGAAAAGACCGTCGTATGAACCCACCTTTACATGTTCTGAAACAGCCTGCAAACATTGTAAAGTAGGACTTTCTGGGCCTCTGGAGCTGATCTGCGTCGTAGATATACGTTACATCACTCTGTCGACGCATGTTTATGGTCAAGCGCGTTGGTGAATGTCTTATACGGTTGATGTCATTTTATTACATTACAGTGCCATTATATACAGACACCCGTAGCACTTCAGAGACTGTTCTTCACTTCGTATTTATCTTTTATGCAGGCACTGTACATTGTCAGTAGTCAACGCTACACTATTTCCCTAACCCTCTACATAAATAATTTTGAGCATTGCTAGAGGTCTTTTATTCTAGCGGGAAAATATTGAGGTGTGGAGATTTCAACTTAGCTATCTTTTAGTTAACTCTGTTTCCTGCTGATTAATTCCCGTATTTCCCCTTTGCTAACAACAGTAAACTTTTACTTCGTGAAGTCAATGAAGTCTTTCCAGTGGGATCTCCGCGTTTGAGCCATGGAAATCCTCACAGTCCAACACGGTCCCAACTTACAATGCTTGCACGGTACAGCCTCTGACTCTCGCTTGTACGGATTGATGTACCCCTCGGACTGTCATGCATTTATTATACGTAACTGTCACGGTGGATTTTGGAAAAAACCATTGGCGCTTATGTTCTCTACGCCAAAGTGCCAAGTCGGAAGACGATTTTTCTTGCAGTTGAATCCAGTGACAATATACAAGCTGCCCTTAGATCTAAAGAGTGCATAGTACTCGATTTCACTAAATATTTCATAACTGACATTCGTGAAATCTACATATATTTGGTACCAGATTTCCCTAATACGGTTTCAGATTTGTTGGGTCATGGAGCACAGTATACACTTATATGTAGTGTGCTCCATGGATGGGTGTATCTGTAGTAGATTTGAATGGTGATGCACTTTTGACTCTCAGGGTGCACTAAAGGATTTACAGCTGAATATACTTTCAAGTTGCATTGCTGCAATTCAAATTGATTGCTGATGCACTTTTAGCTAGAGAGCACTCCGAGAGCGCATGCCTCCACCGAATAAGTCAACAGTAACGAAAAATTAAAATTGCTTCCGAAACTATGATTATCTTTGTATTAGCACTAAAATCTAATTATTTGTGCCTTTTGGTAGTATTTACAACTCCTGCAATTTTCATGAAGATCCGTTCATAACTTTTTGAGTTATGCTGCCAACAAATTTTATGATAAACATAAGTCACCAAGATAACTCCAAAAGTTACGGACGGATTTTGACGAAATTTACAGGGATTGTTAGGTATGTTACAAAGAGTAAATGACTAAATTTTCTGAAGTGATCGATCTGTTTGTTTGTTCGTTAATCACTGTTTTTTATTTTATGCTTGTTAGCACAATAACTCGAAAAATTATGAATGGAATTTTATGAAATTTATAGGAGTTGTTAGTAATGTTAGAAAACATAGATGGTTAAATTTTGGTGCAGACCGGTTTGTTTGTTTGTTTGTTTGTATGTTTGACTTATGTTTCTAATAATGTTTGTTAGCAGCATAACTCAAAAAGTTATGAACGGATCTTCACGAAAATTGCATAAACTGTTAATATTATCAAAGGGCATTGGAGTTGATACAAAGATATTTATGATTTTAAAGACAAATTGAATTTATCGTTACCGTTTCCTCGTTTGCGGAGGTATGCGCTCTCAGAGTGCTCTAGTTTATGTCTGTTAACATTTCTAACAACTCCTGTAAATTTCATAAAGATCCATCCATAACTTTTTCAGTTATTGTGCTAACAAGCATAAAATCAAACATAGCGACAAATAATAATAATAATAATAATAATAATAATAATAATAATAATAATAATAATAATAATAACATGTATTTCTCCACAGGCGGGAGGTATTCTTGGATTATTATATTACAGCTTACATTAA
>LQNS02007215.1:15625276-15636792 GCA_001587735.2 Parhyale hawaiensis
CTAATCAAGACGTGCGTCTGCTAAACGTGATACAAATATTGCAACTTTTGAAGTCGTTGTTCAATTTATAACGTTTTGCTGTTGCACTAACTGTCAGGGTCATTTTCGTCAGAATTCGCTTGTCTGAATACGTACCTCCCGTATATGGTGTAACTGATATTACATTGGTCAATTATTTTACGTATTGCACATAATTTGTTCATCCCTGTTAAAAAGTAATAAACAAAGCTTTCTCTTGTAGCAGTAGGACTATTTCATTGTTTGTGATGTTTAATATCGAGTGTTTTGATATCCTTCCTCCAATCGTAATCGAACTAATTCCATTTTAGTTAACAGCCATATTAATTCACTGTATCCTCATGTCCGAAATCCATAGCCAATGATTTTTTCAACGTTTACATATATTACGGCCGTGAACTACTGACGCCAGTATGGGATGCGCTTCCTGAAACGATTAGTGATTTAAACTAACAGAAACTCTGAGCTTAACCCGAGCAATAATTCATAAGACGTTATTTTCGTAATATAAGAGACTTTAACTAACTTCAGTGCGTAATGATTAACCTGCGTGAGCGCGCATCAATGAGTTTCTTCGGCATAAATTATAATCTTCATTTTCTTGCTATTAATGCCGTGATGATTTCATGGACCCTACTTTTATAGTGCGCGGGCGACTGGATGTGTTATTAATAATCTAGACTTATTTTCAGCCTCTTGTCACTCCAGATAATTGAGCAGGCCTTGCACAGTCTTAATTAGACAATAAAAAAAATGAGTTAGTATAGCGTAAGCTAGATGTTAAACGGGCCGAAAACCTTAAAAAAAATCCCTGAGTTCATATAATATGCTTCTCCCTTCTATATTAAAAAAAAATAAAAGAAGTAGATTATATCAATTCACTTCTCACGTATTTGTCAATGCAATACTGAACGATGCCTGAGTTTGCGTCCTGTAGCAAAATTTTGCGGTTAAGGTGTTACGATACAGTACGAATAGATAAAAAATGGGTGCTAGCGAAGGCGCTTTGTTTTTAACGATTGTGTTGGATGTTGAGGACATCGTTATCACTGATTCCTCATCGCTGCCTTAGCACGATGACTAACAGAATCATCGCTGCCTTAGCACGATCACTAACAGAATCATCGCTGCCTTAGCACGATGACTAACAGAATCATCGCTGCCTTAGCACGATGACTAACAGAATCATCGCTGCCTTAGCACGATCACTAACAGAATCATCGCTGCCTTAGCACGATCACTAACAGAATCATCGCTGCCTTAGCACGATGACTAACAGAATCATCGCTGTCTTAGCACGATCACTAACAGAATCATCGCTGTCTTAGCACGATGACTAACAGAATCATCGCTGCCTTAGCACGATCACTAACAGAATCATCGCTGCCTTAGCACGATCACTAACAGAATCATCGCTGCCTTAGCACGATCAATAACAGAAACTGTGGTGCAGTCCCATATCTGTGTGCTTACAGTTTCTTCGTGAAAAGTACAGCAGTATGCATTGCAAGAGCGCTGGTTTCTTACGGAACTGCTGATTTAAGATTTGCGTCCCCTAAAAAATCTACATAAATACAACGTTGGTTACTTACAACATTTCAGATTTGAGATTTAAACCCCCCCCCCCAAAAAAAAAAAAAAAATCCGGTATTGGATATTTACGAACGCCAATGGTCGACTCAGAAGCATTTATCTACTCCCCATGTTATGAGACATTGATGGATTGCACGCGGTTTTACTAAGTGGCATGGAATTTTAATTTAAAGGGTAAACAGGACCTATTTAGAGAAAAGGACGTCAGCAATATTTTGTAATGTGAGGCTGCATCTAAGATTGCCAACAGCTCGTCAGTTGACCGCTAAGCCTGCCAATGCATTCCGTATCTATTGTAATTTACGTTTGCTATTTTACAATATGATCTGTAACTGGCGTGGAGCTTGCAGTTTGCTACGTACTTATATAGCCCGGAGCTTTTAATAAAATGCAGAAAATAAACCTATATATCTGTGTGTGAGAGAAAATGTTTGTTGAAGGTAAGGGGCAAACAGTTTGCTTTCAGTGTTGCGAATGATTGTATAATCTTGGCAGCTTTATATGTGTTCTATAAACTCTGTGTAGCTAGCGATGCTCAAAAGTTAGCGGTGCCATGTGCTTGGAAACCAATTTCGCTGCGAGTGCTATCCATGAACGTATATGATATTCCCATTCCCTTTGTGTCGGCCCATTCGATGTTGCTGCGTGATCCTAAGGGCAGGTTCACTCGGCAGTCTTTTGGTCTCCGTACGTACTGCTCAATACCCCCGGTCTTTGTATGCAGAACTGTGAGTACGTCGACCAAAACATTTACTGCTAGAGAAGCAATCTGAGAACGAATACCTCCGCCAAGCAACGAAGCAACGCACTGTTAAATGAACAATTGAAAATGGTCCTAAATCCAGGATTTCTTTGTGATCATCACCAAAGTTTAGTCATTTGTTCATTTGTGCTTCTTAACATTTCTTACATGCCTAGTAATTTTGTTGAAGTCCATTCAGAACTATTCCAGTTAAACTCGTGAACAGGTAAACAGATCATCACGAAAATTCACTCATTTCTACCTTTTCACATTCCTAATAGTTGCTACAAATTTCATAAGGTCCATCCTTAACTTTACTTTTTGAGTTATCTTGGTGACAGCCAGACAAACAAATAGAACAATAGGTAGACGTCATAAAAAACAGAACCTTCTTGGCGGAGGTAAACATTTTACTTGTCTCGCTACGTCAAGTACCTTCGCAAGTGTACCTTCACAAGTGTCACTAGCACCGTTTCAGATAGCTCGTCTAAGAATTTGTAGTGAGTTAGAACTCAAAAATCTCCCCTTCTATTTTTCTGCTAGTTAGACGGAGATAGCAACGCAGACTGATGCGAAGTAGGTACTACATATGGGGACGAAAAGACCGTCGTATGAAGCCACCTTTACATGTTCTGAAACAGCCTGCAAACATTGTAAAGTAGGACTTGCTTGGGCCTCTGGAGCTTATTTCCATCGCAGATACACGTTACATCACTCTGTCGACGTATGTTTATGGTCAATCATGAATGTCTTATTGTTTATATCATTCTATTACATCACAGTACCATTATACACAGACACTCGTAGCACTTCAGAGACTGTTCTTCACTTCGTATTTCTCTTTTATGCAGGCACTGTACATTGTCAGTAGTTAACGCTACACTATTTCCCTAACCCTCTATATGAATAATTTTGAGCATTATTAAAGGTCTTTTATTCTAGCGGGAAAATATAGGATTGTAGAGATTTCAACTTAGCTATCTTTTAGTTAACTCAGTTTCTTGCTGGTTAAATCCAGTATTTTTCCTTTGCTAACAACAGTAGACTTCACTTCGTGAAGTCAATGAAGTCTTTCCAGTGGGATCTCTGCGTTTGAGCCATGGAAATTCACACAGTCCAACACGATCCCCACTTACAATGTTTGCAGGGCACAGTCTCCGACTCTCGCTTGTACGCATTGATGTATCCCTGGGATTGTCGTGCATTTATTATACGTAACTGTCACGGTGGATTTTGGAAGAACCATTGGCGCTCATGTTCTCTACGCCAAAGTGCCAAGTCGAAAGACGATTTTTCTTGCAGTTGAATCCAGTGACAATATACAAGCTCCCCTTAGATCTAAAGAGAGCATAGTAGTCGATTCCACTAAATATTTCATAACTGACTAGTGAATTCGTGAAATCTACATATGTTTGGTACCAGATTTTCATAATACTGTTTCAGATTTGTTGGGTCATGTACCACACTATGGTCCATCTGTATCTGTAGATTTTGGAATGGTGGTGCACTTTTGACTGTCAGGGTGCACTGAAGGATTGGCAGCTGAACATACCTTCCAGTTGCATTGCTGCAATGCAAATTGATTGCTGATGTACTTTTAACTAGAGAGCACTCCGAGAGCACATGCCTCCGACGAGTAAGGCAACAGCAACGAAATATTTAAGTTGCTTCCGAAACTATGATTATCTTTGCATTAGCATCAAAATCTCATCATTTGTGCCTTTTGATAGTATTAACAATTCCTGTAATTTTCATAAAGATCCGTTCATAACTTTTTGAGTTATGCTGCCCACAAACATTATGACAAACATAAGTCAAACACACAACAGACAAACCGATTATCATCAAAATGTGATTATTTATGTCTGTTGACATTACTAACAGCTCCTGTAAATTTCATAAGGATTCATCTATAACTTTTTAAGTTGCTGTGCCAGCAAACATAAAATCAAACACAGCGACAAACAAAGGAAGCGAACCCACTTATCATCTCCAAAATTTGGTCGTTTACTCTTTGTAATATATTTAATAATTCAGAAAAATTTCATCAATATCCCTCCACAACTTTTTAAGTTACGGCCTTAAGAAAAATAGGCAGACAGACAAACAAACTGACAGATGAACGGATTTTCACCAAAAGTTAATCATCTGCTACTGTTATCATGCGTAACAATCCCTGTAAATTTCATAAGGATTCCTACATAACTTTTGAGTAATCTTGGTGACAGACAAACAGCATAACAGACAGACAAAGAGACAGACAGACTAACACGACAAAAACATAACCTCCTCGGTGGAGGTAATTACCCGCGTTCGATAAGAAGTCGGCAGACGTATGTACTTTGTTTCAGGGCTTCAATAAATATCCACATCGCTGCATGAAAACTTTGCTCTCGGACCAAGTACTTTGGCATTTAGAGAGCTTTCACCAAAGGTTTTCGGAAGTGGAATGGTTAGTTTTGGTGTATGTAGTCCTGGATCGATTTGCCGTACTAACTCCAACGCTTACACATGTCCGATAGAAGTAATGGATGTTCCGCTGTTGCTTGTTTTCCAATCTCCGTCATGTTCTGTGTCTGTTTCTGCCGTATTTCAATGTTGTTGTTGCTCTGTTGTAGTGGTTGCGAGTCACAAATCGTGACCTATATTCTAAAAAAAATCAGGTTGTTTGCTTTCTATGAAGGCGTCCGGATAGTTCCTAGCAACTTTGTGCCACCCAGTTTCATTTAGAAGAATTTTTTTCTCTCCAAGTTTCTGCGGCTCACGCTGTCAGCTCGTCAGTTCTGTTGATCTTACAGTTGTTCGGTCAAGGATTTTGAAACCTGTTGAAATCACTGGGAACTCTCCGGATGACCTGTTGATCACTATAGGGATAAATACACTTAACTAATGATGTATCCGTCCCGTGGCGCGGTCGAACCTCTTACATACAGTAAATGCGCACCCGCCTTCTACCAACGCTTTCATATCTGTTTCTCATAAGCATTCTACTGCCATAACCATCATTCTGTCATCATCAAACTGACATTACCATCATGCTGTCATCACCAAATTGTCATAACTATCATATTGTAATCATCATCATATTGGCATGACTATCATGCTGTCATAACCACAACCATCATCATGCTTCCATTACCTTCACAATGTCGTAATTCTTGCAGAGTGGAGAGAAAACCAATGCCTTATATTTGAAGAGCTATATTGTTATTCGTTTACAGGAGAGTTACGTATCTGAAACTACTGATTTTTTCTTGAACGAATGTGGCAATATTGTAAAACAAGTATCCTGTATCTATATAACATAACTGATAACTCATCTCCGGAATTTCCGTGAGTTATGCTATTTTTTAAACCTGGAGCTATGCCATATTTCTTTGACGTACGCAGGTGTACTCAAGCTCAATGTGAAATAATGAAGCAGCATGTGGGCGAAAATGACTTGCATTGCCAGTATCCAATGAACCTCCTAAGAAACAATCGAGGCATGATGTCATTCTGGATGCTATTGTACTGCATAACTTGCGCTGACTGTAATGTACGTCAGACTTAAATCTGATGGAAAATCCTTCGTTAGTCAAATGTTAAATGATGTAGCTAGTTATTTCATCATTTGCAACAGATCTTGGAGCCGTTTTCATATGATAGTTTCGATTACTAACTTTGCATCCTCTGATTAGTGAGAATAATTTCCTAAACATTGACCCCATTCTGTGTGAACTTCAACCGTGTGACTCGCCTGGAAGTGTGTCAGCCATTGGTTGGTTTCCTTTCAGCAGTTGCATCGAAAACTAAGGGACAAAATTTGAAAACTTGGTATCTTTTGATTTATCGACAGAGCGAACATGAAGTTTTAAAATTAAATAATTACTAGTAATAACTTACAAAAATTTGAATAAAAACTGAAAGAAAAGAAAAAGTTATGGTCATGTGAAATTTATTCTAATTTTTGAATGAATAAACAGAGATAAAAGGGAGAAAATACTCCAAACAGTACGTTCAAGCCAAGCTTCTCTATTTTCCTGCAAAGAAGAAGTATTCAATGGCTATTTGTAAAGATTGCTACAGTAGCACAATGACTAAACGTCAAAAAGTTGAGAATTCTTTGAGAAAATAAATGATCGAATTGTACATAAAAAATCATACCATTAGAGCGGTATCAGACACTATCAAGCGACCTGAGAGTATGATTGGAAGGATAGTTCAGTACTATGATGTTACGGGACACATGGTGAATCCATATAAAGCGTCAGACCTCGTAAAATTACGCGAAATGAGATCACGTCATGCAGTGCATGGCACTGAAGGACCGTTTTATGACTTCAATAGGAACGAAACAAGCAATAAATGATACCTCCTGTGTAAGTGTGGCCAAAAGGCTGCAAGAGGCTATCTTATTTACACGAAGCGTTCTGAAGAATCCTGTTATTGGTGTCAAGAATAAGGGATAAAAAGGTAGAGTTTGCCCCAACCATGTGATTTAATAGTATGAAAAATGGTCTGTATAGTTCTATTCAGCAACGAATGCAAGTTTAATCTGTTTGGGAATGATAGGAAAACAAGTACGTTAAAATGCGTGAAGGTGTAAAATACAATACAAAATGCGCTAAAAAGGCTGTCAAGCATGGCGGTGGTTGCATGATGGCATTTAAACTGAAAGTTCTCTAGCCAAGGTACAGCGCCACTTATTCGCTTGCGTACTCGTGTAAATGCTCATATTTATTAGAACATTCTTTTACAGTAGAACTAGTTGTAGTTATTAAACAAAATCACGGAATTGGAGAACCCATTTTCTTGCAAGCTAATGCATCGTGTGATCAATCAAAGGCAATATTAACTTACCTTAATCAACTCGATTTTGGGGTTATGTATTGGCCAGCACAATTTTGGAATTATTGATTGTCCAGGGCAATTTTGAGATTGTTTTGGGCATTATGGATTGTAAAGCGCAATTTTGCGATTATCTTAGGGATTATGAATTATCCAAAGCAATTTTGGAATTATTTGGGGGATCATTGATTGCCCAGCCCAATTTTAGGATTATGGAGTGTCCAGCTCAACTTTTGGATTATTTTGAGGATTATGGATTTTCCAGCACAATTTTGGGATTATTTTAGGGATTATGGATTGTCCAGCGCAAGTTTGGGATTATTATAGGGATTATGGATTGTCTAGCGTAATTTTGGAATTATTTGGGGATCATCGATTGTCCAGCGCAATTTTAGGATTATGGATTGTCCAGCTCAATTTTGTTATTATGGATTTTCCAGCGCAGCTTTGGAATTATTTGGGGGATTATGGATAGTCCAGAGCAATATTGGGATTTGTAGGGATTATGGAATGTCTAGCGCAATTTTGGGATTACGGATTGTCCAGCTTAATTTTGGGATTATTTTGGGGATTATGGACTGTTCAGCGCAGTTTTGGAATTATTTTGGGGATTGTGGATTGTTCAGCGCAATTTTGGGACTATTTTAGGGATTATGGATCGTCCAGAGCAATTTAAGGATTATTTTGGGCATTATGGATTGTCCAGCGCAATTTAGGGATTATTTTGGGCATTATGGATTGTCCAGCGCAATTTTGGGGATTAGGATTATTAGGATAGGATCATTTTAAGATTATGGATTCGCGAGCGCAAAGTCGCGATCTCAGTCGAAATGAGAATCTTAGGAAAACTTTAGGAGTAAGGGTTATGGCAAGAAATTTTGCAAGACTGAAAATTTATGGGTGAAACTGCAGGAGGAATGGGCAACAATATTGTACAAAATTCTCAGCAACTTCGTTCTTGCAGTCGAAGATGAGCAGCTTTTATCGAAAACAAAGGTCTATTTAATAAATATTGATTTTCTATTGTGATTTCTACTTTTAGGCTTTAAATATTGAAAATTTTCCTTCTGTTCTTTAATTTTGGACACATAAAAATTTACAGCATATTTCATAAATTCATGCGACTGTAACTTTTTTCTTATTCGTAAATTATTACTAATGACAAGTGCAATTTAATCTTAGAAATTTCATGTTTGCACTGCTGATGGATCAAAAGATAAAAGTTTCCAAATTTTGCGACTTAGTTTTGGACGTAACTGTATAGTGCGATGGCTGTTTTTAACGCATGTTATTCAAATACGATTTTCACTCTCAGCAGAAACTACTGACAGTCAGTGCTCAGTGCATTTTTCACTCAAGCTTAATCATTCATTGAAAATTACTGAATGTTAGACTAGTTCATCTCCATCTCCTTGCAGGATGCTACACAGCTTCCAATTGTCATATGCCATTCATAGAGCTTCCTATGATCAGCTTCAGCTAGAGCATTGCGAGCTGTCGATGTCATAACTCCCATCCGGAAAACTGCTGAGCCATTCACACTGCATGTTATTTTTCGTAGTTTCGTAAGTATTCATATCATCAGGTGCAAATATCATTCACTTTCGCCTAATATCTGCGACTATCGGCCCACCCAATAGTGTTGTTTCGCCTCGACGGTCGTGTAGTTTTAATGTGAATATAGTTATTGACGAGTAACAAGACATTCACTTTTGCATCATCACGCCCGCTATTTCTTCATATCATTTCCCAGTAACGACTGGTATGTTTTCCTGTTCAAATTCATAAAATAAATTTCCAATACCCATTTACCTGTGTTTGACAATCATAGACTCGCTTTCACCTGAAGGGACCGGTACAACTCATTTCACTCTGTACTGTTAATGCTGGCCACTTGCTTTATAATAAAAAATATTAAGCAATCAGCATCAAAACCTCACTCAGTTTTGTTTGACCCCATACGATCTCGTTAGCGACAGCCTTGCATTCCCAAAACAACTTTAGTGATGTGAAATGTCCAAAATTACACGCTTTCTCATCATATCCCAAGACTTCCCTCCAAACCCATTCACTTCACCATGCACAGATAGCGACATTATTTTTGTGTTGTTCAGCTTCAAACACTGTCACGTCATTCATATACGCGGATTTACCTCCACCCACTTCGTCCTATGCCGCCATCGACAAGCCATGTTTTTTTAATATAAATTTCGTTCAAGTCAGCTTCAAAAATCCCTCACCTTCGCCTCATATCCCCGGACTTGCCCTCCCACCCGCAAGGTGCTCCTCTGTCGTTAGGGTGGCCCCCGCAGTCCGGTGGCCTGGGAGTCCGTGAAAACATGGGCCGGCGGTGTTCGATAGCTCTCTCCTCCACTGGCCTTCCCCACGCTTCTGCACAGTCTCTGCACAGCATTGCGGATGGACATCCTCCACGTAAGGCACTCGTGGTGCAGTCTCCCGTGCTCTGTACTGCACTGTCTGCGGCAGAGCTTCTTATGCTTTGTACGCCTAACTGACGTGGCTTAAAGCTCTCTACTTCTTTGCTGCCTATAGGTCTAACTGTCAGATGTCAGTTGCGGCATCGCTAGTATTTTCTGACTGGCAGGATTGATTTTTTCCCATTGAGATTCATTACTTTTGGCGTAGAATGGTTGACAGTATCGCGTAGCAGCGACAGAAAGTTTTTCAGAGTTGACAAGTTCAACTCCCGGGAACTTCGCCCTAAAAGAGAAAATAATGTGACTCTTGCCTATCCTCGTGTGTATCAAACGTATTAATATTTGTGAAATACGAGGCGATAGTCGTTCAGTTACTTTCATTGAAACTGAGCTATTGAAAATACCAAATTTCATAAAAATTTTCATTGAAAATCCCCAGTATAATGAGTTACCGGTGTCTTCGAAAATAGATGGTCACTGTTTTCTCTGCTCGTGTTATGCCATTAGTCTCTTGTTGCCTCAGATTATCCTTTTTCTTTACCGATAACCGCTGAATTTACCAGTGATGTCGCCGCTCATTTCTGACTTTGTGTTGAGTCCTCCCAGTCGTGACTGAAAGCGTGCGTGCGTTGGGCCCAAAAACGACTTCGGAACCCTTCACGCCATCCTAAATAGCAGTCCGGTCCGTTGTAAGTCTGTGGGCGTTACCCTAGCTGTAGGCATCTTCTTTCCAAACTAAATACCGAACCTACCCTGTCTAGTGAAGTGAATGCCATGACTATGTTTCCTCTGCAGGTGTTCTTCCCGTTGCTAGGATATGCGTTGCTCCAAAAGTGAAAAGGAATGGTTTGCTTCTGGGCTGTGGATGCTCTTCGGTGTGTCACGGTAACGCGCTTAAACGTATCCACACCGCCTGAAGACTCTTGTGTGTTCCGCTTCTGGAGCTACGCATTTCCCAGTGCAACCCTGTGTGTCGGACCAACGTACTTCGCAAACGATTCTCACTATGTTCTCCCTATAAGAAACTATGTTTTACCTGGTCCTCTAAAAAGCATATTTTAACCCTTTACGCATTTGATAAATGTCATTACACTCTTTACGCTTGCGGCACCAGAAGTGCTAATTAACGCTCATATTAGTATCGACTTGCATATGCACGGAGGACAGAAACCCTAACTGGATTATTCTCTATTTCCACTGTGTCAGGTACTTACTGGATTTGTCACGTACATACTTACTGGAGTAATATGCAGTTGCCTGTACATCCTGGCCACTTTGGGACCTTCAGCTTCACGCAGAAACAACCAATATTGTTCCGTCCCCTCTTTCGAAGCGAAGAATATGCAGCTCTAGTCAGCTTTGGTGACACTTGTTCAAAAAAATGTCTTAGGATTGTAGCTATTCAGTGAAGCTTGGCGCTGAGCTTTGGCTTAACTTTTAATTTCTAGCTTTAACGGTGCCATTGCAGCATGTGTCTTGAGGTGCAGGTATGATTCAGGGAGGCACCTCTTCTAGCTGATCCAAACCTATATCCATAAGATAGCCTTACCTATTTGTAGCTAACCTTGCCTACTCTAACCTAACGGATACTTTGAGGTAGGCTACATACCACACCAGGATCGCTTTATCCTTCTCTTGTCCTTTCTGAAGGCTTCGCGATCAGCGGCCTTGCAGCCTCTCCAGATATTAAAAATAACGACACTACATATATCATCTTTATGCCTGCTTCAGGTCCTCACTGCCGTCACTGTTTTTTTTTTTTGCATTACAAAGCTTTTTTTTATAAAATTAAGATGAAGTCGACATGAACTAATATAAAACTTTGACGTTTCGGAAGCATCCTTCCATTTTCAAAAATCTAATAAAACCTTCTAAGGATATATACCTAACAACAA
>LQNS02007215.1:15637801-15647949 GCA_001587735.2 Parhyale hawaiensis
CAAGCATTGAGTCGTTGTTGGTTACTAAAACATCTAAGAAAGCTAAAGAATTATGTGACTGGTTTTCGGCCGTGAACTTGATATTTTGATGTTTACTATTTAGATATTCAAGGAATAAATCAGAATCTGTTTGATTCTTTTTTTTTTTAGCTAAAGCAGTGAAAATCTTAGCTACGATTTTTCGGTCTGACGACGACCGAAGAGCCTCCAGCTGCTCCACTTCTAAAAAAAATGCTGCTTAATGACCGCTACAGAAACATGAAATCGTTGTCCTATAGGACGGCATTCATTCCATTACCGCTTCTGTCCTCATTTGCTCACTATAAGGTTAAAATCATTAGCATGTGATGGTGCCGCTTGTCTTATTTCCTGCCCTCTAAAGGCCCGTTCACACGTCAGCCTTTCGCTTTACGTTCATACTTCACAGCTTTTGAACGCCTGTTGTGTCTGTTCAAGAATCAGAAAATCACAGCGTTGCTGAATTCTGCTTCACTCTAAATTTGCAAAGACAACGAATGCTTTACTAGGGACACGTGCTAAGCAGTCAAACTTGACGGGTAACGTTTCAGGAAACCTTAGCCCAGTCGTGTGCGCAAGGACGCAACAACACAACCGGATGTTTTGAAGCATGAACTTAGGACAAAGGTTGCCGTGTGAACCGCGTAAGCAGTGAATTTGAAGGGTAAAATTGCCGCGCTGCCATCTTGTGTGGAAAAAACTCTTCGCGTAAAGGGCTACGATTTGCCACGTCGTTACCCGGGGGAAAAGATACCCTGTGGAAACCCTCTTCTCTTCTACCGAGGCCACACTATAAAATCGTACGATCAACTTATGAACGAACGCTCAGCTCGCACGTCAGTCAAGCTACCTTGTCCATGTTGCCTATTTTCGCGGTGTATCGGGATGACGTGTGAGCTGAAGGTACGCTCATCAGTTGAGTGTACTACTGTGTAGTGTGACCCGGTGTTAGTCTTGATAATACTCGACCAAATTAAAGAACAAGCCTTGTTCAATAAAATCACATAGTTTAGTTATTTTTCATCAGTATATAGTTTTATTAAATTAAATCATATAGTGCCTGTATAAATATACAATGATGTAGATAATAATTTGATGTGTTTATTTTGTGGTAAGTTTGAAATTATTTTAGCTGGTAATCCTTAGGTTAGATAAGTACCTACATAGAAGACATAGACCTCATTTTGCTCTGGGGTATTCTATGTAGCAACATTTTGTTCTTAGATTAGATTTTGTTCTTGTTAGAGCAACTCATAGGTAGTTCTGAATGAGAGCAGTGTTCGATGGCACAATTATAGATTGTTTTCATCGGTTTAAGTTTTTCGTTATAAAATAAATGAGTAGTAAATTTAGTTCATCCTAATTATGTTATGAATTTGCACTGCTTTCAGTGATTAGTATTACCTATAAAAGATGCAAGTTTTAGTATTTCTAGTGAGCGTGCAAGCCGGTCTTTTTATGTTTCAGCAGCTGAATGCAAAGATTCATTGAGTTGTATTCTTATAATACGTGTAATATGAAGAGTTCTGTGGTAATTTTTCAACCAGTCTTAACGCAATTTTTTAAGATATCGAATAAAATCGGGTAGCTAGTATTCTTTGAAATATTAGTAAAATTGATTCATATTTTGTAGATATTGAAAAGTACGGCAATAAAAATCATGAAAACTGTCCTCAAAGCGGCGCATTTGAGTTTGTTTATAACACACTTTCGAAAGAACCCAATTGAATATACGAGTATATTTTGCCGCTATTCACCCAAATATATCCCTAGTGGCTTGTGTTACACAGCATCTCTTCCCAGTTTACTATATATATATACAATATACTGTTATTTACCAGCGCTTGTGGGCTTCTGTTCCTAATATAATCAGTAATGTCCGAAAAAATGTGTATTCAAAACTTTGTGGAGGAAGTATCGAAATGGTTTGTTGAAATTTAAACTTGTCATCTTAATAGTTGTTAAAAAGCCATTGATATCTTTCTTATGGACAAAAGAATATTGTTTGAAGGCATGAAATATGCCATACATAGAGAAAGTCAATTGAACCCAGTTTTGCTCCTAGCTTCCCGTGCATTAATTTTGGCTTAAATCGAGTACCGATGTCCCAGTTTTTTAAACGCATTTGTATATTTTTATGTTAATAAGATTACGCGTGGGTTTGTCGGTCATCTACAAACTTATTCATGAGATTGCTGCTCAAAAGAAGTGCAAGTAATTCATTCATTCACACGAAAAAAAACTTATCCTGTGCTATTTTTTACTTTTCTGTGCTCGCTGAGGTTATAGCACATTGTTTACCTCCATAGCGTTCCGAGCTTCATTGATTTCTTTTCAAACGCGTCAACTGTTTTTATTGTACATAAATATATGTACTTTATAATGTAATGGACATCGCGCCTTCTATCATGTAACGCTCATTAGCTAGCTTTCGCATATGTAGTTTTTATATAGTGCAGTAATTCTTATTAATTCAATTTGTTATCGTGAGTGTTTTTTATACTAGAAATCCACGTGCCTGTAGTAGTTTTCATATTAGTTCTTTAAGCTGTAATTTTCATTACTTAACATTCATATCTTGCTTATTATTTTTATATTAGCACTCTATTGATGATTAGTTAGCTTTCGTGTCTATAGTAGTTTACATATTAGTTCTTTATTTTTCTCATTAGTTGACGTTTATATCTTGCGAGTTGTAAATTTTATAGTAGCACTCTAATGATCATTAATTAAATTTCGTGTCCATCGTAGCTTTCATACTAATTCGCTATGGCGCTCATTAAGTAACGTTCAGCGAGCTTGCGAACTGTTTTCACTCAGGTGCTGTAGTTCTCGTTCATTCTTGCAAGTTGTGTTCACAGTTCTGTTCTAGAGCTCGTAAGTTAATTTCATATATTGCTCATTAGTTCTCAAATTTAGCTCCTTACTGTTCTTTAGTTAAATTTGGTATGGAGTATATAAGCGGGTAGCTAAATACGAGTATATGTCTACGCATCTTGCAGTATCGTAGTACCAGCTGCTTAATTGTAGCCAGGGTTTTAGTCTTTGTACTACTAGTCTGCATAAATAGTTCGTAACGAGCAGTTATTTTGAGACTTATAAAAACCTTGATCGTTACTCAGGGACGTGAGGTGTTCGCTACCTACTCATTACCTTCGTTACTTGGTACTGGGTGGTAATACACGAAAACTTGAACTTGAATTAGAACTACAAAATATAAAAATTACATTGATAGAAATACTACTAATTGTGTTTTCAGAATCAGTGATCAAGTAATCAGATTTGTGTTGGTTGAAAATTACATCTGTAGTTGAGTTGCACCTTTATACGTCGTATTATCGTTGATTTTCCAACAGCTCCCGTCTTTTTGCGTTTTTACAGAATTGGGCATCAAAATCGTAGTAGTTGAAAATTACGCCTGTGGTTAAGGGGCACCTCTTTACGTCCTATTGTTGGTAACGCTCCAGCAGTTCCCATTTTCTTTGTGCCATCATGAAAAACATCAGGCATTGCTTCAGCGCAGCCTCCTTTCACCTCCTAGGAATTTATACATATAATTTTAAAGAAAAGGGAAAATAAAAATACTTTCATTAATGTAAATGGAGGCTAGTTAACTGGGGAAAGTTCCCGCAGACATTCTTAATTCCAAAACAGCTGGTGTTCAGCTCAGTATGAAAACACACCATGTTCCTAATCATACGCTAGCTATCTTCTTTCAGTACATTGTTCTTGTGTTCATACAGATTAACTGGCATAACAATACGAAAAGCATGCGATTTTTATTTAACAAGCAGGTGTTGAAACAGTTGAAAGCGTGGGAATGCATTATATTTACCCTGTGCGATTTCATTATCATTCGTCATAAAAAGGCAGTAAATAATAAATTACAATCTTGCATATATAGGACTAAGCTGTCATAACAAGCCATGAATAATCAATGCTCGCATGGCATACACGAGTAGGTTTACATTAATCTCGGTATTTTGCGTTAGTGCAAAAAGGCTTGGCACCTTCGCAGTTGAAACCCTGCTCTTCCAATTATACATTTTAAATATAATATTTTATATAGATATATTTTATTATACATATTTTGTGATACATATTTTATATATCTATATATGCTCTTGCTAAATACGATTCATTGACGTACTCTATCGTAAAATCAAAGGCATTTTTTCCATGTCTACGAGTACGAAGTTTGCGGCATTAGTTAATATCAGGCAATCACTGAAAGTTTTCCAATTGAGTAACAGCACTTCTCGAAATGAACATTGAAAAGCTCACAGAGACGTGTAAGACTTTCAGCGTCGATGTTCTAAATGCTTGCAAAAATTTTCAGAGGGAGGAACAACGCGCTGGTTTTACAAGCAGGAAATTGGTGCCAGTTATTTTTTGAGCGTAGGTTAGCATCTTCAGGATCAACGGGCAGACGCTCCGAAGTCACCATCCGTTACGAACAAGTTAATCAACGGAAAGACGCTGAAAAGAAAAATATAGTGCCGGTACCGAAAGCCGTTCAAAAGATACCGCCAGTGCAAAAGTAGATAATAGCTAACTAACGTAAAGACGTTCAAGAAATACCGTCAGTACTAAAAGTGTTAATTATCGCAAAGAAGTTTAAACCTATATCACACATATTCAGCTAACTCGCTACAAGAGCTTTTTCCTGTAGGACTACTCGTACAATAGGAGCAAGAACTCTTTAAGGGAAATCACAGCTTTTTGCAGCACACGAGACCGTTTTGTTTCGTTTTAAATAGCGTTGCTCCCGCAGAAAATTATGCATTATTAAATAGAAATTTATAACTCTCAGCTGCCAAGATTAATGTCAATTTATCATTCAGTGTGGACGCAGCCGTCTATAGAAGACGCTGTACCGAGTAGGGCGTGCGCCACACGAACACGGAAGACGCAACTCGATTCATCCGTACGTCAAAAGTTGCTCCGTCACCCAAGAATTGCTGAAAACAACAATGATGACGAAGTGTAATCGTCACATTATTATTTATATATACAAATTAAAAGCTGAAGGCAGGAATGAGGTAAACTTTATAAGAATCCATATAATTACATGCATCTGTTCTGTCTAATATGATGAATGTGGCTGCTAAGTCAGTAAAAAAAAAAAGAAATAACGTCCGTAATTTCCGCAGAGTGCAAACCCCATACGCTTTCATTCAAAGCATTCTTTACCCTATCGAACGGAGCAATGCAGGCTTGTATTGTACATATGTATAACCCGTTATTCTCGTGTATAGTGCGTTGGGTTCAAGTTCTTATCCAAAGCTTCTGTGATGTTGTTATCGAGATGTCGCAACGAATGAGAGATAACACTGCCATATTCTATGTATACTTTACAGCGTCCGAATTAATCAGTGCTATCAAAGTTACAGATTGTGTTTCGCTTGTACGTAGATTAATTGGAAATCGTGTTGTGGTAACAGCTGCCAAATATCCAGTGCGGAATGGTTGCCTAGTGCCTGTTACAGGAAGAAATTGTTTCCTATAGCACCAATGCTTTCTTTATGCGTCCCTGCTGCTTAGGACTCCCCCTCAGTCTGCTACGTTAACCGTATTCTGATATTTGCTGTCGCTGCAAGCTTTTTTTTTTACCGTGCAGTTAGTGCTTGCTATGATTTGCTGCAGTTCCGTCACTACTTATGTAGGGCATTTTTTTCACCTCTGGACCTCCAGCTTTCTGTATTTTTCTTATAGTAATTGCTTTTATACCGTACGGAAACGCAACCTCAGTCAATGCTGAGTTATCCGCCTTGTTTTTACCTATTGATCTTTAGTACATTTTCCAGCTGTTTTTATTTGAAACAAGTGCCAGTTGGCAGCTACTTTTTCAGGTGGAAATCTGTCATTTTGGGCCCATATTTTATTCAATATTAAAATTTTTGTTCTTATAGAAAGATGCCCGAGGATACATTGACCGCATGGCGTGTTATCGTTTCCCACTTCTATATAGACGAGGTTAATAGTCATTATCAATATCAAATATAAAATTAAAGTGGGTATGTGGCTTAGAATTTTTTTTTTTCAGTAAATTTCTACTTGTTAGCAGGTTCTCGGTCTTTTCTCAGCGTGTCGTGGCTTTCACGTGGCTATATAAATATTTGGGATATAGGTATTTGCTTAGGTGGGCTATTAGAGCGTTACGTTCAATTAAAGTCTTACTGTTGGGGATTTAGTGTAGAAATTTAACGAACATATGAGTACTAATTTGTTGTTAAAGTGTAAACTTTGCAGAAAAAATTTACACTGATATTGTTAATAATAATAAAGATAATGCTGGCCATTTATAGGCTTAAGCCTTTGAAGATCAAGCTGTTTGTAAAATTAATGATGATCATAAAATAATATCAATTTTGGGTGTTAGAAGTTAAACCTTAATGATAATTACGATAATATCAGTTCTTGCTTTAGAATGCCATCTGTATAATTATGAAGGTGTGTTGCTTCATTTTTCCCCATCTTGTACAGCTGTGAGTTATAATACTTCAGCTCCGAAGATAACTCTGGTAATTTCACCTCCTACGATAGGTTCTGCGTCCGAAGGTATATATTATTTCATTACTGTTTTTTTACACCGTAAATTGCAACAACGCATCTGTCCTGCAGAGGGTTACACTTCAGAGCGCAAGATCAGCTTCGCTTTACAGGAGGCCGACAATGAGAGTGTCGCCAGCAGCAGCACCACACTCGCTGTGAGTGTCATACCTCTATTACTGAATTATTTTTTGTAATGAAGGACGCAACACACCTCCACTATGTTGCCAAGAGAGCTGGCAATCCTGCTTTGGCATTATTTACAACCGGGGCCACATTTTACAGTCGCACGTTCGGCATATGAACGGACGTTCAGCCAAGGAGGTTCTAATGGAGAAGAGCGCACCCTCTCTATTTATCCTACGGGAGCGTTGCGAGTAAACTTTTGCCTTAAACTGGCTGAGTGGCTTATCCAATAGGAGAGCGGCATTGCCTCACGTAGCCTATATAGGAAAGAGTCCTGAGCTGAAATTTTTATAGCCATTAACCATCGATGAATTTCTGAGCGGATGGAAGTGTGTAAAGGAAACTTGTATCGTGTATACCATCTGATAATGAAAGCAACAGGGTGAGCACTGGGATATAAATCTTCAGACACGATTGTCTTTGCAAAAAATATTGAAAAACTGCCTGTCTGCATCTTCCTTAACTATATGTGCTGACCACTGCCACTTCAGCCACTTTAAGGACTCCAAACGTCAGCTTCGATCACGTGACAAGCCATGTGTTGACTCGCCCAGAGAGTGCTTGGGCTTGCTCCTCCCATTAGAAGCTCCATTCGTTCAGCTTACACATCGTTCAACTGAAGTGCTTTCCAGCTGTATCTTGGATACCGACTTTCACCGTGTAAATGGGACGACGTGCAAATAGTAGTGTCAAAATTGGGTGTATGTGCTACTTCCTAAATTTTCAGGTTTGTGACGTCAAAATACGTCACGCCACTGTGGAAATATCAAAGATTCCTCGCTGCAACCGTGGCGTGACGCAATTGTGACGTCACAAACCTGAAAAGTTAGGGGCGTAGCGCATACACTTAAATTTGACACAACTAGGTACGTCCGCTCATCAGTTGAGCGTGCGATGGTATAGCGCGGCTTCGGAACTAGGTTTCAGTGGTGATCTACCAAAAGAGTACGTACAGTATATGTTAACCGTACTGTAGAGGCTCAAGAAGACCTCCGTGCTTTTGACTTCAAAACGTATTCCCAGATATGATTCGCTGATTTTGTCTTATAATGGCAAGCGACATACCTTGTAGCTCTCGCAGTATTCCCACAGAAGCAAGTCCTGAATTAAGTGATATCTTGAGTTTACCTCTCTCCGAGGGTCAAATTTCTTCTTGTACCTCGAAAAGGCAAAGGCTAATCATCATAGTTTAGGTCTTCTATATCACTTGCAAGGAAATCAATGGTTTAGCGTGGTGCTGCGAGTGACGCTTATTGGCGATAACATCAGTTCAAAATTCATCGCGTAGTTGCCTTGCCTAAAATTTTCTGGTAAATCTTGTTTCCATCATTAAAGACAAACACCCTGCTTCACTGTCCTGAACATTTGTAAATTCGATGTTTGAGTACACAAGTTAACTTGTGACTGATTTCACCTCATCTTGATTTGTTATTCTACGTGCTTTCGGTTCGAATTTGACGCTTGAGAGCAGAACATTGAGATGCGCTTCATTACCCATTCAGTTAATTCATGCGATATTTCCCAGCAATGCCTCATGCTCAAGTTGATTTATCCTGAAAAGGAGCTCATCCATCTTTCTTGTTGTTCAATTTATATAAGGCTAAGAGTCGAGCCTGTGAGTTTCTCTGCATTACTTGTTAATAACGACACTATTTTGTTACTGAGAAATACTGTACATTTTGTTCACAGAGCACCCAGTGCTGGGAGGAGGAACGACGGAGGCTTGCAGGCCCACCCGTCCCCCGTGGAGGGACGTTATACAACAAGAAATCCACGGGTCAACCTAACAACTCCTTCAAGCGCAGGTCCTTCAAACTCAAGAGGAAAACAACGAAGGAACCAGACACCGACTGTGAGTAGAAAGCGTCCCAAGTGGTTAACTTCTTGGCATTTTCACTGTGTCATCGAATGGGACCGTTCTGATGGAATTACTTAATTCAATCAAGAGTTTTGGTTTCGCTACTTTGGATCGAGTTTCCGTGATTAATCAAAGTAGTCCTGCGTCGCGGGATTAAGACTGACATGGGAGTAATCGGCTTAGGGTCAAGGCCGGACACTCGATCCGAAATTGTGAAATCAATGCTCATGACAGAAGCTGTAGAGAAGTTAATGCTAATGAGTGAATTTGGATGGAACTGTTCCCATCTATGACACCTTAACCAGCGGTAATTGATTATCTTCTGGTTATTTTCCAAACATTGTGGACTGCTCACTAGCTACTTCAAGTCATCGTACGTTTAGCTGCGGAAGCACCTACTAAGTTGTTTTTAAGATAAATCGATGTGAGTTGTCTCATTTTTTTTTAATTACTATCTATCGTTTTTACGATACGTCAAAGAATAAGCAGCTAGAGATATGAGCGAAAGTGAAATGTAGCACAAAATATGAACTAAATCAGCCTTTTGGTGGGACACGGCAGCAATGAAGCGCTCGGACAGCATCCGCTCCCGCCGGAAGGTGTCGGCGGTGTCGGAGAAGTCGGACACCTCGGAGCAGGACGGGGGTGACGGGTCCGGCGGGGAAGAGTCCCCCGGGCTCCTCAGCACCGATGATCTCCCCGACAGTCCACTTCAAGAGGGCGAGGGAGAGGAACAGAAGCTGATGACGCACATGCCGTGGCTCAAACCTGTCATCAAACTTGCGTCCTCCTTCAACATGATCTGCACCCATCAGGGCTACTGCCATCCTTACTGCTACAGGAGGCACATGAGGGCGTCCAAACGGCTGCTGCACGCTGTTAGAAAGGTGAGTGCCGCTTGCAGCTTTGCATATGCTGTAGAACTCACCTCACTAACAGTGCTGTGCTTTTCTAGTAAAACATGTCGGTTTGTAAGATTGTATTGATTTATGCGACAAAGTTAGATGCCACTCACTCACTCACTCATTTTGTAGTACTTCCCTTACTAATCTTTCACTGGCCTTCGTTGTTGCCTGAAAAATAGCAGTTACTATGATTGATAGGGTGAGGCGCACAGATTATGTGACTCTCTAAATTATTTGCAGAACTCACCTCACTGATATCTGGTAACCTAGTTAATTCTAGAGCTTACCTGTTAAAGTTTTTACTTTTACAACCGCACGTGCGTCCTTATATAGTTACCTGATCAAAAAGTGGCCTTCGTTGCTGTTACCTATGTAAGAGATAGCTATTGTTTACTATGATCGTGTTGGGTGAAGAGGGAACTTTTGAAACCCTATTAAGTAATAATGCAGACGCTGATCAGTTCCCATTAAAAGGCTAGTTGTGCAATTTCCAGACATGTACAGTGTAAATGTTGACCCGACATGTGCCTTGCCGTAATGGCTAGGCCAGCTGCCCGTGGACGAGGAACCAACCTGGCGAATGTGTCACAAGCACTTGCTTTTTTTATATCAGTTTCGTACCTCATTCC
>LQNS02007215.1:15663594-15675844 GCA_001587735.2 Parhyale hawaiensis
GCCGGCGTTAGGGTACCACAGTACACCTCTGACGTCATCAGCAGGGAGCTGACACACTCTGATCCCACGGTCCGCCTCAACGCCATTCTCAGGTATGACTGTGTACTAGAAAAAAGTAATAGGAATGTTGCACCGCAGAGAGTCTTTACTGACTGCCCAAAGTGTCTCTTTGGGAATGGGCCTCTTGGTTCGTCTACTGCCGCCTATCTCATCTAATGTGGGCCCTAAGGTTACTAGAAGTAAACGGTTCACACAGCTTTTCTCTAGTTGCATATCTAGATAAGTGCTTCGTGGTACAGACTGCAGCAGAACATTGGTAACATTTGCCATACAGAAGGGTCTTTGTGGCCTTTAGAGATTCGCTTACACCTGACGTAAAATGCTGTCCAAATACCCTAAATTGGATCTCCTCGACTACTGGTTCGTACAGCAGTCGTGCTGCAGATAGGTGTCCTGCTAGGGTCCAGAAGAATGATTGCATGGCCACAGTCGGCAGCAGATCGTCAGAGCTATGGCGTGAGAGACTGAAGACTCATGCGACAACTGCGACCTTCTGGCCATACCCTTTTCTGGTCCGTCAATGCCTTCACAATTGAACGTGAACATCAGAAATGCTGCTGACGCCGCGAGCTAAGTATCCTAAGAATTTACTTGCGTGGCTGGGAGACGATGCCGAATACTAGAGCATGCAAGCTCAGCATCCTAACATCGTGTCACAGTTTACTCTGATATTGTTGCCAAAAGAGCCTTACCTCTTAATTAAAGTAAGTTTTTTCACTCACGCAGTACTTAATAAGTTAATTTTTCTAGTTCTTTTTGCTTTAGTGCTACTGCGTGGACAACAAGATAGGAGATCACGGATTTTATGTTTGCCTATAATTTGGAAAGTTTTGTAAACGCAAACTTACTTGTTTTTGCCATTAACTTTAACTATAGATTCCGTGAATACCGTGTTATTCCAGTCATTGAGGATTCTGTCTGCTCGTAAAGGTTCCAGACTCTGTGGCGCTCCAGGCACCAGGCCTGGCCGCGCATGGAAGAGGGAGGACAAGTGACATTCAAGGTCCCCCCGCACGGTATCGAGTTTACCTTACCCTCACCCAAAGTGGGCACCGAATCGCTGCTTGTCGTTGACCCTCCCTGGATGCCCCTCATAAAAATGAACGTCGAAGAAATGACCCTCAACCAAATCCAGCACGTGAGTTGCCATAGTGTCTATTGCTCTCTCCGACTACCTAATACACTAGTTGGGTGAGGACATGCAGTGTTCGGATGATATCGTGAAGCCAAAACAGTAGCCCATGTCGAGAAGAAAACTACAAAGTTGTTTTGTTTTGTTGTTACATGGTGGTAAAACTACATAGGAGTATAATAATTATTGCTTTTCCTTAACATGAGTCTTGTAAATGACCGTATGGTTACTACAAAACTGTAGCATGCAAACTATTCATGCTTATATTTATGTACGCACACAGTCATTCGCATATCCGTTATATTCATTATAATACTGGACGGTCAGATTGGAAAGAGACTTACCACAAATAAGTTGCGTGTACCAGGGTACAATTGATTTTTTAATTTCCTTTTCCGCTGAGCACCGTACTTACAACACTTAAAGGTAGAATCCATCGCGCAAAATTGGTACAGATGTTCAGGAATTGGCACGTTTGATGGTGGGAAGTTAATGTTGGGAATTTGGTTCGCAGCGTTCCTACATCACGGCGAACCGCACTCGGCACAAGCTGCAGGAGGAGATGGTGAAGATGGCGCTGAAGGCGGAGGAGAGCAAGAGACGAACTGAGAGGGAGAACTTCCTGCTGTCGTCGGTGCCTGTCACCATCCAGGCGGCCTACGAGCCCGCCCTGCACCACGTCACCGCTGAGGAGGAGAAGCACGAAGACGGTAACGCCTCGTCCTAAACATTGAAATTTCGGGCTTGTCATGCAGTAAGAAGCATTCTAGAAGACCCTCGTTATAGAGAGTCTTGTTTCAGCCTGGTGTTTTATGTTCAAAGTTTTCCCGCCGCACTTCACGACCCTGCTGTCACACTTGATTCTCAACTACATTCATTGAACAGTTGGAATTAAAAGTATGTTAACCTAAATAAAAAGTGCCGAAAATGAGATGACCGAACTACCTATAAATAAAATATCCTGTGTTGAATAATTAGATAATGAAGTTTATGCCCATATCGCTGGAACTCCAGATGAAAAGGGGCTTGTGAGAGGATTATATTAAGAGCTATTCACAACTGTCGTTACCTCCGCCAAGGAGGTTATGTTTTCGTCGTGTGTGTCTGTCTGGCTGTTTGTATGTTTGTCTGTCTTTCTGTCTGTCTGTCACCAGGATAACTCAAAAAGTTATGAACCGATTTGGATGAAATTTACGGGGATTGTTAGGTATGTTAGGAGGAACAGATGATTAACTTTTGGTGAAGATATGTCCATCCGTTTGTTTGTTTGTCTCCGTAATTTTTCTCATGCCATAACTCAAAAAGTTATGAATGGATCTTGATGAAATTAACATGAGTTGTTAGGTATATAACAAAAAGTAGATCAGCAAATTTTGGTTATGGTCCGTTTGTTCGTTCGTTTGTCACTGTTTTTAATTTTATGCTTGTTAGCACAATAAGTCAAAAATAATGAATGGATCTTTAGGAAATTCATAAGAGTTGTAAGTAATGGTAAAAGACATAAAAAATCAAATTTTGGTGCAGATCGGTTAGTTCGTTTGTATGTTTGACTCATATTTGTCCTAACGTTTGTTAACAGTATAAGTAAAAAAGTTATGAACGGATCTTAAAAAAAATTGAACAAGCTGTTATTACTATAAAAAGGCACAAATGATTAGATTTTAGAGTTTATGCAAGAAAATTATGGTTTCAGAGCCAATTTGAATTTTTGCTACCGTTGACTCACTTGACGGAGGTATGCGCTCTCAGAGTGCTCTAGTTTCTAATGGAATCTAATACTTGAGCTGCACTGTAAATGTAAATGCAAAAATTTCATAAAGATTGCGTTAGGAAGCATTGGTTATTTGTTTTAATGGGGCAGAATTCTCCTGGAAAGCAAATTGAGCTTAGTTTGCAAATGCTTCTCGTTTCGCACGCTAGCGTACTTCACTTTCGTACTTTGGTTATGAGTCATCAGTTTCTAAGTGAAATATGAAACAAGGCAACTTATGTGAAAGTATGTCATGTCATCAATTCATAAGTGAATATGAATCGAAGCAACTCATGTGAAAGTATGTAGAAATTTCTAATTATAGTCAGCGACTGAAGTGAAAATATTGTGATGTTATAGTGTAAGTTAACTGTTACATAGGTGTTTTCTGATAATGAAATTTGTGTACAGAGGCAAAAGAAGGAGCAGACAAGGGGAACCAAGTAATGCCTAGTAACCATCCTCAGCTGCATACACGCCAATCCTCTCATATTTTCTGGTGTATGGAAGCAGTGAGGTTGGACTAAACGAAAAGTTTCATACATACATTTTATGTAACTTCTCGACCAATTAATTAGTTTCTTTGGATATAATCTGCGTTCAGAGGAAAAGGAAGGAGAAAAGGGGGAAAGCAAGGCTGTGGAGGGTCCCAGCAGTCGTCCCGTGATGCCGACGGTGCCCCCGGTGACGGTAGCACAGCAGCTGTTCCCCTCCTCGCTATGCTCGGCCGTGCTCACCATCATCCACCTGCTGGACGACCCTGCCGTCACTCCTGACGGTGTCGCTGTCTACCAAGTCGCTCACCAGGTGCTCCATCAGATCCTCACAAAATTCTTGGCCACCCCGCAGCTAAAATAGAAAAATAACTGCTGGGGCGGCCGAAAATTCTGTGATATATATGAATCATATTTCCGTATTTCGCTACAAACACGTTCTTTTTCTTACTTATTCTGACCATTTTTTCTAAAAATCTCTGCCGAATCTTATTTCAAAGTCGTTGCAAAAATGTCCTCTGTATCTTTGCCTGATCCTATGCTCTTTGACGTCCGGTTTGCTCAGAAATGCTACGATAGACTGTTACGCTATCTCTGTAGAGCCAAGCTCTGGTTTGCTACTGTGCGTCTCTCGTAAGAGAAACGTGCGTATAAACTTGGCCAAAAGTCTTCGTATGTGCGCAGGTTATCTGGCTGTGTCTGGTGGAAGACTCGGCGCTCTTCCTACGATTTTTCTTAGAGAAGCTGACGCGGGAGCGCCAGGACGTCATGATCCGCCTGCTGCGGCGCCTCATTCGCTTCATTCCGCACTTGCCCTCTCAGGTACAATTATTAATGGCAACAATATCCCGTTCTGCTGTCAGTGGTTCGCTAGGTGCGTATTGTTTTATTGTATATATGTCCGACATTTTAGCTGTTTCGTTGCTCCATTCGTTGCAGGCGGCTCTCGCAGGGTACAACAGAATTGGCTTGGGATGTCCGTACGGTATTTTTTTCTGAATATTTTAATATCCCACTGGCGGCACGTCTTCTCAGTAATTACATGGCCGACTATGGGATGTTCACCTTGCGGTATTTTTTATGTTCTGTAAACAACATTTGCCCTCTAGAACTACATTATCGGCTTTGGGAGGGATGCTCTTACCCTTGCTATTTTTAGCCATATCCTGCTGCCAATATTTCTTCTCTTTAATTTCATGGTCAACTATGTGTTGTTTTATCTCCCTGTGGTACATTTCTCTATTTCAGACTGGCGCCCTTCACTCTCTGTACCTACATGGTACAGTATTTGATGTTCTACGTTCATCACTAACTATTATTGTCATCCCCTAATCTAGAAGCGGGCTCTGCACCATACAACTACGTTGTCGTCAGTTACGAAATGCTCATCGTGCATTATTACTTGAATTTATTTCATTTTTCTGTACTCTACAGGCGGCATTTGCTCTGTACAACTACATGGTGGGCTACGTGATGTTCTACGTGCGGGCTCCGAGCGACACGTCGCATCAGCACATCGCTGCTGCGCACGCCATACTCTGGAATGTTAGTGATGCTTCTGTGCCTCTCTTCTGTTGCTGGAATCGTAGGGTTGTGTTCAAACAAAATACAGCTGAAATTTCTCTATTGGTAAAGGAAGAGCTCTGCCTCCTGTATTGCTTGTATGTTATATAATAACTGAAGGGTATTTTTTTTGGACGAGAACGTCAGTGTTTTGAGGTTCCCCGTTCACTATTAATCATTTAACAGTACGCTTATAGTAAATATTTGTTGAGTTGTGTACCTTGCTAGACCGTACGTAATGCTTTAAGAAATTTTAGTAGTATTGGTTGATATCAGTAATCTATTACTGAAATTAAGGGGTAGTAACGGCATGTAGTGGATCGTTTCAACTCGTTATGCGATTATATTGATCGTCCGTTAGCCAAATATTTGCTCTCTTTAACCTTCGTCACAGTCTTGAAGGCACTACCTGAGCCAGTCGTTAGTCGGTTACTGGAAGTAATTATTGGATTAGAATGGCCCCAGAGATGCTCAGTAGTTCTCCAACACACGGGCAGGTGGTGCCGAGTATGCAGGGCATCATGTTCAAGGATCTGAAGCAGATCTTTAGGAAGGAACAATGTGACTCCTTCTTGCTGCTCACCGCCAACGTTCCATCAGCCAAGAAAATCATCGTCCACGGACCTGGGGGTGCCGACGCGGGAGGGATCCCGTCCCAGGTGCGGATGTAGCAAAATTGCATCGATCTAAAGCAATGTCTTCATTATCACAATTGTTTGATTTTTTCTTCTTTTTTCGTAGATTTTTATTTTTACCTTTCGTACTATGATTTCGTGCAGATACGTTATATGAACTTTGCTCTCAGTCCTCCATTCGTATTGTTATTGAATTTTTCTTCTTCTTGGTTATTAGCTTTTCAGGGCTTACACTATATATTTCTTACGGTTGAATGAACTTACACGCTGTGTAAAAGGATGCTCAGTAGCTAATTACGCCGTGTAAAACGAAGTGGTCACTCGATGACACCATATTAATTAAGAGCTTGCTGCCTGTCTTCAACTGGATGGCGTTCGTTTGAAGTTGATGCTTTTCATTTTTGTGTCATTTTCTCACAATAGAAATACCACGAGGGGTGCAAACAGCACCAGAACCTTTACTCTCGTCAATACTACTGTTGCAACAGTTGTAGCCCCATGCTTATGAGTACTGTACTGTGGACAGTAATGTTATTTTTGAGGAATGAGAGCCTCTAAAAATGCTAAAAAAACAAGTAAACGCTTACCACTTGACTTTGAGAGTTTTACAGCTCCTTTACTTGCTGGAAGAATCTTTTACAGCCCTTTGAGGCGATGCGGGAGCTAGGATGTAGAGGTAACACCCAGTGCCCAGTGTCTGCCAAACTGTTATCACTAAAGCTACGTGTGCACAGTAGAGCTAGAGCGCGAGAGTGGCGCAATGAGAGCAGTCTGGTACGGCTCTCAGCAGTGTACCCTAGCGAGAGTACCCTAGCGAGCGTGACGTCATGGTCTCGCTAGGGTCCCTCCAGTCTAGGCCGTGGCGCAGTGTACACAGGCGCGAGAGCTCACGCTTACCCGCTCTACACTCTATCTCTTCATTAAATATACTGTCTGCTCTACGGGAATGGCAGCATTGTAGCGCGCCACTATTTTCGCAATAGTATTGTGGAAGGCGTACATTAGGGAATTATTAGCTGTCACCTGCGAAGAAATTGCACCGTCTGAAGCATTGCAATGTAGTGAAACACTGGATATAAAATATTTGCGTAAAACAAGTCACAATGATTTCATAGAGCACTATGATCCTTTACATTTACGTGCTACTTACCTGAAGCAAAGAGTAAAACTTTACATCAAAGTTTCCACCAGCTTCTACTGCAATTTTCTGTTGATTATTGTTTATTATTCAATTAGTGTATGACCTCTTCATTTATTTATGTACATAAGGGACGAAATTTGCAATTAACGTTTTTTCTGGTGAAATTAAGTAAAATACTCTCAAGCTGCCCAGCCGTACCGTTAATTGATGTGACGTAATTGATGACGTCACTTTTCAATGCTAGTGTCTCGTAAGTCCTCTCTTTTTCACGGGTTTTACTTCCTGCCTCCACCTAANCGATTTTTCTGGTGAAATTAAGTAAAATACTCTCAAGCTGCCCAGCCGTACCGTTAATTGATGTGACGTAATTGATGACGTCACTTTTCAATGCTAGTGTCTCGTAAGTCCTCTCTTTTTCACGCGTTTTACTTCCTGCCTCCACCTAATCTAGGTTAGTTAATTACGGATCTTATTGGGTTGCTAGCAAGCCCATAGTAACGCCGGTTATTTTTTATCATAGAAAAAACAGTTTGAATTTCAATGTCAAATATCTCGAAAACTAAGCATTTTCGACGAAAACGTGAATGAAAAAGTCTTAGAGAATAGCTTATTTTACCTAAATATGCCAACAAAAATACTGGATTTGAACGGGGGTTAAAAGTAGAAAAAAAAATCGAAGTGTAAGTGCGAGCCACTCTGAAGGTGAGAATGTTTTTCTTACATGTGTATCATGCTTTTCGATTTTTGAAGCACTTTCTCAAGTAGAGAATAACAATTTTCTGGAGGCATGCGAAAAAAAAAAATCCTTGTACGCTGCAGTATCTTTATTCAGTAGTTTCCTCAATAATTTAGCACGCGCTCCTTCCTCATTTATCCTCTCAATCCACTTCTTGACCCAGACACGTTTCTAATTTTATTCTTTGGTAGAGCAATGACGGCAGAAGCAGCAACTGTACGTCTAAATAGCGCCATGTACATCGCATCCAGTCCCAGAGCCAACTTTGAACTGGCATACTTTTTAAAGAGCGAGCGAGACTGGCGACTAGCGAGTGTATGTGTAGGGCGGAGCTTGATGCCTAGTAGTCTCCAGTGTACACACGTGCGACAACGACTCTCAGCAGCTGCTCTACCCGCCACTCTCACACGTGTCTACGGGGAGCAAATCTCGCTGCAGTGTATACACCACGTAGACTGGTGACGCGGCAGTCTAGAATGAGAGTGCTTTCTAGCATACACGTACCGTTAGGCTAAGCTATACTGCAGAAAGTTGATTTCGCAAGGAATCTGTTTTTTTTTTCACCACCAGCTTTCCTTTGTGGGTGAATTGGGACCGGATTTTTTACCTCGCACTCCAAGTAGGGCTTTTGTAGGAACAATAAGAGTCTTGTTGTTTATAATATGCTGTTGATTCGTTCCTTGAATTCGTTCATAACATCGAGTATGCAAGTAATATACACCGCATCGCTCGCGTCACTTAAGAAAGCGTAATATGATCTGTAACTGCTAGTCGTATTGGACATATTACAGTTCCCCATCCAAGAAGACACGCAGTTCTGCCAGATCCTCCAAGAAGCCCTAGACTTTTTCGGAATCCCTGAGACTGAACACAACGCCTACTTTCTCTTCGACCATAAGACCAGTAAGTTCATACTAGCTACTATTTACCTTAGGGGCTTCAAGGCACATGCAGTTTTTAAAGCATTTTGTGGCTGTATTAGATACATTTCCTCTTCGATTATAAGCTGTGCAATTTCTAACCCCAACAGCCTTTTTTATATTCTATATTTTAGGCCCAATTTTTGTCGAGCAATGATTGTTTTCTGCTAAGGTGACGTTCACCGTAACTGTACACCGAATTCCAGGTTTCGACGTTGAGCGATGCACTACCGAAAGCTCATTATTTTCATTCATATTAACGCAGATGGACAGCTCCAAACGGCCTTAAAAATTGAAATTTTTCTCAACCCGTCAGTAAACAACATTCTTTTTACAGCGAGCCACTTTTCTGAATGTTTCAGATTATGTTTTATTTTAATTCCGTTTCCCATAGATCAGATGCACAACCCACAGTCCTTCGTACGGGACTTCTACTTCTTCAAACGCTCACAGTACCCCCAGTTGGTGATGGTCCACATGGACCCTACCGCTGCCCACGAGGCGCTCCAGCTCCAGGCCTTCACCCATAAGCTTATTGAGATCGGCAAAGTGTTGATGGCTTGGGCTGTAATGCGGCAAGATCAGGTATTGGCCATAGATAGTTGTTTTCTTTGTGTATAAAACCTAACTGATAGCAGAATCAGTATTATTCATGGCAGGATCAGTTATATTGTGGGCGTGAATATAAGCTTTGATATATAAGTTTTAGGTAGCATAGTCAGTTATTGCCAGAGGATTAGATATATTGCAGGCAGAAGTGTTAGCTTTCTTCATAAAAGTTACTGGTGGCCTATTCAGATTTGTGATAAAATCAGGTACGTTGCAGCTATAAATATTCGGATTTATTGTTGAACAGTATTGGGCAGTAAAGAGGCAGCATCAGGCATAGTGGTCTTGCATTAGCTGGTACAAATTACCTCATTGAGACTTAGAGAACGAGTTATGGTAGACATGATGCACTATATGATAAGGATTGTTGTTGCCTAGCTGTGACCCTTACAGGCCATTAGAGTCATAGGTTAGAAGGTCAAATCCTCACGATTGTACAGTGTTGAATTGTATGTACTCTACAAGGGAAGCACACGCTGAAATGTCAACATATCAACACGCTCGATGACGATATCTTTGTGAATTTGAGGTCTTAACCCATTTCTAAGGAAATGACCATTGGTGGCTGCTTCCATAGCGCTACTCGTACGGAAGCAGTTTTCATCCGTAGGGTAAACGGTTACTTAGTCACCAGAGGAATAGCTCCTCTAGGTAAGCAATGCGTTCGCATGGCTGTAGTCTTGTCATTCTAATTCAGTGCTCGCCCTGCAGGTGGCGCAGCGCGTGTTCTTCCTGCACGAGGAGCTCACTAAGCTGCCGGCGTTCCCTCGCAAGGCGCTCGAGGCAGACTTTCACCTCTACCAGGGCGGCAGTATGGCTAAGGTAGTCATTGTGTTTAGGGGACGAAAAGTGACGTGATTATAACTGCAATTTAACTCAAGAAATTTCTTTCTCGTCGTTAAGTTTCTGTGATTGACTTGTCAGGATCTTTAAAACGATTTTGTGATCCAGTTCAGTACAAGTTTATTTCCTGGATCTATCAAAAGAAAAAAACTGCGATTTATTGTAAAATGAACGCCATCATACAGTTCCAGGTTACGCTTGTTGTGGATATCATGTCCAGGAAGTGTAGTAGATCTTTTCCATTGGATTTTAGCAATAGATCGGTGTCCCCGCTCAATTTTTTACAGGGAATGTTCATAGTTGCTAAATTCCGCGTTGTGTATTGAGTGGTTTTTAAGTGACAGTGAAACGTCTGGTTTTTAGTACTGTACTTGTGTGTCAGTGATGAAAGGTATCGCCTTTTTTCCGTAGTTGCCTAATAAAATTATGGCTGCCTTGTGTCTACCACAAAATTAATTAAAAGTTGTTTCTGAAACATTGCTGCCGTTCTGACGCTTTTACAGGCGAATTTTTAAAGCTTTGATGTCAGCACTGTAGTGGCGTACTGCCGATGCACTAATGCAATTTTCTGATGACTTGCTAACATTTTGGAGCAAATAAATGCGTGCTGCCAAAGTGCTCATCCTGTTATCGGATGAATTGCTAACATTTTAATGCCATATGACATAGACCGCAACAGTACTCGACTCTTCGGTCCAAGTGGCCTCTGACGCTGGCAGCCAAAATGGGAAAAATGAGATTTTCTCAAGAGCTATTATGAACATGTCCAGACACGGTCATGCAGGCAAGCACCCAAGTGCGTCCCCGCCGTATCCAAGATACCTTCTCCGNGTTTGTTAAGCAGCTTCTTCCATTTCGGAAGCCATGCTGAGTGTCGGCTATGAGATGCTGCATCCTCAGGTGATCAGTGATGCGCTTTTTCAATAGGCGTTCGATGGTTTTGCTAACTTCTTATTTTATCCAAAATTTCTCACCCATGGGAGGATCATCTCGTACGCTCAAGGAGTGCAACTTACCCATGCTTGGAAGCCCCTGCCCTATGTATTGTTTGTAACGGATACCATTTGCACAATCATGGCTCGATTGCTTTCGTTTGAGCGTCAATTTCTTCCTTTTTGCATAATCTCGGTATATGCACAAGTTTCATTTGTCTATTTGATTTTAAATTTGATTTTTAAACGTTTCCGTAATGCGCCACCTCCTCCTCTATTAGCGGTTTCCAACCTTATCTCAGCCTAGCACATTTGAAAACTTTTAATATGTTCTCGCACACCATAAAAGTAACTCATCTGACGACAGATACAGAATAAAGTTTACACTAAATTTAAGTACAAATTTATCTATCCAACTTTATTTTATAGCAGTTTCACACCCCCTGGAAGGCTATCTCGCACCCCTTCGGGGTGCGAGCACCCCCGGTTGGGAACCCCTCTCCTAAACTTTATATCTACAGTACTAAAGGTGCCAAATGTCCAAGTTAAGTGCAGTGTGGAAATAATTTGCTATTGACCCTTCCGTTGGTCACAGAGTGCAGCAACACCTCTGCGCATGTCGAGTGACGTGCATGGCTCCATCTGGGCCTCATGCCAAGATCATAAGCAAACGTTGACTAAGTTCAGGTTGTCCACCAAATCTCAGTACGAGACCATCAAATTCCATTGTTTGACTATCATAAATCGCTCGTTTGCGATAACAGCGTCATAACTCAAAAATTGACATTTTTCAGAAGAGCAAAAACAGTTTTACTATCGCAATATTTTCTTAGCTATCATTTGAATAATGACCTTTCTCAAGCGGCCACTATTACAGACTCAGTTATGGCGTTATTATGACTAATAGAACTTGAAGATGACTTTGTGATAGTGGCTGCAGCTCAAAATACCCTATTCTTGAGTTATGTCACTGTTGTCGCAAACGAATGAAATGTGTTCTCGTCTTCTTCAGCTAACTAGACCAGGAATTTCTTTCCCCGATAGCCTTTTTTATATTCTATATTTTAGGCCCAAATTTTGTCCAGCAATGATTGTCTTCTGCTAAGGTGATATTCACCGTAACTGTATACCGAATTCCAGGTTTCGACGTTGAGCGATGCACTACCGAAAGCGCATTATTTTCATTCATATTAACGCAGATGGACAGCTCCAAACGGCCTTAAGAATCGAAATTTTTCTCAACCCGTCAGTAAACAACATTCTTCTTACAGCGAGCCACTTTTCTGAATGTTTCGGATTATGTTTTATTTTAATTCCGTTTCCCATAGATCAGATGCACAACCCACAGTCCTTCGTACGGGACTTCTACTTCTTCAAACGCTCACAGTACCCCCAGTTGGTGATGGTCCACATGGACCCTACCGCTGCCCACGAG
>LQNS02007215.1:15687082-15749257 GCA_001587735.2 Parhyale hawaiensis
GCAGGCCAACACGACCGAAAGCCGACGCCGGCAACGAATTCCAAACCCCAACAGACCAGGGCACAAAGCACCGACTGAACTGACGAGTTCTGCATCTAACAGTCTCTAAAGTGAAAGAGAGCGCCTCAACCGCAACACGTGTAATCCTCCTTGAGACCTTGAGGGCTGGGACAGATGAATACAACCAATGTCTTTCATTGTTGTAAACCTTATAAAACATGCAGCGTCCAGCAACCTCTCTCCTATGAGACAGGTTCAGCAGATCATTTTCGGCACAGAGCCCGCTGGCTGAACTAACAAGTCGGTCCAGCAGACGCAAGTGACTGTCAGCAGCTGAAGCCTAGACCGCTGAGCAATACTCCAATACAGGCAGCAAAAAAGCATAAAAGCATCTGCGGTTAACCTCCCTGTCACAAAACACAGAATTTACCTTACGCAGGAGCCCAATCTTACTGGAAGCACGTGACACCAGTTGCCTAATATGCGGTTCAAAGGTAAGCTTCTTATCAAGGACAACACCAAGAATCTCCAAGGAGCTAGACTCCTGAAGCAAAGTGTCATCTATCCTTAGATGTGGATGCTGCGGTAAAGGTGTCCGAGTCCAACTGACAATCATAGACTTGACGTGAAGTACTCTGTCGGTTTCCATCCTCTTGTCCCAGTAGATTTGTACGGCTTCGTTTTCAACCACGGGCGCGGGTTCGTGCTCGTACAACCTTTTAATGCCATATGACATACACCGCAACAGTACTTGACTCTTCGGTCCAAGTGGCCTCTGACATTGGCGGCCAAAATGGGAAAATGGGATTTTCTCAAGAGCTGCTATGAACATGTCCAGACACTGTCATGCAGGCAAGCGCCCAAGTGCATCCCCGTCGTATCCAAGAAACCGTCTCGGCAAGAAAAATGTTGGGTACTTTGTAATTTTTTTCTTCAGTATTAGATAGGGGGAAGAATAGCTCTTGAATATAATCCCATTTTACCGTTGCCGACTTTTGGCCGCCAGCGTCAGACATAAGAGTCAAGTACTGTTGCGGTCTAAGCCTTATGATTTGAAATTATCAATGTTTCGATGCATCGCTGCGACTGTTACGCGTGCAGGAGGTGCGCTGCATAGACCAGCTGCACAAGTACACGTGGGTGCAGCTGGTGTACTGCATGTGTGAGGGTATGGCAGGGAACCTCACCTACACCACCGACCTTCATCTCTTCATCAACGTCATCAATGGAGCCTTCCTGCTGCACTGCGAGGACTCCTCCATGCTGCGGCTCTGCCTGGCTACTTACATCAATATCGCCCATACTTTCAACAACTTGTTCGCCACCAATGGGTATGATTAGAAATAGATTTTCCTTGTGGTATTTTTCGTTCGCCAACAGGGGGTAATTGTGATACGAAGATGTACAGTAGTTATTCAATTTCTATCAATAACTGGAATTGGTAAAGGTAATACGCAGATTTACTTTGTTGTAGTCTCCCGTGTCCCAACAAAGGGTAATTTCGATAGGGAGAATTGCTTTGGTATATTTTTCGTCTGCTAACAACTGGCTCATGTGATAGGAAAATATACTTTATGCTATCGTCCTTGTTTCCGTTCAAACATGTTTTACAGGAGAAAGTATTATTTATGAACAATGGATTCTGGAAAAAAACTTTATCTCTGATTTTTATTTTGTTCGTCACTGTTCATCTTGCTGGCATTTTTAGGTCCAACGGATACGCGTCATTTGAAGATCTGCGACACGCCGTGCTTCCTCCACACTCAACTTAATTTTCTTCTACTCGCTGCTTCTTATTAGCCGTGTATTATCATCCCTGTTATTATTATTATTATTATTATTATTATTATTATTATTAAACGTTTTCGCGTCACTCACTGATAACTACTGATGATATGAATAATTTTATGTACCGTACACTTGTGATGAGTATTTCACTCAACTCTCAAGTACCTTCTGGTCCATGTACCTATGCCGTGGTACTTCGTAAACATTCGCACCTCACCCACAGATACCTGCTGGTGATGCCCACGCTGCTGCGGGTGTACAGCAACTACAGCAGCAACAAGATGGTCACATCAGCCATAGAGTTCGGCGTGAAGCAGCTCTACATCCTGCACCGCAAGCCCTTCGTGCTGCAGATGCTGGGCTCCGTGGCCTCCATACTGGACTCTGATGAAATGGCAACATACGGAGACGCCAATAAAGTACGTGTTATGAAATTGTTCAGTAGTCGTAGTTCAATGAAAAATCATAGTTGTCGTGTGTTCGATAAGTAACCGGTTGGCTTGGCATGCACGTGTTGCAAGCGGGGCTTTGCAACTGCAGTGCTGCTCCTGTTAGCTTTATGTCACCACAAAATGTGGTAAAGTATCCTTAACAGAGGCAGACCGCCCAGAACATCCTTGTCAATCGCTACTAGAACGCATTTTTTCCTAATTCATCTATCTTCCAGCCACTTTACAGTTTCTTATCGTTTTTATTGTTTTTCAATGTTCTAGTATTCATACGTAAGACTCTTATTGGTTATTATAAAAGTACTGCTTACTTATTTTTTTAAACAGGTTCAACCTCGACGTCTCTTTGACCTCCTGGTGACAATGGAGCGGCTACATGAAGATCCTCTCTACATTCTGGACCTGGTGACTCTGGACAAGCCGCTGCGGGCTCTGGACTTCTGCTACCATGACGAGTCCGACAATCTGCCCCTGTTGGAGACGCTCGATATGTGCGTCACTGTGATCGCCTTCTCGGCGGACAGCAAGCGTGGCCATCAGATGCTCACCATCCTTGATGCGACCCTCTCGATGATCATGCAACACGTCCGTAAAGTCAAATCCTCCAGCAGGGACGGCAAGCAAGAGAGGGAAGTGATACACCACATCGCTGTCTCCATCAAGACTATGATCATCAACTGCGAGCCCTTGGCCAAGAACTACACAGGCCCCCAGCGAGCGACGGGTGAAGGGAAAGGCTCTAGCCGCGTTAATTATGGCAAGTCCTCTCGGGTGCACGGGCCGCCCATTGAACCTGACGACGACAGCCACTCCAAGTACTACAGCGACTCCAGGCGCTACCAGAACTATGAGAAGGATATAGAGGACTCGGAGGTAAGTGAAGGAGTTTGCCACAGCAACACTGAATAAGACAGTAACTCTAGGTCCTGACAGAACTAAGACAAGCCACAGAGAGAGATATTAAAGACTCTGAAGGTAAGTGAACTTGATAGCCACTGACTCATCGAGTACTACAGCGACTCTAGGCGCGACCAGAATTGAGAGAAGGGTATGGAAGACTCTCAAGAAAGAGAACTCGATTGCCACAATCATACGAAATGATACGGCTAGTTCAGGCGCGACCAGAACTAAGGGAAGCGTAAAGATAGATGTATTCAGGACTCAACAATAAAAACTATTGCCAAACTATCTATAGAGATTCGTAGCATCGCCTAATTTAGAAACTGCCTCGGTTCCGCAGTCAATGTGAATATTTATGACTTCCAGCTCATCCGGTTACGATTGCTCTCAGATTTTGACTGTTTTAGTTACACTGCTTGCAAAATATTCCCCCACTCTGTTTTTCCTGCAGGCTATCCGCGTGGAGTTCAGGAGGCCTCGAGACACTCTGCTCAATGTGGTGGCTGAGTTCCTGACGAAGAGTTCCGCCAGGCTGGCCGAAATCAACCGACGGGGCCACGATCCTGATCTACTGGACACCAAATGCCATCTGGTTAGTTGTGATATTATAGGTTCTCTGTACCGAGTGGCACTTATTAGCGGACTGGAGACAACTGCAGGAGAATTACTCAGAATTTGGCGAGCGTCTAACTATGGGTGTCCCAACCAGCGACGTGAAACAGTGTCTTAGAGGCTGCAAGATATGTAGATATCTTCGAAGTGTTGTATGTATAAATCTTTGGCGTTAAGGGCGTTATTGGCAGAATTTAGTAGAAATTAGAGCATTCCCAAAATGACAGAACAAGCGATTAGAAACATTTTATTATCCTTGTGATCTCAATGCATGTTTTGTCATTTTGGCAATATGTACTCAAATTTCGATTTCCTGTATGAAAAAGTTTATCTAGCATGTACTAGAAATAAGTGTCTGACCAAATAACTACTGTTTCAGACGAGGAGGACGAATATAATAGCTGTACTTATTTATACTTTTAACGGTACTTAGTCTAAGAAAATTTGAGGGTCATTGCCATAGCTCTTTGTTGACCCACCAGAGGCTTGCTGAAGTGGCACATACGCTCCTGAAGGTGGCGCCCTACGACCCCGCCACCATGGGGTGCAGAGGCCTGTGTCGCTACATGAACGAGATCTTGCCCTATCCTGACTGGTCCCGAGAGGATCTCAGGCCCGCCCTTATCAACATCCTCCGTCGGCTCGACAAAATGTTCAATAAGATCGCCAAGAACTCTTCCATTCGAGTGCGTATTCCTGTGCTAATCTTTGCCTGTTTCATACGTTCAAAGATAGTCTGAATTTTCTTAGCTATTTTGTTATGTGTAAAGTTCGTATGGCTAGGCGCAGCTTTGTACCTATTGTCAACTTTAGTCATGTTGATGAAAATTTTTCTTATCTGTGGCTTAGGTGTCCAATAGTAGTATGTGGAGTAGGTATAATACGTGACGAAGTACACCATTTTTATGATCCGTGACGTAATACACCATTTTGATGTTGTTTGTGCTCCCAAAGCGTCACACCGACTGGAACGCTGCTGCTGCCTTGCTGAAAGGCCTCTTCCTGACCTTGTCCAAGTTCCCGTACATCGCGCATCTTCCTCACCTGAAGCTGGTGGTGCAAGTGTGTCAGGTGAGTGTGATTTATACTAATCACATATCCTAGGATTGCCTCCATGTCGTCTGTGCTTTAGTAAATTGAGGGATCCGGAAGGTAATGTCTTCGCGGGAAATGTGTTAATGTGAGTTATTTTATGACTGCGCATTACTGCTAACATAGCGCTTCATTTTTGCTGACTGAGCTAGCCTTAAATAACTGTAAATAATTCGTTAATGCCCATCTTACTTCTGCTTCTTAAAGGCGGTGTCCCATCATTATCTTCTGTCACCGTGCAAAGTACCAAGTCGTTGAACCTATTGTCGCATCGTTGCTAACATAAATGTGTGTTTACCGAAGAGTTATTAAAAATGTTAGCAGTTAAGTCAGTTTTTCTAACAAAATGCCAGTCGTAAAGTTGTATATTTCTAAATTTACAGTGAATTAAGTGTCACAGAGCTGTGCACTTTTTAACTTTACAACAAAGTAACAAAGTATTAGGACTCACTGTCCTGCCTACGAAGACCAAAAGATTGCAGTGTGGACCCTGCTTAATATCGTGCGGGTATGGTGAAGCTTACAGCTCGTTGTTCTGTAGCAAAGCGAGGCTGCCTTGGCAACAGTAGGAGCCTCAAACTGTATGTGTCCACGCCCCGTGAACAATGTCTGTTCTGGACCCCGTGCCTGTAATATTTGCCGCGGAGTGATATGCTGCGGGCTATGTGTTACCTCGAGGATTTTAGTATTTTATATGCCCCGCTGTATATTTTCGTTTCAAATATTACCCTCCCTCTCTATCTGTAAATTCTAATAGCCTCATTTTTCCATGAGGGCATGTGTATGCTGAGAATGCTTGTAAAAATTAGATCAGATAGGCGGTAGTTGACGAACCAATAGGCCCATTCCCAAAGAGACACCGAAACTTACGCTTCGGCCCCCTATGAGCTATTACCATTATGTTAGTATGATATAGAGGACAGGAGAAAAGAGAAAAAAGGAGAAGAATCCCTGCCAAAGAGACGATCATGAATGCACGCCAGCACGATCAAGAGCCGCTGTCATGCGGAGCTTAGAGATGTCAATCTGTGTAGTTGGAGTGGGAGAGAGAAGAAGACGGATTAAGATGGCCTCGGAAGCTTTGGTCGTCAAGAGTTGGTGACTCTTAGAAAAGGAGTTCTTAGCTATGGAGGATATCTCTCCCAATGTATGTCAAGACAATTTTTAAACGCCTGACTATGCTGACTATGAAGTACGGAAAGAACTGCAGACTTAAGGTCGTTCTTCGAGTTTTATGCTTGAGTTTTTGACCGTTGTTGCCCAAGCGATCATTGAGGTCTCTTTCAAAGAGTCCCGTTGTAAGTACGTCGTTGAAGCCATTCAAATACTTGAATATTTCTATTAGTTGCCCCCTGCGTCGTCTTTGCTCGAGAGAGATCAGACCCAGTTTTTCTTTTAGGCGACATTCATACGGCTTGTTTCGCAGCTGAGCTATCAATTCCGTTGCTCTGGGTTGGACTCTTTCCATGTTATCGATATCTTTGCACAGATGTGGCGACTAGAATTATAGCTAGTTTGTAGCTTTTCAATGCAAGACTCTCCATAGTCAATAGAGATAAGTCTGTTTACGCGTGACCAAGACAAGTCGATGCTCGATGTCACAGTCAATCAAAGGGAAACCTTCCGAAGCTGGACTTGCTGTGACATCACGCATGGCTTTGTTCTGGTTACGTGGAGGTATGCTGTTCACGTTGTGTCTGTGCCCGTTGTTTAAACCTATATGTTGCGCTCCCTCTGGTTTATTAACAAATTCTTGCTGTTTAATGCTTCTCTCGATTTCAACGGGGAAAGGCTTATATAGTACTAGTATGTGAAAACAGTTTAAAAATTAAGTGAATGAAAAGGTAAAATTATTTTTATTATTTTTAAAAGTTAAATGAATGTAAAGGTAAGATTGTTTTTTATAGAGCCTGGTCCTTGGTGAACGACTGTGGGAAAGCGACGGAGGAATGCTGGGTGTGGTGGGCAGCACTGGGGGCGCGTTTGGGGCGTCAGGAGGTGGGGGACCAGCGGCAGGAGTCCTCACTCCCCCTCAGCACTTCTGCTCTATGGTCGTCAAAATCATCGCCGTGCAAATCGTTGCCATGGGGGTGAGTACTGAGTGCGGTGGTCGCTAGCTCATTCCAATTCTCATTCCAATTGTATTCTTCCTAATTTACTGTGAGGGTTCAAAACAGTTTAATTAATTGCAGAGTGTGAACTATGTTTTCTTTCAAAGCTATAATGACGCGGCTATTCCAGGTCGTGGCCTGTATTTGTGATAATTTTCCAAAATACCAAGGTACGAAAGCGAGGCAAAGATTGCGATGGATGGCAAAGAGGGGGGGGGGGGAGTGTAGGCATATAATGAAAGATGCAATGTAAGATTCTTTCCTACAAAAAATATAAGTTACTGACTTTAAGGTGGATGACGCAACGTCTTTAGTGTTGTGTACGCGATTGCTATCTTACGAAAGCGTGACATTGTAGCTATTTGATTATTATACTAAGTACGGTACTTGTGAGAATTAGATGGTAACAAGGAATGATCATTAGTATATTGGAATTTTATAATTAGACTATTGGGTATATATTGTCACAATGATGCTATCGCTAACACCTTTAATGTCTCATTAACTTCCGTGTTAGGAAGCGTAAAAAAGTTTTCATTTTGCATCGTATATGTTGACACTATAGAATATCAAAAGCTTACATTTGCATCTGTAAAGATCCTATGGGAATAAGAGCTCATTGACGAGTTGTTCAATTTTTAATCGCTTGAAGTTGGTGTGATTATTAAGCTTCTGGAGTACACTCGACTACCGAGAATACAAACTCGGAAAATTGCCCGGTGTGAAAGGATACAATAAATGCTAGCATGCTTTTCTTGGGAACTATCAAGGAGAATTAGATCTGTAGAACTACCAGAAATGTTCACCGTGTTCACTTTACTTGTTCACTCCACACCCTTTCGACGTTAGAGAACTATGATATCAAATTATGATACGTACTAATTACTATTTCCAAATAAGAATTTTTCCTCTGTAAGCACGCTTTCTGTCAAAGTCATATTTTAGTCTACGTCAATTTGTCACCGCTGAAATTCAAATTTGTTAATTAAGAAGCCTTATTTTTCAAAAGTGAAAGTTAATATCCAGTTATAATTTGTAGACGTTTCCTTTCTCTCTAATCATAAACTGAATTTGTGAATTGAGTTTCAGAAATGAACACTCATTGTACATAAATTTTTATTCTAGACAAATTAATATCGACATGATATTGCGCCCTGGGCTGAGTCTATACTCGCATCGTGCCTTGGTATTTAGGACCAAACCAGGACAATGTCTCAATTTAAAACTGAGTGTGAGAGCAACCTAACACTAGGGTCGGTAACCTACTGTCCACGGGCTGGGTCTATCGAGAGCACCGAAGAGCTTACTAACAGCCTCATTTTGCAGGGTCAAACTATTCAATTGTTGGCTCAATTTATGGCCGAACGTTGAACTAACACGTTCAATTTCAGTACTATCCAGTGGTATATTGGCTATCGAATTTCACTCTGTGTCGGGACGAACGGGCGAGTTGAACTACCGCCCGCTCATCAGTTGAGCGGGCAATTGTATGGTATGGTACCGGCATCGTGTGACGTCGTTACTGCTGTGACTGTTCTCGTTGGCCAATCCTGGATCGGTTCATTTATACAAAACGTATTCCGAAGCGTCAATTTACTGACATGCATTTTTTAGCGTTACCACACCGTGAAGACGTAGCCCGTATCTGGCGTATCCACGGATGTAATGACGTCATTAAGAGAGGCCCGCAGTTTCATTTTAGCAGAAGTTCCGCTCATTGAACGAACTTCAAAACTCGGTTGAATTTTTTTTTTTCAACTGCCTCTGCTGCACCCAATAGAATTTGCTAGAAGCGTGACCCAAGCCGAACTTGGGGACGCAAAAGCTGCCCTGCAAGTGTCTACCCATACTCTGTGTGATTGATATCGCAGCAACTGCTGTTTTTAGATTACTAACTAACTATTATACTAACGGGACGGGTTCTGTATTGTGATGAAGTGCCGGAATATCTACCGTGCATGACCAACATTGATGATAGCCAGCAAGTACTTCCTTGAAAACTCTTTGGAATCGTTGGATATTTGCAAGGCCAATGTTGACCACAGCCTACTAGCAAATACTTGAAAATTATTTGGTGAACATTTGCATAATAAAGCAATTGTGACTCCAGCCCGGTGACAGAAGATGTTGCCGACCTCTTATCTGGCGCATGACTTGCCGTAACCTCATGTTTATGTGGAGCGATGTGTTTATGTGGAGCGATGTGTCTCTTTCTCTCTCTTCATGTTCTGGCAATGTGTCTGTTGTGATGCCTTCAAATGTGCAGCGATGTTTCGACATAATTTGACAATGTTTTGTGTCGCCCTCCTCGGGTAATCAGCGAGGTGTTATAAAAATTTGACCACGTTTTATGTTGCCTACAGATGTTCAGCGTTTTTTTTTCTATTTTTACAAGTTTCGACAAAACCTCGTGTTACCTTCAGATAACCGGTATTCAATTTCAATTGACGAAATTTCAAGGATATCTTGAGATTGCATGTACAACATTTTGAAGATTCTTTTAGAAGATTTTGACAATACTTTGAGCATATTTTGACGACATTTCCACAAAATTTGACAATGTGTTTACTTTATTGGCGATACCCTATTATTTTGACTGTTTGTGTTACCTCCACATCTTGACTGATATTGCCATAATAATGTGTTGACGGTAATTAATAACGTTTGGCGATGTTTTGACTCTATTTTAACGGTTTTATGATGTTTGAACCATGTTTAACAAACGACATTTTACTAAAGCTTGACAATGTTTTCAACAATATTTTACGAAGTTTGACGATGTTTGGGTTGCCCTTAGATCATGAACTCTGTTTTGACGCTGCTTTGACTATGTTTGTGTTATGTTGCCCTCAGATGTTCAGCGATGTTACTGGGGTGAGCGAAGTCTGCCTCCACCATGATTACCACTTTTATTGTATCAGTAACTCTCAGGCCTTATGTGCTACTGCATCTTTGTTATCAACTTGATATGGTCTCCTTGCCATCTTGTGTGGACTTGCTGAAAACTTCGTAGGTTTACTTAGCTACCCTTAGATAAGCTAATTATTTTAAATTTACGGCCTTGGGAAGAAGAGTGCATGCATAGGAACGATTAATATCTCAAACCGAGGACTGAAATATTATAAAAAATGATGATCTTAATCTCAAAATCAGTTTACGATCATGATGATTTTCTGAAGCTGACGATTAATAATATACCGTACTACGACTATATTTATCTCACACTGAAAAATGATATACGGTAACCATAATTTTCTTAAGCTGAGGATTTACATACGATATTGCTAATAACCTCAAGTCGATGATAAATATATGATGATTATAATAATTATTATTTCAAACTTGGGATTAAAATATGGCAGTAATAACTTGGTCAAGCTAAGGATAATAATAATAATAATTATTTCAATTCGATAACGTTGTACTGTTTGTCCCGCAGCCAACGTAGGTATTTCTGTGTCAGTGAGCGGGTACCTGCATGTGTACACAAATTTTATTTGAATGATGCGAAAATTGCCAAGTGGGAGTCATCATACGAATTTTTCAGCATGTCCTCCTATGTTGTCGATGTGTATATATACTTATTATCGCACTAATTTATTCCACTAACTATGTGTGTGGTATGGTATGATTTGATATGGTATGGTAATACATATGGAATGTTTCCCGACTGCGGTATCCAGACAATGCATTTTTTCTCTTTCTAATTAACGTTATGACGCTAAGAGTATTGATCTTGTATGGTGAGTCAGTGTGTATCTTTGCTCGTAGATACTCTCTTTATTACTTCACCAAGCATATCGTACGTAAGTAAAGGAGAAATTACCCTAACTCGGTGACCCTTTGGCTAACTATTACCTTAAATCACATTATTGCACTCCGTATACGTAGTTTGGCCCTATTGTTTTTATCTTAATTGCTACCCATTGAGTCCTTTTGGGGGCTACCACAAATACTAGACCAACTCAACCATTATTTAAAGCTATATTTACCCGCTGATGTAAAAATAGGTTTGCCTTATTGTTTCAATTTAGTTGCAATAAGTTCTACCAGTTATCTAATTATAGTGCAAATCATAGGATCACCCTACTTGCTAGATATTCAGGGTAATTAGGTTGGCACAGATAGGTGTAATACGGATAAATGTATGCCCGCTAGTTAATACGTCAACTACTGCAAGGGATATTGCGGAATAAATTGGAATGAATCTGTCGCAACAAATTGGGAAGAACTCGGAACAAATCTGACATTATAAGCTTCGACAGCTTTGGCATTATTATTGACATCAATCTGGCATAGTTAGATTTGTGATGATACTCAGCATCACGAACAAATTGGGTATGTGTGTCTGGGTGTGGGTAGAAATTTTTACGTATAGTACTGCTCTCTTTTCTATTTCTTGTAGTGGGCTCAACGATTTGTTCGAAGAATTCTCGGTACAAACAGCTGTATCCGTAAAGTCGCAAAGTACCTACTATTTCATCTGCTACGCGCACAGTAGGCTAGCTACGTATAAAATAATTTTTTTGGCTCTAGTATCCCAGTACATGTTGCTGGTCTCGGCTGTTCAAAACTTCTACTACTACTTGTAAAAGTTTGTGTCATATTAAGCATTTTCCCCAAGTTGATTCATGTGGCACACTATTACTCGCCTTCAATCCGTTTTAGGTCAGAATTTAGTACTTTTCGTCCTGGTACGCCATCCCCAATATCATTTCACTAATTTGTAGTGAAATTTTGCAGTATCAAAATGTTTTCGAGCCGTATAATTTAATTTCTGCACTAGTACGGGCTTTTATTGCAAGTGTGCGTAGCTGATGGGGAGCGTGTCCAGAAGATGTCAGCACTCTTTAAACGTGAGAAAATCCGCGTGCTGTTTTTTTTTTGAAAACTTTGACTGCATTTCAAATTGCCAGTCTAAAAACCTTGGTAATTTTCGTTTATTTTCTAAAAGTTACCTGGCATTTAAGTCATTGCCACCAGCAGCCAGTAGGCCTATCTTCTAGTTTTAAAAACTACTTTAGCTAGAGCCGAATTAGTTACAGTAGGCAACGAGTTATTTTGCACTGATGCAACTGGGTTTACGTCAAAACACTTTGCGCTCTATTTTCTAAGCTTCAGGGTTAGTATATTCCCTGCTATGCATACATTCTGCGTAAAAGGGGAATTGTTTATGATAAGAATATTCTCTTATCCATGTTTTGCATCATATGTCTATGTGTTTATGTGTGTTTCCCATTCATCTCTGTGTGCGTGTCTGTTCCTCTCCGTGTTCCTTATTGCCGTTCGTGTTTCCTTGCTAATGGTTTATTAGATTATTTCTTTCTCTTGTCAGTGTTTTGCTTAGAGTTCTCTGATCAAATGCACAGTGGCCCAAAAGTTACGTGTATTAATTTTTGTTATTACGCGTCAGTTGTTGAAACCGTTGTTAACGTCCTGTGTTTTTTTTTTTTGTAAATTTTAATATAACATCACCGTATACCTCTGGTGGGGTGTTTGAGATTGAAAATAACAGAAGGTCGATCATACAGTTGACCTGCAGACAAGAATTGGCTACCATGTATTCTGAAATGATTTTTTAAACGTATTTTTTATACTGCTTTTCGACTTCAATCAGAAAATAATTAACAGCTCTGCGGCGCTTCACGCTCCTTCCAGTCCCTTCGCATCCTACGTATCGATATTGTATATTTCCATGATTATTTGTAAGACCTTTCTCATTGCGGAAGTTTGTTGCAAGGACTACTGCAAACTCCGTAGATGTTTGCTGTTTTAGTTCTTGTGCACTGTCTACTGCTGAGTCCTGGTGTTTCTCAAGGCCGCGGCCCGCAAGGGCACAAAATGCGAAACAGTCCATGCACATCGAACAAGTTTCCGTGGCTGAGACTACAACGTAACTTGTTTCAATATTGCGCAATACACTTTGCTGGTTGAAATTCACTGTGATGAAGAAAAAGTGTGCATGAGATTTTATAAAAGGGATTAATTTTGTGGATATCGTAACAATAAGTGTGTCGCAGCTTTCCTCGAGGCCACGAAATCCGAAGGGTTGCCAGATGTTTCGCATTTTGTACTCTCTTGGGCCGAGTCATTCATATCCTGTGCAGTATTTAAATTTCTCGGTCATAACTTTTAGGCCACCTGCCATTTACATTTTTGTAGCACTTCCATCCTTAATTGTGAGTATTTTTCTCTAGTTGCTCTACATCGCATCTCTATCCTCTGTGCTTTTCTCACTTGATGTTCAGTGTCTGTTTAGCTACAACTTTCTTGCATTTAGTAGTTTATTTCATAGTTGTTTTATGCTAGTATTTTTGAGAGATTATTGGTTGCATTTCTTAGTATTTCCTTATTTATCTCAGCTCTAATGTTTCAAAAGCCTCCTAATAATCCCTTTTCAACTCGCTTAAAGTCTAAGCCCCGTCTTCTCGTCTCTTTTCCGTTTTTTCATGACCTAGCATTGAATAATTTGTAGTAAAATTCCGTTTAAATCAATATTTTTTTTCTAACATTGTACACCTCATCGTGTAAAATATTTCTATGTATACCTGAGCAACAGCGGTGTAAATACTTTTTTAGCTTTTTCATCTCCAGCGTATTGTTGATTTTGCTGTCCCAGCAAAAATTTTCAACATAAATCTACAACAAATACGAGTTTAACTAAAGTATATTCATGCATGCCGTGTCCCACTATTAGTTACTCTCAAAGTGTCCGTTTACATTATATCAGTGTCGGCGCGTATTGACATACGTTAGACGTTCCACATGGCTGACACTGTCCAAAAAGCTACACATGCATGACCATGTTTGAATGACGCGTGTGAGCTGCCAATTAGGATTTAATTTGCCTTCGCGTTTCCAAATCAAATTTAGTTGCCTATTTTCAAATACACCTGGTTCCCGTTACACGCGAATTCCAGCTTATTCGTACAGACAGTCGTACATCACCACCGATTCTCTTTATAGGAAAAATTCACTCTTATGCGACTTGCATGCTGTGCCATTGTCACCTCGATAACTGACTCTAGGTGGCCTTGGTTGTGCGCGGCAGGCAGTGTCACAATGCAGTATCTTGCTATTTCTTTTTTCCAGTGCGTTTTATGTAAATTATTGCAATATACCGCTACCGCTGTGTTTATCACCCGCGAGCGAAGTGAAGAGCGGTGATACCGTTTTCGTTGAAGATTTAAGCTTGTTTATATATTTGTTTGTTTGTTTATCTGTCTACCCAATAAGTGGTTGAAGGAGTTGAGCAATGTTCATAATTTTTTTGCAGGGAGTCTGGTGGGTTGCCCTCGATTTCACCCATGCCAAAAAACTAGAATTAGCTGGCCATAAAAAATGACGGCGATGAAATTTGCTCTCCACCCAAAAAAGCTGGAAGGAGTTGAGCTATGTTCATGATTTTTGCAGGGAATCTGGTGGGCTGTCCTCGATGGGATCCACACCAAAAAACTAGGATTAGCTTCCCATCAAAAACGATGGCGATTCAATTTGCTCCCACCGCGGGTGATGGTCTTACGCCACGAGGCGTTCTTGTTTATGCTTTAGTGCACTATTAGGATGAAAAAGTGCCAAATTAACCATATTAGGGGCAAAAACTGGCTCATAGAGCGTAACCCCATTTACATACAGTAGTTAAGTTCGATATTTGCGAATTCACCTTGTGCAACTTGTTTGAGACTATAGCCCTTGCATGTGACAAGAACCAGGTGTACAGCAGTGAGTTAATTTTCCTGGTCCTGGTTTCAAATAGAGTAATGTGGGGATTTCCCGGTTTTCAGTTACAGTAATTCGTAAATTTCCTCGTTTTTTAGCACAGTAATGCGTAGGTTTTTCGGTTTCAAATAGAGTAATAGGTAGGTTCCCCGTTTTCAAATACAACAATAGGTACACAGCAGCATTTCTAAATTTTCTGGTTGTCTTTATGCTACTGATCTCTAATATTCACCATCTTCATTTCACTGTTAGATTTTTAATCGATGTCGAGCAGCTTGTGGATCACTTGTGAATTCCACGTAAGCCCTTCAATGCATGATGCGAGACCGCAGCGACTGGAGCAGTTCTACGGTGCAAAGCTAGCCGCATGTGAGCTAACGTGTCTGTAAAACTGATGATTGTTTCGACCGTCTCAAGGTTCATCGGCTTGAGATTAACGTCTGAAACTCGATCGAAACCAGCGAAATTAATTAATTAATTGAAATTACGCACAAGCTAAGGCGATTGGAGTTAGCTTTCCTCCTTGGAACTGTCCCGGTGGATGACGACATACATTATACCGCCTCCTTGGTCTTCACTTTAGTCTATTTGATTCATGTCGTTTGTATGTACTGTAGCACACAGTGCAGTGACGGGATATGATATTGCTTATTAATTGGACTTCTATTATCAACTAAGCCATTCGGTTTTTCGTTTCTTTGCGCGCAGTCTTCATCTGGTATCTCTACACTGTCTGCTTTATCTTGGTTCTGTAATTTCTTTATTTGTTAACACGCCCATCACTGTGCACTTGTTTTCAGGGCTTTAATTTCTTTATTTGATAACATGCTTATCACTGTGCACTTGTTTTTTCAGGGCTTTAATTTCTTTATTTAGCAACTGACTCACCCATCGCTGTGCACCTGGTTTTCAAAGTGGGTACCTACAGTCACATGCTCCCAACTTAATCACCTCAAGTGTAGGAAAAATCTTCAAGTCACAGACCTCCTGACCTTTTTTCATCCTCATGAGTGACTAACCTGGCAACGCCCACCTCTGTGTTTGTTTTCGGTTACTAAATTCCATTTTAAGGTTTCCTTAACCGCTTTATTTATAATGCCACTCATACTAAATAATTTATTCAGTAGCTGGCAGTTTGTTTCATTACTTACAGTCATGCCTCGATTCCAAAAGCCACGTACGACTCGTTACAGCAACATATGAATGTATCCAACAGAATTTTGGGCTGCTCCCCAAGCTGTTTTTAAGATGATGGCCTCTGGGGCCAAGAATTTGTTTTTTCTATGCATTGTTCTACTGTTTCCATGTCTCCTTCTGCTCTTAAACTGTCGAATGCTGACTTTTCATTGGTAGATTTTTACCTCCGCCAAGGAGGTTATGTTTTCGTCGTGTTTGTCTGTCTGTCCGGCTGTTTGTTTGTCTGTCTTTCTGTCTGTCAGTCTGTCATCGAGATAACCGAAGTTGATAAAATTTAGAGTTGTTTTTAGATATGTTAAGAGGAACAGATGATTAACTTTTGGCGAAGATCTGTCAGTAGTAAAACAAATTACGTAATTTGTTTTACTACTTCTGTCCATCCGTTTGTTTGTTTGTCTGCCTCATTTTTCTCAATGCTATAACCCAAAAAGTTATAAATGGATTTTTATGAAATTTCCATGAGTTGTAAGGTATATTATGAAGAGTAAATGACCAAATTTTTGTAACGATCCGTTTGTGCATTCGTCGTTTGTCACTGTTTTTAATTTAGAGCTTGTTAGCACAACAACTAAAAAAATAATCAATGGATCTTTATGAAATTTATAGGAGTTGTTAGTAATGTTAAAAAGCATAAATAATCAAACCTTGGCGCAGGTCGGTTTGTTCGTTTGTATGTTTGGCTCATGTTTGTCATAATGCTTGTTAGCACCATAACTCAAAAAGTTATGAACGGATCTTCAAAAAAGTAATGAAGCTGTTAACACTATTGATGGGCACAAATGAATAGATTGTGGTGTTAATACAAAGAAAATCATTGTCGCAGAACCAATTTTAATTTTTCGTAACCGTTGCCCTACTTGGCGGAGGTATGCGCTCTCAGTGCTCTAGTTGCACATACTTTCTTTAAAAGCTGCTCGAAAATTAATGATAATAATAAACCCTATTGTAATCTTGTAACATTCTAAAAGGCTAATGCATTAAACATCGCGTCGCTTTAGTGTTCCCAATACACTTGTTAATGTTATACCTCTTTGTTTTTTTTTTCTGCAGCTGAACTCCTGAATGCAAGCCTAAACTTCTGACTAGTTTTAAAACATGTAACCAAAACTGGAGATGTAAATATTGCCTCCCTTCTCTGTTCCTCACTTAGACAATAAATAAATAAAAAAACTGGAGATGTAAATATTACCTCCCTTCTCTGTTCCTCACTTAGACAATAAATGCCATAGTTTTTCCAAGTTTTCTAGATGTATATTCCCCTGGGATTATGTAATTATTGTGATAATGTAAAAAAAACCTGGTTTGTGTAGACTCGGTTGTACATTATACTGCAGGGTGATTCAGAAATACGGAGTTTAGAAAACCCAAAAATGATAAATGACAAGCATGTTTGGGATACCAGTCCCTAATACTTGTATAAACTGGATAGCTCACGCATTCATCAAAGGTAAATTGTCTGATTTGTACGTTTAGTATTTTTGTTTTCTATTTGTGTTTTTGTACCACTTTCAGGTTTTTTCTTATTCATCAGTTATAATCTCATGCTGTAAAATATTCTATTTCACATTTGCATTATATAAGTACCATTTCTAACTTTAGTCCCTCATATGCAATTAGTTAATTCTTCATTTTTTTATTGTTGATTTTTTAATGTTGATATCGCTTGACAATTTTTGTAGTCGTAATGTCATTGTTTTCATCTCGGTGTTTAGTGTGTTGTCTGCACCGCTATTAGAATTGTCCGTTTACAGTTGTTTGCTTCTTTCTTATGTAGATAATTACTTTGAAAGACTTTCTTCCGCATTTTTATCTTTTGTGATATACATATTTTTCATTTTAGTCTATGTGCGTATTAATGCCATCTACGTTTAGCAGAGTATTTACCAGTCTTAAATGAACTAGGTAGTTGTTTATTATACCACGATGTCATCTTACAGTCTTCTATTCTGTATAGAGTTTTCCCCCCTTAATGCTGTGTGTCTTATTCTGTCCTTCGAATCTGTCCTTTGTCTGTCTCTACCGTGTTTCCTTCCATCTGTTTACCATCAAGCCTCTCTAATATAAGGGAGCCTCTGTTTATTAATACTAATAGCACAGTTATATCGTAGCGTCTCTAATGCAGTTAAGCGGGAATTAAAATTAGACTGCTCTCGCTCTTCTTCGAAATTAGCATAAAAGCTCAAGAACTTTTGTCTTGAAGCCGTAATTACTTTAAGGGAAGCATAAGTATGAAAAGCTGACTGTTAAATAATGGCTATAAGAGAGTTAATTGTGCAAGGGGGAAATTGTCTTAGTGGTAGTTTTCTGCAGGGAGTAATTGTCCTACATCTGACCCCTGTAGATGCCACAATAATTGGTCTTCACAAACTGCTAACTTTTCGAGACACGGTCTGTGCTCGAATTATGCTATTTATGTGAAAAAGTGTTTCGTAACAGGCGAGTTCGTACTGTGGTACCACAATGAGACCTATAAATCATGTTCATTTCACCTAAATGTATCTTCGTTTAATTTTCAAACAAGTCTCTCGAACCTACTGGGATGCATTCAAGCACTCGTTGGGGGGGTTCGTACACTCTATGGAAGGGACCCTTCCCTAACTCTGACAATTCCTGCGATTTCCGAACTTAAATGTTAGAATTCTAGGTATTACTGCATATTTCGATTTTGTATATTCCCTCTTTCTGCCTTCATTACTTAAATATTTGTGGGGTGTGGTGAGCATAGGCATTGATTTTAAATTCAAACTCACATTCAAAGTAATGAAGCCGTTAAGTTCTTTAGATTATATTTTTCGGCACCAATATTTTTCGGTAATTTACTGTGAATCGTTAGCAGTTCTATAACAGCTGAGCAGATTTATGCTTACCCAACCTTATTATTATTTGTTTCTTTTTTGTGGTAGTTTAGTCAAAACCAGTGTGACGTAGAATGAGACACCGAAACCAAGGCTTTTCCCCCTGATTGGGAATGGGCAACATGGTCCCTCCATTACCAGATATCTTTTAGGCTGCTAGCGCTACTATAGTGTTTTGTTTACTTCTTATTACCTATCGTCAGGTGAGCTACTCGCTGGAACAGGCCTGCGGAGGATCTGCTGTCCTTCCCACGCAGGAGCGGGCCGAAAATTTGATCATGAATTTGCTGCTGCCTCTTTGCCTGCGAGTGGGCTGCGGCCGGCGAGGTGGGTTCCGTTTTCTGCGTAGACAGGAACTTGCACGTTAGTATGCCATTTTAGTTTAATTTGTCATACATAAAATTTGGTTTGCCAGTTGTGAAACTCAGTCTCCACTGAAAGTCAGTTTGTCGCTGGCAACTACGTAAATTGCCTTCAGTTAACGACAATTTCAGTTTTTCTGCTGAAAAAGTAAGTTTTCCCAACGGTAACTTAAGTTCATCTTGATTTGTACGCTTAAATTGCCAACAATCATTCAATGAAAATAGTTAATTGGTGAGACTAATATTTTTACGTACATTAGCAAGTATAGTTGCACTGCCGTAACAGTAATTAGATATAGCTTGTTGATAAACAAAGACTTAGTTATTGTTTTTTATAAAATATCCACACTGACAATAAATTTCCTCCATCTAAACGTCTAGTACTGTAAAAAAAAGTTCTGACTGTGCTATTCAATCCAGACTCATCCAATGCCGCGCAATGAAAACTAAATAAAAGTGACGTTACGTGCATCATTGTAATGCAGAGCAATATACGGATTTATTGATCATCTTGCCTACAGATGTGCCGAGACTGCGTCAGGTGGACCTGAGCTACGCCCTCTCGGTGCTGCTGTTCGCCATCAACCCACCGCTTGCCAAGGTGGGAGGAGGTCCACACCCCACTGGGGGAGCCAGCAGCGCTGGAGGCAAGTCAGGACTCGTGGGAGGCACGGTCGCTGCAGCGACAGGGGATCCGCGGACTACCTCCTGGTCCCAGATAGACTCGCGTGGCGCCGTGTACCCTAAGCTACGCCCTACCCTACTTCGAGCAGCTTTCCTTGGTGAGATGTTAACTTTGTTCTATTGAAACTATAAATATTAATAAGTATGGTGATGAAATTATTCTCGTTCATAATTTCAATATTTTTTCTCAAGTTGAAACTGTGCTCATTGTGCTGGCCTAATTTTTTTAATACTATATAACATAAACCACACCATACATTGACTGGACACTGAAATCGGGCCTCTCGCAATTGTGCCTGAAGGCCGATTTACGTAAGGGTTGATAAAGTGAGTTCTAATAATCACTGAGACCTCAAAGAAAGATTAATTTCTTCGTCGTACCATAAGGAATGCGTTAGACAGCAGAGAATCTAAATTCACAATTATATATCTTCAGTAGGCGATATATATATCATACCTTCGGACACCAAGAAATTTGAAAAGTCATCATAATTTCTAGGAATATTAAAATTTCATTGAAAAAAAATGGCTCATGGATACTACAAGCAATGTACTTTCATTTCACATTCAAGTGAGTTTCCAATGACGGATTTGAAGCTATAACCTTACACATTCATGTACTGTATGTTGAGCTTTCAGTAGACTTTACCTCAATTGCCACAACAAAAAAGGAGATTATTAAAAGAAAACCCTGTAATTTTGAAAAAACGAACTAAAACAACAGTAATACTACATTGGTAGCAATGAACTAAAAATACATATTGAACTATGAGATAAAGATACCAAGACAGCCGGTAAATGATATCAAACATAACAATTTAGGGCTGATACAACCCTTCACTACTGGAACCATCTTAAGCTTCACATCGTGAGTGTCAATATAATTTTACATAACTGTATATGTATATAATATTACATCATTTCGTGGTTGCCTACGTTATGTCACAAAATAGTTTCCTATCTTGCATCATCTTTCGGTTTCCTGAGTTAAATCACTTCGTGGGTGCCCACGTTATGTCACTTCATGGGAGCCTACGTTATATCACTTTAAGTGTGCTTGCGTTACATCACTTCATGATTGCCAATATTATATCATTTAATGGATGACTAGGTTGTATCACTACATGGCTACCTAAGTTAAATCACATCACAGTTAACCCATCTGACTACCTAATAAATTATTATTATCATGACTCAACTCTTTCTGCCTCTTATTTGGTGGAGAAACAACCAAATTGATTACCTTCATTTTTTTATGGCCAGCTAATTATACTTTTTTTTTGCATTGGTCACATCTAGGTCAACCCACCCGACTCCCTGCTAAAAATTATTAATGTTACTCAACTCCTTCTACTACTTTTTAGATTCACAGACAAATATACAAATGTATATCTATATATCTACAATTATACATACTTGAATCTTCAACGAAAAAATTATCACCGCTTATCGCTTTGCTTGCGGGTGATAAACAAATAGATCATCAGAAAAATTTGATCATTTGCTCTTCGTGACATATCAGTAGGTTCCCAAACAACTCATGCGAATTTCATAAAAATTACAGCAGCAGTCAAGTGCAGTTGAATAACTGACTGCGGTCTGCAGCAGTCTGGTGAATGCTGCTGCCAGATGCACGACTTCCAGTTCCTCCGTCGACAAGAATTTTGCCGCTAAGCGCGTACACCAAATAATTTTAGTTAACAACTTCATTAGATGTTTACTTGACATTTCATTACCAATCGAGCATAACACGAATTTTAAAAGCTTCTGTTCTACAATATGAGACTTTATTTTACTAAATATTGCGAAATAATTTACGCTACTTCGAATATCAAAAGTTTTCAAACAGTTGCTCTACGTAATTACACTGCAAGTCTTAATATTTTTCTGAACTTTTTGCCTAAAGAAGTTTTAAAAGTATGTACAGGTTTGCCAGTCATTACTGAATGTAAAGGCAGTAAGTCATATAGCCTAAACAAAGTATAAAAAAAGTATTGGAAGAACATATAAAATGTGTCTGCAGCACCGTGCAGTCAGGCCCAATCGCGGGACCGGAATTTGCCTTAGGGGCCAGTGTCCAATCAATTTATGGTGTGGTCAATGTATATAAGCAAATATTGATAATAAATAGTATTTGATACATCTATTAATCGTATTTCGTGGGTAAATATTGATAATCAATAGTATCTTGTAGATTTTAGGACGCACTCTCAACTGGTATAATACGAGGCATATGACGAGTGTAGAGGATGGTCTGTACCATTTACTGTCAATATATGAATTTCAACGTATGACGCCAGATGTATCATTTGTTTATTGCTTCGAAAATAACACTAAGTTGTTCGTTTTCTTTTACCAGGACTGAAGGTGATGTTGATATGCTTCGAGAAGCAACTCTCCAATGAATGGCTCAGGATTCTACACTGTCTTAGGTTAGCATTTCGACTATGTTATGAATAATGAAACTTTATTCAACATATGCTGTATTGCAATTCATCGCAATCATGTTTGCGAAGATCTGCATTTTGAAATACGTAATATTATACTGTCTAATGAAATGCTTTGTATTTTTTTGAATCAACATTGATTTTGAGAATGGAGCTGTAGAAGGGACTTTGCCCATGTGAAGCCTAATTTATTAGTTATAGTTATCTATCAGTTCTTTATTCTTTATACAACCTTCATTTTCTACAAGAAAGCTTGCAGTCTACCTGGTGTTCATAAGCTAAATTAAACTTCTTCATACCACTTAGCTAATCGGCTTCGCTAGAGAAGCAAAACTAATCGCAAAAAAGGTTCGCGACGTCTGACGGTCTGACATAACGAACAGTGAAGAGACAAGTTGATGTCTCTGATATCCTTAAAATTGGCAAGCGTGTGATTATTATAACGAGTTTCTCGATACGCTTGGGCCAGCAGTCCACAAGCTTGCGTATCCCTCCAGGAAGAAGGTTTTGGGTTTGTCCTGCAACCATTTATGCACCGCTTATTTCACATCTTCATCCGCATGAAAGCGCCGACCTCATAAACCATCTATGAGCGCAAAGATGTAATGATTTGAAAGGCAGAGCCATCCATGAATGATAATAATTTGCAGAGAACTAGCTACCTCATCAATAATACCTCCCAGGTTCGCCATTACCATCTGTCGATCTCGCTGAACCTTCTCATCAGTGGTAGAGGTTAACAGGCGTCCTGCTCCTTCATCGCGCGTCACGCTTGTCAGGCCACATTTAAACTAGCCCATCCAGTCCTGTACACCTGTACGCGGTAGAGCACTGTCCCCGTATTGTGATAAAAGCCCCCGATAAATCTTAGCCCCCGGCACTTCTTCCGACCACAGAGATCGGATCATTGCACTCTGTTCTTCCTTGGTGCATACTGCTAGTAGAGCAGCCATGTTTCAATGTCAAACAGACGCAAACTGACGCGAACAGGCTAACACTTTGACCACGTGACCACAGTGGTACTATAACTATAAGCACGCATGCGCAGAACACAGCGTGGCAATACTAATTATATGTTATGGCGACAGTGCAGCTAATTTTTTACTCTCCCTGGTACAAATCTTATTTTATATGCAGACGACGCAGTATTTTATGTAAATGACCGTTCGTTGGAAGGTGTAATTCTAAAAACCGAGGCACTGATTCATAGTCTCACATCATGGCTCGATGCTAATCGACTGATACCCGATGTGAATAAAACGGAATTGATGCTTTTTAGCCCATATTAGAAGAACCTAAATCTGCCAGTAGCCTTATTCAACGAAACCGCACTGCAGTGGGTACCGCCTTTCAAATACTTAGGCGTGATTTTTGACGGCGATCTCGAATTTTCTAGCCGTATAACAAACCTGTGTATTAAGCTCAATAAAGCAAAAGGAGCAATTTACTCTGTTTAAAAACTTTAACCAAAACGAGCCCTGATTGCCCTATATTATAATTTGTTTTACGTTCAAGTAATATACGGCATTGTAGTTTGGGGAGGTGCCAGTGACAGCACTATAAAATGTATCTCGACAACGCTGCATGAAACCCTAAGAATTATTTTGCCCCTTAGAAGAGATAATAACAACATACCACTGACCTCAACTCATACGATGTACCGTGAGTTAATGATATAGGCAGTGTGCCACTGAAGCGCTAGTAAAAATTCCTGCTTCTACTTAAACTTATTAAAATTCACAGATATGTATTGGTATTCGTTCTTCAGTTTTTGCGTGGAGCCATGCTAGAGGAATCTGGAACATTTGTCCCTCATTTTGCCCCACTTCTATCAGATAATCTGTATAATATACGCAATAACAGGTTTAACTTAATTTCTGTGCGCTTTGATACTCAAAAGCGTTTCACAGAATTCCAAAGCATTACATCGTGCAACGAACTCCCAAACAGGTTTGTCGAACCAATGTCACATTATGTCTTTAAGCGTGATTTCAAGAAATATTGTGAAAAACAGCATTATGATTCATAATGATTAGATCAGACGTGTGCCTTATAAGCTTTAAGTAGGCGTGTTCTATTTTAACCATGCATTAGGCTAGTTTGAATTGTGTTTCTGCGTTTTGTGAACTATGTATTTTAATTGGGAAATGAGAACAACAAAGTGTGTTATTATTAAAGCTACACGCCCAGCAGCCACTGGCGGTAATGAATCACAAGTGAAAAACGAACAACTCCAAACGCCGAGAGCTCTTCTGCTCAGAAGAATACGGTCACTCAAAGAATCTTCATGGCTGCCTTGATATGGATGAACACGGCCGAGTACGGATCATATCAACGCTGACCTGGGCATAAAACACCCATCAAACTGACTAGTAAAGCACCTTACGGTCTCTAAAATAAAGGGACGGACTTCAGCGGTAACGTTCCAATTGTATTCGGTAATCGAGTAGCGGCTGTAGCTGTTTATATAATTATACTCTTAATTTACGGCTAGGTTCTCGCTCTCCTCTAAGAATGTATGTACAATACAGGGATCTGGACAATCGCGGGCAAGTTGGACACGCGTTTTGGGACTTTTTGGACTTCACGGCCACGTACCGCACGCCGCTCTTCCTCCTCATGCGCCCCTTCATCCTCAATAAGGTTCGGCAGCCCTGACATAGTCCGAAACTGTTGGTGTTGATACTGTAGGGTTGTTGCTCCAAATATTGCATGATGGCTTTTAGCTTTCTTAGCTACCTTCTCCACCAACGTGATCACAAACATTATTAAAAACTAGACGTTTCTTATTACTACAAATCCATCATAAGTGTTCTGAAAACGACAAAATTCGGATTACATATTAAAGGTAGTTAAGAATATCAAAAACAAAAAACAGTCTGGTTTTTAACGATGTTTTCGGTCTTTTTGGTTCTTCCCTTTACCCTAAAAATCTGATTCCCAGTGAATCAACCTATTTCTAAAATACTTTCTCCAGTTATTACTCGGCGATCCGAATCAATAACGCTTTGCTGGATCTCTATTAATGCGATTCCTCTACATGTATTTATATAGGTAGCCGTTTTTGTTTTTGCTTGATTGCTGTAGGCATTTCCACACAGTCGATATTAAATTCACACTTATCTTTTAGCTTTAATCATAGGTTCATTAAACGTGATGGATATGTTGGCAACATAGACTGCACCATGCATACGGTATATGTGGAAGAGTCTATGGTGGTGGACGTTCAAGTTGGTGTTCGACGATCGATTCACGATGTTCCTCACTTTTCCACGGTATCCTCATGCTTCCGTTCGCAGCTCACAGTCCTTGACTTTGCTGGTTCGATGCCAACGAAGGCACGCGAGCTTTTTGCTGGTCTAGGCATGCTGACTCGGCAGTTGTATGCATGCACTGCGCCGTGGTGGAACTTGCATTCTTCAGAGATGAGGAGGTGGGGGGGTCGCGGGTCATTTGAATCTTCCGTCAAATTTGGCGCCATAGTTCTTGAGGACCCGTGGTCGACTGCAGCCGCACTTACTCCTCTGGAGCCAATGGGCCTATACCCGCAGCACAAACCAGTGCGTGTGGGTCTCCCAGGTGAGGGTGCGGTCAAAGTTGACTTTACATGTGCGTAATTGTGTTTTACTTCCATTTTCGAATGACAGGCTTCCATTCCTGAAGTACATATACTCTGTGCTACCTGCAGCTGAAGTGTTCAGATGCCACGTCAGAGCACTACAGGGGGCTGGTGAAGGGGCGCCTACTGGGGCTGACGCTTCCTCGACCGCGGTCCCGGGGTTCCCTCCTTCTAGACCTCGCCCGGCAGGTCAAGTGCCTGAAGGAGGAGCTTACTTCGTCAAGCTTGTTGGGTGAGACCCTGGGGTATTTGGATGTGGACGATAAGAAATGGGTTAATTCTTAAGGAAAGTTGGGTGAAGCAGATTGGGCAGTGAGGAACATCGAGGTTTCATTCATGCGTGTAGGATGTTGAGGGTCTGAGATTCCGGGTAAATTTAAGATATAGAATATGGCTGAGGCAGTGAATGTATTGGCAATTAAGAAGAATGGAGACGTCAAGATCAGGCTTAAGATGTTAAGAGAACGGGTGGATGTGGAGGATACAGTAATGTTTACTGATTTTAGACTAGATTTAAGTGAAATTCTAAACGGTTTATATCAGTGGTTTTTAAACTATCACCCCCTCCCCTTAAGAATATATTTTCTCCTTCGAGCCCCTGTTAGTGTTTTTAAATAAATGGGATACCAAAACACGACAGAACGCACCAAATAAGTTCAAATTAATATAAATCAAGCTCTACTGCGGAGGTTCGCTCCACCCCCTCCCCGGGAATCCGCTCACGCCCCCCCCCCTCAGGTTAAGAACCACTGACTTCTATCATCTCTTGCACCGTCAACATTCTAGGTGACATAGAAGCGCGACCGTCCACCCTGGAAGTTCAGAGTGAGGTGGGCGGCAAGGCCAAGAAAGGCAAACCAACTCTCTCCAGTGTTGACCCTGCCTCCAACACGCGGTCCTCTCCGCCTCTCAGGCAACGCAGAGGTAATTCATCGGTGTTTTTTTCTTCATTTCTCCAGTGGGCCTTTACTGAACCGTCTTATCCCAAACAATGTTTCAGGAACATAGTTACTGAAGCCCAGCATAGACCGACTGACTCATCCATCTAGATAATGAACCAAAGTGCTCATACCAGAAACCGTAGTTTTGAAAAATAAAGGAAATAAAAACTTGGTAAAGCCTTAATGCAAAAAAAAAAAACATTCCCGGTATTCAAAGTTTCTTGGTTCTAGTTAAGGCATTTTGGCTCATTTGTCTGTACTCAATCGCCTGTTATTACTGCAAGACTACGCTATCGGTAAGTTTGATGATTGCTGCTGTTGGACCGGAGTTATTTCTTCGGGTGAGTGCAATAGTAGTCTGGAGTTGTGGACTTCAATATCCTTGTAGCTGCAGCAAATGGAACAGAGACCTGCGACATTGAGTTCAGTTTTTTATATATTTGCGTTTTGAGTCCTAAATTGTTGTTAGGACTAAGATTGGCACTGAACCCTAAACGCAAAATGAGTCCACTTGACTGGTCTGACAAATTACTTGGATCTGGTGACTTAATGAATAAAGAAACACTTGTTTTTCATTCCGACGCCTGTATCATATTATTTTCTGAGAAAAATAAATAAAAACGTAGCTGTTTTTCATAAACCTTCTTCTCAAAGATAGAGCTGAGTACTTTGCGTTGTTGCAGAGAATAAACAATCAAAGCATAATTTATAATTTCGCATTGCATAACAATCTACCATGTATATAATTAACAGAAACATTTCTCCAATATGTATCGCTTAGAACTTCTGGTATTGTAAAACACACGTAAAATACAGGCGCCCCAGAGTTGAGTCGGCCTCCCCGTGATGGTACGTAGTGCGTCTGGTGTTGTTTGGCTGTGTCGTGTTGCTCTCGTGCACGCGCTGTTTATTTGTTCACTGTATCGCACACACCACACCGACACGCTGTATCGTACACCACCGACACGCTGTATCGTATTTATCGTACACCTCCGCCGACACGCTGTATCGTATGTTTCATGCACCGCACACCTGATACGCTGTGTCATAGATATGTATCGCACACCCCACACTGACACGCTGTATCGTACGTATCATACATTGGTTGTCCTATGCCATGCAAGGTACGATATGTTTTATATTCTGCGTGCTGGACCGAACTTTACAAAAATCGAGATATCCGCTGTACACCCTACTCTGACACGTTACATGAATCGATGCTCGCTACACTACCACGTTGCATAATCTATTCGCCCTATGTTGACACGTTACATGAATATGTGCTCTCTATACTGCCGCATTGCGAGAATCTATAGACATGACACAGGCACCCTACACTGACATATGAATTTGTGTTTTTACGTCAAATAAAGTATTAAGTTTCATTCCCGGACATTCTGTAAGTGCGGAATTAGTCGCAATGTAATCCCCACTTCACTTATATACGAACTTTTCCAGCTACTGTCATGTCGCCCCACTCATCTCACGCTGACCGGAACTTGCTAATACTTGTTGATACATGGACAGATCTAATTATCTTTCTAGGTACATTATTTGAATATACGAAAGTTGTAGCGCACTTTAAATTCTATAACGTCTGCATTTATTTCCGTACCTTTAATATTTGAACACATGTAATTTTTGGCATATTGCCAATTTTAATTTAATTTTTGCATCTTTCCAATTGGCACGTATATAATTTTCGAATCAGGTTTTATATCTGACCAGCGCACTCTGAGACGCATACGTTAACGGAAAACTCTCATTGGACCTGCAACTATGATTTCCTCAGCGCCAAAAATCTGGTCGTTTGCGTTTTTTGACTGTAATAACAGCTTCTATAATTTTCTTGAGGATCCGTCAGTAAATTTTTGAATTATATTCTGAAGAACATGACAAATATTAGTCTAACACACACACACGAACGAACCGATCATCATCGTCAAAATTGGGGTATTTGTGTTTTTCAGCATTTTTAACAGTTCCTACAAATTTCATAAAGATCCGTTCATAACATCTTAAGTAATGTTACTGATAAAGATTCTGACTAACAGTGGTCAAACAAACGATTCGAGCATTACAAATTTGATCATTTATGTCTTTCATCATATATAACAACTCCTGTAAATTTCATAACGACCCATTCATAACTTTTCGATTCATATTGCTAGCAAACATGCAATCAAACATAGAGATAAGCCAACAAACGACGCAACAGATCATCACAAAAATTTGGTCATTTACTCTTCGTAATATACCCAACAACTCTTGTGAATTTCATAAAAATCTGTCTATAGCTTTTTGAGTTATGATACTAGGAAAAAAGAGGCAGACAAACTAACAAACGGTTGAACGGATCCTCGTCAAAAGTTAAAATTATCTGTTACTTCTAGCATGCTTAACAATCCTGTAAATTTCGTAAAGATGCGTACATAACTTTTTGAATTATCTTGGTTACTGACAGAAGGACAAAGAGACAGACAAAATCGACAAAAACATAACCACCTTGGTGGAGGTAAATATATGTGGCTTGGTGCCAGTAATAAATTAAAAAACAAAATGCCTTTTTATAAGGCTCCAAACACTCCCATACCCTTGTACAACACAAACGCAGAGATTCAGAATGTATGTAAACAACGTCACGGTTGTCTAACTCCAACACTGAGTGTTGTGTGTGGCTGCAAGCGTGTATCGCTGCCGTTACTAACGCTACTTTGCTGTACAAAGGTATGAACTTACTTTCTAAATTGCTTTAGTTAACTAATATTAAGTAGCTAGCTTAAGATTGTACTATCTGTAGCTCTAAAAAATCCGTTTAAGTTTACAATAAACGGCGTGTTGTTTGGTGACACTCAGCTGGTATTGTAATAACTTTTCAATTCTGGTTTCTAATTATGGGCAGTGTAACTTTTAGTTATTTCCTTAATAATTATTACCCGTGCTATTTATATGATCATTCTGCCCTAGTCGAGCCTAGAGGTTCTTAAATTTTAAGGAATCCAGACCTTAGTGATAGTCCATTATGTTCCTATCCTTCCCTCCCCCTATTGTATAGTCTCCTTGTTTATGCCAACACTCTAGATGTCCTTCGTTTTCTTTTCTTGAGATATCTTATCTGTGTCTTGGGAGGCCAAAACTACTCCATATCTACATAGTTTCGTTACCCCATTATTGAATAGCCTGCTATTCGTTATATTGGTTGCTAGAATTATTTTCAAAGATGTTAAAGAAGAAGTTATAAATACCAGTATTCCAAATTTGAGTCCTACCTTCCCAGCATTTGGTTCCCATTCTTGCTAGATGTAAGGGTTCTCCTGTCAAATGGGAGAGTCTCTTTGGTGAGCTGATTTGCCTCTTGTGTCACGATTTGTCATATTAAATTTTTGCCATAAACACTTCTTTGTAATCACGAGTTCTCTATACCAAGATGATCATGTTCAGTTTGGTGATACTGTTCTCGGCTACTTTTTCCATAAATATCTTGGACTGTATTTGTTAATAGACTTGCTCAATATCCTTTCATTTCGCAGTTCTCTCAATTATTTTTCAATTTTCGGTGACAATATTAACCGTACACCCCACTGTACATCAAACAATTGCACTTAAATGTTTTTAACTACAATAATAATAAAAAAAAAATTTGAGATCAGCTGAGTGTCGCCCACGTGAAGTTTTGCTCCACTGACGACCTGACTTGCTTTCGTTCATGGAGAAGCCCTACTCTATAATATATCTAATGTGTGTTCAATGTATATAATAATTATATAGCTACTATATACGTAAGACCAATTCCCGTCATCAGCATTGGTTGATATTATACATTTATCACAGATTTTTCAATTCACATTTTGTACAATGCTAAAATTGGAGAATATTCGCTAATTAGGTAGCTGCTACCGTTGAATGTACTCCAAAATTAATACAAATATGTCAAGTTCATGCCACTGTTAGACGAAATACTACGAAATTCACTGCTGTTTTAGCATAAGTTACATAAGTTAAAAATTAGCATGATTATGAAAGAGAAAGCTTTTATTATCGGTCAGTTGACACGTGTGTAAGTAATTTGAGTCCCTATTCTACTGCTTTTTGTGCAAAATTACTTTAGACACTTTGAAAAAAAGCTGGACAAGTTAGTAGTATTCGTATTACTATATTACTTAACACATACAATATTAAATTATTCGCTATTAATTCTCGGTAAAGTCATGTCTTCGGTGAAATGTCCACTACTTACCCAGCAGTGTATAGGCTTTACCCTGAAGTGACTGTAGTGCTGAAATTTTACTTCACAGTTCTGCTTCTAACCGTAACTGATGTAATGTATTTGTACGTATTGTGTGCCACACCTACATGTTTTCGCTCCTTATCTCAAAATTTGTGTATTTTTCGCTTTTTTCTCCTAGTTTCTTTTGTACATTATTCCTTGTGTTACATGCTAACCCACCAACCTTTCTTCCTCATAGGAATTTTTTTTTGTCTTAGTTACCACACGTACAAGTTGCCCTCTCTATCACAGGACCTAGCTGTATCTTTATCCCTGTCACTGTTTCTTGCAATTTCCTGTATATATTTGACTTTGTCGAACATACTTTTTGATCTGCTTTTCTCTCTCATATACATTTATTTATTCTTCATTGATATTTCTGATTCCGTAAAGCTCTCTATATATGTAGCCCTGCTCAGCCCTACTTTTGATTTTACTCTGGTACACTTTGAAATACACGCCGATAAATGTCTATAACGGCAAGTTTATATTTACCTATAAAGGCATAAATCTCAACAGTTGTCTGATTAGATTTGCACTTTAAGAGGTAAATATTAGCTAACCATAACAGGGATTTCTTTGCCTATCATATCCGAATCTTTTCGTTGCTACCGCCCTTTTCCTACTCTGCTAACCTTGTCTTCGTATGATTCATTATCTATGTGGTGATACGCTATTGTCTGCAGCTGTGGCAGTCCCGAGAATAACAGTGTACTGTGACCATTGCCTGTATACAGTTCTATTAGGTATTGGACTTCTGTGTCATTGAGTGTGTAAGAAATTCACTGAGTTTCTCTGTTTGCCCAATCATTAGCCCTCTATGAATGACGTACCAGTAATTACCATATTACTCCTAATGATTAATCCTAATAATTAAAAAGCGATGGCAAATAATATGTTTTCTGCCTGAAACTTGTATAAGTGTGCCCCCTATCAGTCAAGTCAAGCACGTATTCTAACTGCACCAGACGTATCCTAGCCTATTCTTTAAACACCTAACATACTTCTACCGGGACTAAAGAAGAGAATAACGGTAAAAGCATAGTTTACACAAATAAAAAGATGTAGATTCAAGGATTGATAACACAGACGTACGAGTCAATAAAAAAAAAACACAGTTAAAGCGTCACTTAAGTAGCTGTTTACGAAACTAGTTCCGTAGCTTGATGAGTAATATTTAACAGCGCTCAACACTTCTGGCATCTGTTGCTATGTATGAATTGTAGTCGTTTCTGTTAATTAAAAGTAAGGAATCGCTTCTTAATTAACCTCTAAAAAAGTAAGGAATCGTTTCTTAGTTAACCTCTAAAACTATAGTTTATTTTTTATCCCTGTTAAAACAAGACAACCTTCAATGTTCTTATATTTTATAAGATTTTACTTTTTATTTTTAATAAGGTAGTTTCATAAGTGAAGCGTACATTATCTCTCGATATCTCAATGAATAATTTAGAAAGAGCGCGATTTCCTCTTAAATATCACATTCACTGCATTCATATGTTATGTTGTCTCTCACATGAATGTTTGTGGACAACTTGACGGCTCTAAGGACATTCTAATTGAGAGTGTCTTTCCTGTATACAATTTTCCCCTGTAAATTAGCCGAAGATCTCTTTCACCCTTTTAAACTTACCAGGAATGTAAATGAGCTTGCTCAGTAATTAATAAATAGTATGTCATCGTGACTGAACTATGAAAAATTAATAATCAATTTTGCATGAACTGGTGCGCTGTTATTTTCAGGATGATCCCTACTCTTCTTTTCTAACTTTCTTAGTACACGAACACGTGGTATATCCTCCTGTCGCTGACCTATCTTCTGAACTAAGTAGATTACACCACCACTTGTTGAAGTAGGTTCTTGGGCGCTCTTTTTCTCTTCCTTGTTCTGTTGCTACTCATATACTGTACAGAGAAAAGAAGAAAGAAAGGAAATTTAATTCCTCGTAATTTGCAATCTGCGGATATGTTTACTGTTGTGTCTGCTTATCTGTGAGATGAACACATCAGCTGCTCTTCATCTGTCGTCTCAAACGCTCGTTATCGACGGCAAATTTTAGCTTCCAGGAACCGACTTCTTTACCCTCACGACATCACGTACACAGTTCCTCTGTCAGTTTCGTACATACCGTGCGTGTGTGTGTCTGCATGTGTACCCTAACCCTCGCTATCGTAGCTGTGTATTTACCACGTACGTAACTAGACCAGTAAGTAAGAGGCGAAGTACCCGTACCTAACAGTACCACTCTGAGTACCCCCTTGCCGTGCACACACCAGGATCAGTACGGTTTGGTCGGTCGGCACTCGCACCTTCCGCTTTGGAAGTCCCCCCAAGGCTTCAGAGAAATAAAGCCACTTTTCTCTTGCGCAAGAGGGCATCTTCTGCCAACCTTATGGCGAGCGCTGCAGCTGTTGCCCCCACCCCCGCTGCCCTCAAAGCTGATCACAAACATCTGACAGCTGTTGCTGCGTCTGTCTTACCCCCTCTCACGCAGGAAAAAGGTAAGTTAAATCCAACCATTTGTAAAATTAACCCACGTCCATAGAGAACCTCTTCTTCCATCTCTGTAGTAGTCAACGATATTGTACTCTTCTTCTGGGCTTTGATGCACAGTAATTCGGTTCCTGGCAACAACATTGTTGCTTTACTAACCGTGTTTAACCCTTGTCAACTGTGATGTACTTCACTTCCTGACAACAGCATTGTTGTTGTATGTAACGTGTCGACATCAATGTCGCCTTAGCCGCGCTTGCTGCTGTGGACTATCGCCTGCACACAGACACAGGTAACATCAACTTTTGAGGGCGGAGTGTTTCCAGCTTACCCGTTTATGTCGTTGTGTGTTGCAAAATTTTTTCGTGAACGTTTCTCTATAATTCCTACTAGAAAAAATAGTTATGACTGTATTCTAGAAACGAAACAATTCGTATGAAGTATGGGTCATTTTTGGTATGCGATGTAGTTAAAAAAAAAACAAAAAACAAATAAATTATATCGAAATAAAGTAAACAGGGTTCTGGACAATATCCCTGCGCCACGTACGTATATGTAACCGTCATGTGTAAACTTTAACACAGCGCCCAATAATATGTCTTTGAGTCTGGCAGTAATTTCATGTTTTTTTTCTTGCAGTTCGGCTAATTATTAAAAAGATCTGGAGTAAGTAAGCAGTTAATTTTTTTTTTCACTCGATACGTCACTGCTATGTCGACATTGTGACACGTTCACAACTAATCACAAGTTGTTCTTTTTCACTGTTTAGAGCAACATCAACAATCCCTCTTTGTTGCACCGTTCACTATCACAACCACGTGTTAAAATGTATTCTAAAATGAAATTAAAATTTCTATGTGCAATGATGACTTCTTATCATCATAATCACCATCTCCATCATCTTCATAGTCAGGTGTAAAATGTTATGAGCTTTTAAAAGAATGTGTTGATTTTTTCCTCGAAATGATGCGCTATATGATTTTGAGGTCCAAATTCATCTTCGTGCATTGTATCCATTGACGAATATTTTTTCTCTGTTGCCACCCACGCACTAGTTACAAGGTCATGTAGCTACATGATCCACGGACACATCTCGTTTGTGTAGCATCTATAGTTAGTATGTCTTTTGCAGCGAACCATTTTCATTTCTTAAATTTCACTTTACTATGTTTTCAGAACAGTAAGCGCCACTCATGCAACAGCTTTGATACATTGCTAGTTTAGATGACTTCCTCTAAAATACGAAAATACATTGTACTTTTTAATTGATCTCTTGAAGTGTAGTTTTTTCTGGAATATTACTTCATCGTTGGTATTACAATATCTAATACACGCGTGCCTTCAATTTTGAACCTGGCTTTCAAGAGCTGAAGCGGTCGAATGTACCAACAAATTAGTCAGTGAAAATATTAGTCGATTCATCTATTTTTCCGTGTGCCTTCACCTGTACTTTCATTCAAATTTGCCTCTGATTGCTACGAGGTCAGGCTTTTGAATTAGTGATGTTATGTTTTTAGCTATAAAAACCAGTTACTTCTCATACAAATCGTCTTCAGTTTTCGTACATATTTCCATATTTACCTCTGGTTCTGTGACCTTTATTGTTATTTTCTCAAGTATGGTTATTCATGTTTAAATCAGTAAAAACGATTTGACTAGTTTAATTACTTATATATTTATTGTTCTTATGAACATTAAACAACTTTTAAGGATATTCACGAAAACAAGCCTCGTTTCGCCTTTATGTTTCCATTGGTGTCATAAGTTGAGAAGCTCTTATTCTTCTGCCTGTAGGTGAGGCGGGCAGTTTCTCTAGTCCCAGCAGTCCCCCTATAGACGAGGCTGGGGAGGAGGGGTCAGGAGAGGACCGAGGACCCCTCACCAACAAGCACCGCCTGCAGCGGCAGATGGCACAGAGTAGGAAGACGTTCAGGCTGCGTAGGAGCAAGCACGGTTCTGCCGAGGTGTGTCACCGCACTGGTGTTTGTGGCATCAGCTCAAGAGCTTTTTCTTAACTAATATAACTTCATTATTGATTCTGAGCCTCACTGTGCGTTTTAGCTACTGTGCGTTTTAGCTATTTTATTTACATGACGCTCTGTTGTGTCACTCGAGCGTCGTGATTTTCAAATTGGAGTTTCGTTTTATAGCGTAAGTAAATTTAAGATATTTTTAATAAAAAATCCCTTATTGTCCCATTGTAGTGGAGTGGATAACTAGGCTTGAAGCTCATTGTCTCGTTCATATGGGATGATGAGCATGGAAGTGGAAGAATGCATCCTATTTGCGACCTATTTCAAAGTACGAGTACGTGCGTTAGGTTAGGCTAAAATGGGTAGAGTTAGTTGAGGGTAGGTAGGTTACGCTACGTGACGATAGGTCCGGTTCAGCTAGCATAAGTACCTAACTTACATACACACATATTGTACGTGAATCTTATGTGGTCCACTGCCTATACCGGCACCGCATCTTCAATACTATGTGAATTGTCACCTAGTGACGTTGATAACTTTGCGTGAGTACCAAAATGACAGTATGGTATCTATTTTTAAATGGGTCCGTGAGGCTAACGCGTCGCAACTGTGTCCGCAGACGTCAGACGTAGGCGCCAGTCTCACCAGTCTGGCCAGCATCGGCGAGAAGGCCCCCACCTCGCCCACCAAGAAAGAGGTGCCCACCACCAGCACTGCTGCGGATACCGCTGTCGCTGAGGTGGAAGTTGCAGCTACAGCTGCTGCTGCTGCTCCTGGTGAGTATTGTCGTCTTCAACTTACTCTTCAGCTCACTGATAAAGTATTTTATTTTCCTTTTCGCCACATTGGAACGAATGGACACCATTGGGTAGAGTGTACAGTATGTATGTATCATAATTAAGCTGTATTTGTAATCCCGGATTATTGTTTATTATAGGAAGTTGCGCATTGAAGCTGGACAACAGTTTGTTACTTTAGCCTTGGTAGAAGCCTCGGAATCTTGTAATTTTCTTACTTTCTTTACTGCCTTCCTTTTCTTTATTGCTACTGATAGGTTTTGTTCTGCTCCTCCCTCTGCTTTCCCTACTAACGATGCATTAATTTCTTTTCTTTTTCTTTCTTGCTCGCAGCTTATCCTTTCTGTGTTCTTTCTTTTGCATCACGAGAGTATTTTATGAGCAAGGAGACTCTATGTACTCATATGATAGTAAAAATAAGCTTATTCTTGAAATAAAAGCTATGCACTAGAGCTTTCTGTTATGCTGTTCTCACGTGCTGACAAGCAAGAGACCCGTGCAGGCGGTTTGACCTTTGTCAAGTGACTTCTCATTCAAAAATGAACTTTCAAAACTATTATGTTTAGCATTTGTATCGTTTACTATAGTCATTTTTATACTCCTAAAAATCAACATATTTGGATTTAGAGGAACTATGGTATATTCTTCTTATCGCAAGCTTCGAGCGCCGTTCGCACAAGTCTACGGTAATTGCTACTAATATTATATTTACTCTTTGTACTGCATGGGATTCGTCCACTTTCTTGAAACTTACCAAAATGTGTCGTATTTATATTGAATTTACCAGGCGCTTTTTGTTACCAGACAATTCTGAGAACTTCAACGGCGTTACCATCGAATATCCCAACTGCTGTTCATGTGGTTAAAGTAACATTTCGACACAAGTTCTCTGCTTCAATGGCATATAAGCGAGTCCCATTTCTCTCTACTTCATACCCCCGGTGGAGCAGTGGTTAAAAGTGCTGCCTTGCTCGTTGTAGCGATGTCGGACGTTCTATTCCCAGCACAGGGAAGAAAATTACTGATGCTGGGCAGTGTATTGTCTACATTTCTGTCACTGATAATCTATTGGACCACTGATCTTATAGTCGAGGGCGTTGTTGCCATGTAAACCTTCCGTTTCTTGAGATAATCTGTGACTGACTGCAGCTGTGCACTCCTCTGGGCGCTAGAGGGATTGTTCTGCAGGAGGAAGCAGTGCTTGTGGGTTTTCTAGCGGTGATGTACGGCCTAGACAACTTGAGATTTGCCCTTCGGTGTGTACGGTCAAGGCGGGTTTACCTTTTTACTTTAGGCGCACGAGAACCGATAGGGTGAGTTTACTTGTAGGAGTGTACGGTGAAAGCGATTTTACATTCCTGTGTGTACTGTCAAGGCAAATTACCCTGTATCTTAAACGCTCGTAGTTCGTGCAGTTACGAGCACAGCTCCTACAGACACGGGTTCCACGAGCTCAGGCCCATCCACGAGCCTGTCTGCGTCACGCTGCACGAGCCCCAAGAGCGAAGAGGAAACAGCTCGAGCTGCAGCAGCTGTAGCACCGAAGCGTCTCAGTGTGGGCAGCATCATCAGCACCTCAGGGCTCACCTCCATTAAGGATATGTCCATTCCGTTGCTCAAGAAAGAGAAGAAGCCGCTGATACTGCCCGGCAGCGGCCGCGGGAAGGTCGGCGAAGGCGACGGAGAAATCAGCGTGACGGAGACGTCCAGCGTTTTGGCTACCACCCCTCGGGGCACATGGGCAGAAGGTGGCACCTCTCTGCAGGATGCTGCCAAAACTGAGATGCAGGTAACTTAACCCTTTATGCATTGGCCGCCATGTGTATTGCATGTTGGGCACAGAGTCTTAGGGATACTAACAATTACCTCCTTTTGGCATCGCACTCAACGTCTTGAATAGTAATTACGGGGCTGGCTGATCCACTGCGGATACATTAGAGGTTCACCGAACATTCGCATTCGCGAATATTTGCACGGTTTCCATTATTCGCATTCGCATGTAGACATGCGATTACATTGCGAGTATCTATGCATATCCACGTGTGAAGATCTTCTGAATAGTGGAAGATACACACGAATATTTATTTTAATCTTTTTCAGTTAGCAAGTATTTATCATGCTAGTCCGCCAACTAGTGTTGCGAGTGAGCGCCTTTTTAGTGGTGCCGGCCTAGTATACAAGGAAAAACGAAGTAACTTGAGTGGTGAAAGAGCAGAAAAATTGCTATTTTTGAAGTTTAACCTGCCAATAATAGAATTTAACTATTAGATACTTGGAGTTAATACTTGCACTAGCAACAACAATAATGGCTTGCATGAAATCTAGTGAATATAGTTAATCTATTAGTAAATTATCTTCTTTCAAAGGGCGGTGGTTGGGAAACAGGTTGGTGGGATGCATTTAAAAGTGGGTCATCGTCCCGTATCCTGGAAACAAAGAGAATTTAATGGCTTTTAATTAGCTATTCAATTTTCCATGGCTAAACTATTGCTATGAATTCAAATTTCGAATAGTCGACTCCAGAGTCCATACTCCACACTCTAGAATCCAAATAAAATGCTATTTTACTAGAGAATTGAAACTTTGAGTAAATATTCGAATTCAACCAATTAAAACATAATATTCACATTCGCGAATGTTAAAAAGCAGACATTTGGTCTCTCTCCAGTATACATCATAATTAACTAGCTATCTCTTTATTTTACAGTAGTTGCTGTTAAAATTGATAGATTTTTTTTTATAAAAACTGGAGCCATTGTGCTGCAAAGCAAATTGCGTTAAAAAATTGAAAATAGAATGTCATGTATTGTAATTATGGTCTAAAGAAGCCCGTAATCATTGGTACTGGCGAAAAAAATAATTAGAAGCTTCTGGTTAATTTAGTACTGTAAGGTCTGGGGTAGTTAAGCAGTTATTGTACCTAATTACTTGTAAGGTAATTGTTCATTTACAAAGCCATTTCGGTGTTATCATGACTTCGTATGGTGTGCGCAATAATTTCTGATATATTTACAGTTGTAGAATGAGATTCACTAGATTATTTGACTGATTTTCGGTGAGCGACGTCAAGAGACTCTAGTGTTCTTAGGAATTCCCTTGGCAAATCTCCTTAGGTATTCTAAATTTTTATGATATTATAAATCCCTCGAACATAACCATAACTGCTGTATTGTAGCAACATTTGTGCGCTATCGCCACAAAGAGATTAACCAAGTGTGTACTTATAAATATTTTTTGCATCCGGATGAATTTTTAACCCATTAGGTAGAAACTAGCTTGAACCTTTTGAAATTCCACAGAACCTAAGCAATTTTTTGAGTGATGTCTCAGACCCGTATCGCCCAAATTCCTATTTAATGCCAAGAAGCTTCTAATGGGAGGAGCAAGTCCAAGCACTCTCTGGGCGAGTAAACACATGGCTTTTTCACGTGATCGAAGCTGGCGTTTGGAGTCCTTAAAGTGGCTGAAGTGGCAGTAATCAGCACATATAATTAAGGAAGATACACACTGGCAGTTCTTCAATATTTTTGCAAAGACAAATTGTCTGAAGATTTAAATCCCAGTGCTCACCCCGTTACTTTCATCATCAGATGGTATACAGGATACAAGTTTCCTTTACATACTTCCATCCGCTCGGAATTTCATCGATGGTTAATGACTATAAAAATTTGAGCTCAGGACTACTTCCTATATAGGCTGCGTGAGGCAATGTCGCTCTTCGATTGGATAAGCCACTCAGCCAGTTTAAGGGAAAAGTTTACTCGCAACGCTCCCGTAGGATAAATAGAGAGGGCTTTCCTCTCTATTAGAGCCTCCTTGTTTAATACTGAAGGACCCTGATGAAATTTTATGGAACAAAAGTATTGTTTTTCAATAATGATGCCCTCATACCCTTACCTTGCATACAAAGAAAATGTTCCAAGTCAGGTAGCGAATCTTTTACCTAGGAACTGCTGGTAGTACCGGCGTAAAATTGAACTTCACTCCTTCTCCTATTGATCCTTCCCAGATTGTATCAAGGATACCTCGAGGAGGCCCTAATTTTCTCCCTATCCAATACTGATGAAAGCGTCATGGTCTTACTAACGGAGGGACAAGCAGAATTATAATATAGATTTTTAAATGCCTGCGTCAGATTTCCTTTGGCTATTGTAGATGCTAGTTTATTTCAATGTTCCTTCTCATGTTAGTCCAGATATTCTCTCCTTCTTTATAAAGACGATAAAAGCCACGCAAGATACTAACTTACGTTGACGAGAAGTGCACCCGAAGAGACTTCACAAGTTACAACAGCCTTAGTTACCTTTTTCTTTTCTTATTTCTTTTAGTCTACTTTAATATGATCGTCATCGTATTCATATTGATTCATAACTGTTATTATGTTCTTCCTCTTCTTTCCTGATTTACTCTTCTCATGCGCTGCTGCCTTTCTTCCACGGAGTTCCTTCTTTTCTTGACATGATACATGCCATACAAGGAGGTTCTAATAGAGAGGAGTGCACCTTATCTATTTATCCTACGGGAGCGTTGCGAGTAAACTTTTCCCTTAAACTGGCTGAGTGGCTTATCTAATCGGAGAACGGCATTGCCTACGTGAGGCATTGCGTTAAGTAGGAATGAGTCCTGATCTCAAATTTTTGCAGTCATTAACCATCGACAAAATTCCGAGCGGATGGAAGTGCCTACGTAAAGGAAACTTGTATCCTGTATACCAGCTTATGATGGAAGTAACAGGGTGAGCAGTGGGATATCAATCTTCAGACACGACTGTCTTGCAAAAATATTGAAGAACTGCCTGTCTGTATTTTCCTTAACTATATGTTCTGACCACTGCCACTTCAGCCAGTTTAAGATCTGCAAACGCCAGCTTCAGTCACGTGACAAAGCCATGTGTTTACTCGCCCAGGGAAGGCTTGCGCGTACTCCTCCCATTGAAGCTCCTTGNAGGTGAGGCGGGCAGTTTCTCTAGTCCCAGCAGTCCCCCTATAGACGAGGCTGGGGAGGAGGGGTCAGGAGAGGACCGAGGACCCCTCACCAACAAGCACCGCCTGCAGCGGCAGATGGCCCAGAGCAGGAAGACGTTCAGGCTGCGTAGGAGCAAGCACGGTTCTGCCGAGGTGTGTCACCGCACTGGTATTTGTGGCATCAGCTCAAGAGCTTTTTCTTAACTAATATAACTTCATTAATGTTTCTGAGCCTCAGTGTGCGTTTTAGCTACTCCGATGTAAATAAATTTGGATATTTTATTAACATGACGCTCTGTGGTGGAACTCGAGCATCGTGATTCTCAAATTGTAGTTTCGTTTTATAGCGTAAGTAAATTTTAGATATTTTCGATAAAAAGTCCCTTATTGTCCCATTGTAGTGGAGTGGATAACTAGGCTTGAAGCTCATTGTCTCGTTCATATGGGATGATGAGCATGGAAGTGGAAGAATGCATCCTATTTGCAACCTATTTCAAAGAACGAGTATGTGCGTTAGGTTAGGATAAAATGGGTAGAGTTAGTTGAGGGTAGTTAGGTTACGCTACGTTACGATAGGTCCGGTTCAGCTAGCATAAGTACCTAACTTCCGTACGCACATATTTTACGTGAATCTTATGTGGTCCGCTGCCTATACCGGCACCGCATCTTCAATACTATGTTGATTTTCACCTAGTGACGTTGATAACTTTGGTATGGTATCTATTCTTAAATGGGTCCGTGAAGCTAACGAGTGGTAACTGTGTCCGCAGACGTCAGACGTAGGCGCCAGTCTCACCAGTCTGGCCAGCATCGGCGAGAAGGCCCCCACCTCGCCCACCAAGAAAGAGGTGCCTACCACCAGCGCTGCTGCGGATGCCGCTGTCGCTGAGGTGGAAGTTGCAGCTACAGCTGCTGCTGCTGCTGCTGCTCCTGGTGAGTATTGTCGTCTTCAACTTACTCTTCAGCTCACTGATAAAGTATTTTTATTTTCCTTTTCGCCGCATTGGAACGTATGGACACCGTTGGGTAGAGGGTACAGTATGTATGTAGTCATAATTAAGCTGTATTTGTAATCCCGGATTATTTTCTATTATAGGAAGTTGCGCCATGAAGCTGGACAACAGTTTGTTACTTTAGCCTTGGTAGAAGTCTCGGAATCTTGTTCTTTCTTGTTTTCTTTACTGCCTTCTTTTCCTTTTTTTGCTACTGATAGGTTTTGTTCTGTTCCTCCCTCTGCTTTCCCTACTAACTATGCATTAATTTTTTTTTCTTTTATGCTCGCAGCTTATCCTTTCTGTGTTCTTTCTTTTGCATCACGGGAGTATTTTATGAGTAAGGAGACTCTATGTACTCATATAATATTAAAAATAAGCTTATTCTTGAAATAAAAGTTATGCACTAGAGCTTTCTGTTATGCTGTTCTCACGTACAGGCAAGCAAGAGACCCGTGCAGGCGGTTTGACCTCTGTAAAGTGACTTCTCATTAAAAAATGAACTTTCAAAAGTATTATGTTTGGCATTTGTATCGTTTACTAAAGTCATTTTTATACTCCTAAAAATCATCATGTTTGGATTTAGATGAACTATGGTATATTCATCTTATCTCGCAAGCTTCGAGCGCCTTTCACACAAATCTACGGTAATTGCTACTAATATTATATTTACTTTTTGTACTACTGGAGATTCGTCCACTTTCTTGTAATTTACCAAAATGTGTCGTATTTTTGTTTAATTTACCACGCACGTTTTGTTACCGGACAATTCTAAAAACTTCAATGGCCTTACCATCGAATATCCCAACTGCTGTTCCTGTCGTTAAAGTAACATTTCGACACAAGTTCTCTGCTTCAATGGCATATAAGCGAGTCCCATTTCTCTCTACTTCATACCCCCGGAGGAGCAGTGTTTGAAAGTGCTGCCTTGCTCGTTGTAGCTATGTCGGACGTTCTATTCCAAATACAGGGAAGAAAATTACTGATGCTGGGCAGTGTATTGTTTACATTTCTGTCACTGATAATCTATTGGGGCACTGATCTTATAGTCTAGGGCGATGTTGCCATGTAAACCTTCCCTTTCTCGAGACAATCTGTTACTGACTGCAGCTGTGCACTCCTCTGGGCACTAGAGGGGATTGTTCTGCAGGAGGAAGCAGTGCTTGTGGGTTTTCTAGCAGTGATGTACGGCCTAGACAACTTGAGATTTGCCATTCGGTGTGTACGGTCAAGGCGGGTTTACCTTTTTACTTTAGGCGAAGTTGTACGGTTAGGGTGAGTCTACTTGTAGGAGTGTACGGTCAAAGCGATTTTACATTCATGTGTTCACGGTCAAAGCAACTTACCCTGTACCTTAAATGCTCGTCGTTCGTGCAGTTACGAGCACAGCTCCTACAGACACGGGTTCCACGAGCTCAGGCCCATCCACGAGCATGTCTGCGTCACGCTGCACGAGCCCCAAGAGCGAAGAGGGAACAGCTCGAGCTGCAGCAGCTGCAGCACCGAAGCGTCTCAGTGTGGGCAGCATCATCAGCACCTCAGGACTCACCTCCATCAAGGATATGTCCATTCCGTTGCTCAAGAAAGAAAAGAAGCCGCTGATGCTACCCGGCAGCGGCCGCGGGAAGGTCGGCGAGGACGACGGGGAAATCAGCGTGACGGAGACGTCCAGCGTTTTGGCTACCACCCCTCGGGGCACCTGGGCAGAAGGAGGGACCTCTTTGCAGGATGCTGCCAAAACTGAGATGCAGGTAACTTAACCCTTTATGCGTTAGCCGCCCTGTGTATTACATGTTGGGCGGAGAGTCTTAGGGATACTAACAGTTACCTCCTTTTGGCATCGCACTCAACGTCTTTAATAGTAATTACGGGGCTGGCTGATCCGCTGCGGGATACTTTAGAGGTGGACCGAACATTCGCATTCGCATGGTTTCCATTATTCGCTTTCGCATGTAGACATGCGAATACATTGCGACTATCTATGCATATCCACGTGTGAAGATCTTCTGAAATAGTGGAAGATACACACGAATATTTATTTTAATCTTTTTCATTTAGCAAGCTTTTATCATGCTAGTCCGCCAACAAGCGTTGCGAGTGAGCGTCTTTTTAGTGGTGCCGGCCTAGTATACAAGGAAAAACGAAGTAACCTGAGTGGTGAAGGAGCAGAAAAATTACTATTTTTGAAATTCAACCTGCCAATAATAGAATTTAACTATTAGATACTTGGATTTAATACTTGTACTAGCAACAACAATAATGGCTTGCATGCAATCTAGTGAATATAGTTAAGCTATTAATAAATTATCTTCTTTCAAAGGTCGGTGCTTGGGGAAACAGGTTGGTGGGATGCATTCAAAAGTGGGTCTTCGTCCCGTATCTTGGAAACATAGAAAATTTAATGGATTTTAATTAGCTGTTCAATTTTCTTTGGCTAAACTCTTACAATGAATTCGAATTTCGAATAGTCGACTCCAGAGTCCAGATTCCACACTCTAGAATCCAAATAAAATTCTCTTTTACTTGAGAATTGAAACTTTGAGTAAACATTCGTATTCAACCAATCAAAACAAAATATTCACATTCGCGAATGTTAAAAAGCAGACATTTGGTCCCTCTCCAGAATACATCATAATTAACTAGCTATCTCTTTATTTTACAGTAGTTGTTATTAAAATTGATAGATTTTTTTTATAAAAACTGGAGCCATTGTGCTGCAAAGCAAACTGCGTTAAAAAATTGAAAATAGAATGTCATGTATTGTAATTATGGTCTAAAGAAGCCCGTAATCATTGGTACTGGCGAAAAAAATGATTAGAAGCTTCTGGTTAATTTAGTACTGTAAGGTCTGGGGTAGTTAAAGCAGTTATTGTACCTAATTACTTGTAAGGTAATCGTTCATTTACAAAGCCATCTCGGTGTTATCATGACTTCGTATGGTGTGCGCAATAATTTCTGATATATTTACAGTTGTAGATTATTTGACTGATTTTCGGTGAGCGACGTCAAGAGACTCTAGTGTTCTTAGGAATTCCCTTGGCAAATCTCCTTAGTTATTCTAAATTTTTATGATATTATAAATCCCTCGAACATAACCATAACTGCTGTATTGTAGCAACATTTGTGCGCTATCGCCACAAAGAGATTAACCAAGTGTGTACTTATAATTTTTTTTGCATCCGGATGAATTCTTAACCCATTAGATAGTAACTAGCTTGAACCTTTTGAAATTCCACAGAACACAAGCAATGTTTTTGAGTGATGTCTCAAACCCGTATCGCCCAAATTCCTATCTAATACTGAAGGAACCTGTAGAAATTTTGTGGAACAAAAGTATTGTTTTTCAATAATGATGCCCTCGGACCCGTATCTTGCATACAAAGAAAATGTTCCAAGTCAGGCAGTGAATCTTCTACCTAAGACCTGCGGGTAGTACCGGCTTAAATGTGAAGTTGACTCCCTCTCCTATTGATCATTTTCCAGATTATATCAAGGATGCCTCGAGGAGGCACTAATTTTCCCCTATCTAAATACTGATGAAAGTGTCACGGTCTTACTAACGGAGGGACAAACAGAATTATAATATAGATTTTACTGCCTGTGTCAGATTTCCTTTGGCTATCGTAGATGCTAGTTTATTTCAATGTTCCTTCTCATGTCAGTCCAGATATTCTCTCCTTCTTTAAAAACGACAAAAGCCCCGCAAGATACTAACTTAAGTTGTGGAGATGTTCACCCGAAGAAGACTTCATAAGTTACAACAGCCTTAGTTACCTTTTGCAACGCATATATTTCTTTTAGTCTACTTTAATATTATCGTCATCTTATTCACGTTGATTAGAAATTGTTATTATCTCTTCCTCTTCTTTCCTGATTTACTCTTCTCATGCGCGGCTGCATTTCTTCCCCTGAGTCCCTTCTTTTCTTGACATGATACATGCCATAATGATTTGACGTCGTACGTCGAACACTTCGTACGTCGAACACAGCTTGAACTAACATCTATCGTAATACTAGTATTTACTAATACTGATATACTACGAAAGATTTGTGCCTAACATATCTTGTCACATTAAGAATAAACTAGGGCTGCTAAACAAACATATGAAAGGGATGTTAAACTATATTCTGTCCATTTTATCAAGGCAGTTCGGGTGTAGTCAAATTCCTCTACAGCGTTACCAATTCTATAAGCATACCTGAGATTTCTTTACATGCAGGTAGTGGACTGGGCAAAGATATGGGCCCAACAAAATCTCAGAAATGCCCATAGTATTGGCAACGCTGTCTAAGAGGGATTTGACCATGCCCAAATTGCCTTGATAAAATGGACAGAGTATAATACATCTATACTGTAACAACAATAATAATAATATGTGAGGGATCTGTAAGTAACACGTACTACGACAAAAATAACGTGCAAGGGACTCTTAACAAACATGTAATATAGCACAATATAGACTACACTCTACTTGACTGTGCACTCAAAATCCCCAAGTGAGCTTGACGGTAAATCGATGAAACTTCAGTCAAATCTTTCAGAGTCCCTCAGGAGTAATAGGATGGGCCATAGGGTTAGGTTAGTTTAGGTTTGCCAATCCTGTGTTATGGGGAGCAGCGCCCCCAGGGGATTGTGTAGGGCACCTCAGCCATTAGCTAGTCCTCCGGGACGTCTCTATTTCGTGTCCACTCTGCATTTTTCCATTTTCATACTCCTACGATGATGCTTTGCTCTGTTCTTACTCTGCTGTCCCGACTTGCTTTTCCCATGCGCGTTGATCCTTTGCGGGCCCCCCCCCCCCCATGCATGTACGGGGCGTCTATCGTCATACGTCTATCGTCACGCGTCTATCGTCACGCGTCTATCGTCATACTGTACTTATATCGCTTCATTTTTCCTCTGTGATATCGCCTTGTTTTGGAAACGTAGTCTTGAACTTCTGAGTATAATAATATTAATGAAAAGCTTTGCAAGTCAACATAGCGACCTCAGACAAAAAGTAAACGGTTTTTGTCGATGCAAGAGATGTGTTTTTCTACAAGAAGCACACATTCGTAACTACATGTCAACTGTAGACGATGATCTTGAATTTGAAGACACCGCAATTAGCTACTATTGATTTTGCAATTTTCCATTGGCCGTTCAGTTTATTTATTTTTTTAGGTTGGTTTGTTGACTGAGAAAAATTTTATCGGAGTTTTATCAGTTTGCCATGAGGCCCAGTTAAAAGGCGTGTACAGTCACGTATCATGCGGTTTTAGGATAACACTAATAATGTACGACGGATATGCTGTCAATACATACTGTAACAATAATAATAAATGAGTAATCAATAAGTAGCATATATTGCCACAAAAATAACATACGAGGGATTTAGACGAGCATATAACACTAATATTATACGAGAAACCTATAACTAACATATATAGTAGAAATAAAATTTTATTTATCGTACCAATTGTAATCTGCAAGAGATATAATTGCCCCCCCCCTCCCAGGTGCGGTCCAACCAGCGCTACCCTCTCCTGGGGGTCTCCAGTAGCGGGGCTCGATCACCCCCCTCTACTATTACCCTGACCAGACCTCCACACCCTCGTAAGGTGAGCCACCCCTCAAAATTTTATTTTCATTAAATCTTTAACTTGGTTACACGTTGTCTGGTTTCTAAGCCAAGTGGGACTTCCGCGAGATATTTCGTGCTATAGTAAATCTTATAGCGGATTGTGCTTCCATTCATTGTTTCTCGAGATAAAAGTAATGGTAAAGTCAACTTGACCGTGCCCCCGACTGGGAAACCCGCATGCACTGGTTTGTGCTGCAGATATATACCAACAGGCCCCAGAGGAGTATACGGCTGCAGTCGACCACAGATGTCTAGAACTATGGCGCCAGTGGCGGAAGACTCCATGCGACAATATCTGCGACCCCCCAACCCTCCCATTGCTAGGGAAGGTCAGTAACACGCAGCAGTATGCAGACCGGATGCTGACCGATCACATCAAGCACGCTAAGAAAATACCCAGCTGGGAATTGGGCACGAACCAGCGACCTTGAGAGTCGAAGTCAAACGCTATAGTCTGCCGCTACTGCGGCTGCATTGTTAGTTATTAGTTGGATAGGTAATTAAGATGTACTGCAATATTCATTGATTTCTCAAGATGTACGATAGGTATTAACGGTTAGTTTATTGCGGTGTCTATTATTAATTATTGAAATTTACAGTATTATATATTTGCTTAATATAATGTACAGCATTAATTATTGTTTTATTAAGATGCACATGTTCAATTATCGATTTAGGAATACTGTAAACATGTCTATTTCGTTAAGATGTACTATATCAGTTAATAACTTATAAGGAAATCCCTTAAGATGTGCAGCATTATAAGGTACAGTATCGCAACATAAGTACAGTTCTTTGTTTCCAAACTATTCATACGATGTCAGTCCAGTCTGACCCGTAATGCTCAAACCACATACATAAACTGTGTTCAAGGAATTAGCCCGCCGTTGTTGACCCAGAGAAGGCAGTTTCAGTGGCAAGTGTGATAACAAATACCTTAGCTTCACTTGACATCAGTCACGTGTAGAACAGCACGGCCTCTATGCTTCTGGTTTATCAGTTTCAGAGTCCCTTTATTAAGAAGGACGTTTGGCATTGAAGGTTCAGACAGTGCGCTGCTGTGTAAATTCAGGTTTATAACAATTGCTTTGTTGACCGTGAGAATTGCTATAATAAAGGATCTGGGGAATTATTAGTATTAGAAAAACATTAAATAATGGAGGGAAAAAGTGACTCCAAAAGCTCATGCACAAGAAAGTTCATGCATGTCTAGAGAAATTTTTCTTTACTAGCGACTACTTGTTAAGTTGCTACTCTCTCCAAAGTTCTAAAATAACTACTAAGAACATTGTATCAATAGCAATGGATACATTTTGGCAACAAGCTGTCCCCTTCTCTGAAGTCTGAGGGAAATTAACAGCTTGTCTAGTTATGCTTTCGAAATGCATTCGAATTACTTAAATAATTTTAATCGTAATCGCGTTGACACTTACAGTAGTCTATAATTGATACAATGCTTCACATGCACATCTAATTATATTTCTTTAGTTTGCTCTGCAAATTTTCAACAGCCAGCTTACTATTTGAATTTTTAATGTCGATCACGCTGCTTATTCGTTATTAGAAAAGCGCTCTCCTTTGGGCCGAAGAGGGGACTTATATACAACGAGAACCAGTAGAGGTGAAGTCAACTTGACTCCACCCTCCACTGGAAAACCCACACGCACTGGTTCGTGCTGCCAGTATAGGCCAACGGGCCCCAGAGGAGTAAGTACAGCTGCAGTCGACGACGGGTCATTCAGAACTGTGGCGCAATAGACGGAAGGTTCAAAGACCCGTGTCCTCCTACTCTCCCATTTTGGGTAAGGTAAGTGCCCCACGGTAGCTGTGCATAGCAAGTTTATTCGTTGACTCAGCACGCCGGACGTCACAAAGACCACCCGGCTGGCTCGGTGCTCGATTCCGTCTACTCTATTACACCAAGTCAGCACGCAAGACCTGCTGTTGCCCTGGGTACGTTTCCTACTTGGGGTTACACTGACGGCGACTTTACGGCCAATTTCACTGTCTGCACGGAACAGACGCAGTACTTTCACCACCACTGAACATAAGCAAATGCCATTTGTTTTCTCTCACCAGTTAAGCACCGGATCGCTGGCCGGCCTGTTACGATCAAGCGCCGTGCAATCCACCTCCTTCGGCGAGGGTTCGGCCCTCACTGAGGCAGGACGTGCGGCAGTGCTGAGGGTTGATGACAATCAGTATCTCTTGACATCGTTCGCTGACCTGGATGAAGAGGATACTCTTATATAAACTTATATAATGTCAGGTGCATTTTATACATGCAGTGCATTTGATTTTAATAGGAGATAACTACGTATTCTTACAAAACTGCGTTGTGAATCCATACATTTTTTATATCTAATTTAACAAAATATGGTGTATTTTTCGAAAGCTTTGAGCAAATGAAACGATTGTTCCTTGTATAGTCGCAGATTTGAAACTTAAGCTGTGCCGAGCTCTCACAGGATCGCTGATAACACTTCTAGTATGGGAAGACCCACTAGGATGCCAATGAATAATACTTTTGATGTGCTAATTTAAAATTCCCAGCAAATCTTCGTTCATGTGTCTTACTCCTGGCTTGCTGGCCGCACTCTTTGTAGGTGGAAAATATCATGTGGGATACATAATGATAGAACATCAGTTGGTGGTATTCTTATTCAATAGACTTTTATACCAAGGGTCATTGTACATTGTACTCAGCTGGCTAAAAATTAACTGAATTTACACATATTCTTAGATGATATAGCAATAGTGTAGAATTAAGCGGCCCGGGTTTTGAAAGTTCACGGGATTTATATTGATGAATGGCGATCGTAAGTCCTCATTATTAGGAACTCCAGTGATTTGGTAACGCCGTAGTTAACTTTTTACTACTTTAATTACTGTGCGTCTAGCAACAGAAGTCAAAACGTTCTACGCTAAAACGGTTACTACTGGCCAAGTACCGTATCACGTGATGTAAAAATAATTTCTCGTGTTGTGAACATAATACGGCTAAACGGATCTTTACCCTGACTGTTCGGGACCGCCATAAAATCTTCAATTACTTTCTTATTTATTTAAGTGATACATCGCGCTCTTGCTAACGTTGGCACTTGCATCAGCATTTTCTGAAGTAAAGTAATTTTAAAAAGTAATTTTATAGATGCAGTACTCAAATGCTTTATGGTAATGCCTAATATAAGACTTAATGTGATATGGAAGAGTAATGACTCTCACCATTACGATTAGCAATGAATTCTTTGTTTCTATTTTTCTACAAACGAAACTTACCGAACGAGTTTGTAACCTCTTGCTTTTCAAAGCGAGCGACTTCCCTGCATTTCAGTTGCAATAAAGATAAGGATCTTATCTTATTATTAGTACAATGTAACTCAGTCCACGCGTCCTGCGTATTAGCTACATGGAAATCGCGGGATACAATACTTGCTTCATTGACTGGGAGGCAAAATGAAGCTTTCTAGGTTTGTCTAGTCTGGAACTTCGGACGAGTTTCTCCTTATTACGTCGGGATTCTTGAGTTAGCCCTAGTAGAGTACCCTTGAAACTTCTGAAAACTCAATACTGTATCGTAAAGCAGTTTGTTTCCAATTGTCTCAAGCGTACTTGGCTTCCTTTTAACACTTGCAACCCATTCAGATCGAGTGATGAGGGCAGCCAACATCTTGTGTGCGCAGCCAACATTCTTGTGTGCTGTTCTGGACGAGTGACGTCGAGTGGGCCTGGTTTACTCGACCCCAGTGAGCCAATCGATGAAGCCCTGATTACAAATGCGAGTCACAATCACAACCCAGTTAGACTACCACAACCTGTAGAACGGTGAAGCCCCGTTTACACGGTGCAACTTTTTCATGTATGGCGCTACATAAATGCCCCTTGGGATTTTTTCCACGTTCGTGAGAGTCCGGTTTTAACTGTAGAATTTTGAGGTTTGTTTCTTGATTTATTTCTTAACTTAGCGTAATTGAGTTTGAAATGGATTTCATTTTTTTTTGCGTTGACCTATGAGAGTGGATTAAATCGTCAGTACCGGTATTTTGGAATTGATGAATCTTTGCACGCAAGTGAGAGATCACTTCGTTGGAATTTGTTATATCCCCCTAAGAAAGAAGCGTGGGGAAAAGAGCGCGTTGCGCAAGAGAAGCTGCACCGTGTAAATGAGGCTTGCTGACCAAGAACAGGGTCGCTGTGTCGGCGGCTCCTGAGGGCGCTGGCACACCAGGAGCAGTTGAGCTGGCAGGCGGGCAGGCAGACAGTATGCCTTACACCCCACGAGTAGTACAGAAGGTGCAAAGGTGCAGCTTTGCAGTGTTGCCAGTTAAGCATTTTTATGCTAGATTTAGAATTTTGGAGGTTTAGCGTCCAAAAATTGGTTTAGCGTTTAGCATGAAAACAGCAGGAAATTTGAATTTTTAGCATTTGTGACATTTTTCTGACATATCTAACACCATATGCCGAATTTAACGCTATTGACACAACGTAAGGCACAATTGCGATAAAATCTTCCTTCCTTGACTAATGCAGCATTGAAGGGAAATTGTAACTCTGCCAACCGTACCAACGTGTATTATATTCGTTCATTGTGAGACAGATCAAGTTATCGCCTTCGCGTCATTTGTCTGTGCAGGTGCTATCTAGTGCAATGTCATATCTATTATATTATGATCCTCATTCTTAATGCCGGTTGAACTTATAAAGTAATTCAGCATATCCTTCAACTCGCAATGAGTAAAGATGAAGCGAAGTACCCTCAAAAGTTCAGCAAAAAGCACAAACTTGCCAGTCCATGTCGAAGTAGGCCTACTCGTACTTCTTTTACGAGTTATATGCATTGATAAAAAAGATAAGACAACTAAGGTGGAAGTCAAGTCAGCCGTGTATATTTGCTGCCATACAACATTCAATTCCTGTGATCATCTGGACAACTTGTGCAAAAATACCAAATCCGATACTAAAGTTGTGATACATCGCACTATGTGTGCAAACGTAGAGGAGATTGTTATAGTTACTTATTTCAACTTAGCAAATTTAAATATAACTGAATGAATCTAATGATATCACTACTTACAAATCATTAGTTATTTGTAGTTCCGGAGGAAGCCAATTTAAGGATGTGGCAGCATTTGCTTTAAAACTAATTTTACTCCATTCGAATGCCGAAGTCGAGGTTATTCAGCAGCATGAACGTCGTGAAAAATAAGGTTAGAAGCAAAACGTAACCGCCTATGCTATCAGCTATTCTTACTGTAAAATATTGCCTAAAGAGGCATAGCAAATGTTACAAAAACTTCAAACTGCCAAAAGTTGTCGTCAACAAAATGGGATTGATGGATTTTTATGACAAGACGATCACTGCCCCCGTACACAATGCACAGCTTATCTGTCAATTAGGATGAAATTGCATTGGAACTGTAATTCAGCAAGAAATCGGTGGATCATAATCTTTTCCCATTTTCTTTGTAACTAAATACTGATTTTTTTTCTGCAGCGATTTTGCAGGAAAGTTCGAATTTCATTTGGTAACACTGAGCAGCAGTGCGCACCTGACGCAGAACCTCTGCGATCAACGTCCTGGTGGACTCTGATCGCAGTCCAGCGATGAAATTCAAGAGTGTTTCAAATTCCCCAAATTAGAGTTCTAGATTTTCCCAGATCTTAAGAAAATTTCGAAGATATTTATAAAAGAATACAAATAAAAACTTCATGCTTATCTCAATGTATGTGGCAACAGGTAACAGTTAATTATTTGCGTAACTCTTAAGTATAAGGCTTTAAAAAATTCCCCAAATTGGTCTGAAAATTCTTGGAACCCTCTCAAATTCCAAGGATCTGGAGAAAATACCTAAAGAGTGGCAGCCCTGGATCGCACGTCTGGCAAGGCACACAGCGGCAGTTAGAGCAGGAATCGGTCGCCCCGCCCGCCGCCAGCGCTGGCTGCTCTGGACGGCAGCTGCCTGCTAAACTGCCGCTGTTCGGTGTAAGCACTCCAATGCATTCTGTGCTTCTCTAATACTGCCAGCCTGCCAGCTTCTCGCTGCACCGCGTTTGGTGTGCCAGCGCCCTGATGGTCGCCTGCTCTTTTCGGGTTATACTTGCGGCAGGTAGTAAATGAAGGGCGGGTATCACCGGTATAGCAGAAATTCGTTCCCTGCAACACGCAGCAGCGAATGCCACAGTGAAAGATATATATATATATATATGTATACATAAATTTTGAACGACTCCACTGATGTAACATCAAGTTCAAGTTCGGTAATGCTTTTAGAAAGCTTCAGCTCGAGGGTAATTTAATCTTAAATTTTGTTGATGTCATAGAAAAATTGAAGCCCAAAACGTAATCTAGGAGAATTTTCTTAATACAAACAAGAGGAAAACACGCGCCCCGATGTATCTGAGCATCAGTTTCAATGATGCTCTAAAGAAACTCAAGCCTGCGTAGCTTAATATTTCAGTTCTATCGATGTCCGGCATGTACAAGAAAGATGATTACAAATAATTTCAAAAGACAAGATACACTCCTCGAAAGAAATGTTTTCATAATTTTGTTTCCTTGATTAGATGGAAACATTTTGACTACTTTCGTCATCCGTACGTGATATCATAGGTAGAGTAATTTGGTGTCTCCTAAAGATTACTGTCCTATAACTCATAACGTGCTTTCCGTGGATATAAATCTATAGAATTTTAACAGTCAATGTCGATATATGTTGTTAATTTCGTAAAAATTTATTGAGAAGTGTTTGTGTCGTTACTCTGTGTCGTAAATGTTTAACAAGAAATGTTGTTAGTGTCTATATTGTTGCTTGCTGTTGTTATTGATGTTACTGTTGTTGTTGTTGCAGATCGTACACCTTTTCACGCTCAAATTAATATAAAAAAAGCATAATCTGGATAAACGGCAGTTTAGTTTCAGTAAAATTGAAATTTCGATGAAAAGGACGAATAATGTCATATTTATGTTAACAATCTGCAAGTTACTAAGTGAAACTTTGAAATCTTTAAGAAAGTCATGTTCTTTTATGTTAATAATGAGTTGTCCTCTATAAAGCATATAGGTATGTACTGCATGAAACACGGGCGATTTTCAATTGGCCTTCCATTTATTTACATTACTCCCAAATTTAGTACCTTCAGTAATTGATAAAGTAAATCCACGTATGCCTAACTCTAAATCTATTGTTATAATATTGATTAAGTTTTTAATAATGTCTTTTTTATTATTATTGCTGTTAATATTAAACAGATTTAAATATACCATAATTGGCGACAGATTTCATTAAAACTTAACGTTTCGGGAACCTAATTCCCATCATCAGATGGGAACGTTAAGTTTTAATGAAATCTGTCGACCCTACGGTATATTTATTTATGAAATTAGCCTTAGTTTAAACAGATTAGTTTGAAATTAGGTTTTTTTACGTAATTTTTTCTTATTTCCGATGAACGTTTTATGCTGTTTATGAAATCTTCAATTTTGTAGGGAACTACCGTCGCATTTATCCTTTACTTGGTGGGTGGATCTCAGAGTCCAGTTGCAAATAGTCCTTTTCCTACAAATGGGTTTCAATTCTGATGGTGGACAGTAAATTGAAGTTCATTTTTTTAGAAACTGAACCTGAACTGTTGGAAATTGAAATGGTGTTTAATTTGAGGGTGAAAAGGCATAGCTATTATCTAGTTGTTATATTTGTAGTGAAGCTGGTGCGTCGCCTCGAGCGTTGCCATACACGCCCTCATTATTTGTGCTGTGTTTATTGTAATGAAGTGGCGGCCTCTCAAGGCCGTGCTGCTGCTGCGCACCCTGCTGACCTTACCATCTCATTCCTCACCGCATATGCCCGCGCCTTTATTATTTTGTTATAATCATAAGCAGCGGGATGTGTCTTTCTCTGAAAACTTTTACTGTAGGTATCCTTGGATAGCTTTATCGGTTAAAAATAATCGACAGCATCACGATGTTTCTTTCCCTGAAAACTTTTGCATCATCCACACTGGCTTTATCTTTTGGTAATTAGCTATTGCTTTGTCATGTTTCTTTCGCCGAAACCTTTGGCAGCATCTATATCGTCACTTAAATAGTTTTGCACTTTCTGTACATTCTTTGAACAAGTACAAAAACTGCTATAAACATAAAAAAATAAATAAATAAAAGCCTCAAGGTAGAAACGTGTCCGTAGTGAATGAGTTGGGCAACTTCTTCAATTGGTGCAAATGTTAGCTCTGAGAGGGGATAGGATATTCAAATTGTTTGGCATGAATGGAGGGATAAATTCAGATTGTATGGCGTGAATTAAGAACTATATTCAAGTCGTTTGGCATAAATAAAGGAAAACATTTAAGCTGTTTGGCATGATTGAACTGAAACAAATGCAGTTCACCGCTTTGATCTGGTAAACTACCAGTAGCTTCTATCTCACTGTTATCTACGTTTCCACGCGGCTGTTGTTATCCCTGTAGTTCAATAACTATTGCATTTATGATCAGTAATAATAAGCTATAGCTTTGAAAAACAAGTTTGCATTTCGCGTGATACTCTCTTCGAGTTAGATGGGTCCGATGAGAATATACTTTTCTGATTATTATCACGGTAGAAATAAAAAATCGATGAAACTATTGTTATTGTTAACCCTTTCTCTCATAGTGTGATCAGTGTACAACCTTTTAAATAATGATATTCCTACGAGTGATTACTAGAGACTAACTCTGAGAGATAGGGTTAAAGACAAACGGTATTATTGTATAATTCTGCTGGGAACATACGAGGCAATTTATATAAACAACTTGATGCAAGGATGCGAGAATCGCACGTCATTTATGCCACCGTAGCTATGCTACCGATTTTAAGTATGTATCAAAACGGCGCGCGAGCCGCACATCCGAGCAACCACTTGGGAGTAGAAATGCATATGTGTCCCAGGCATAATGGTGTGTTAACATTATTGTATGAGGATAGAACCTTATATTATCCGAACACAGTTGGTGGGTTGGAGGTAACCTCAATACTGTAGTTTAGTTTCAATTACGACTGTGGTTACACTGGCTCTTCGCTTCTGTCGGGTTCATGGTTAAACAAAGACTATAATAATAACAACCGTTGTTGTATGCTGAAATAAAGTAATGCTTGGCTTAGCATTTGCAGTTTTGTGCCCCTGCCGTGCGCTAAAATTTGTGTTCAAATGTAGTCAACTTAAAAGGTTAGTTCATCCGTTAATCTTTTGAATGAGTTCGCGTTAAGCTTTTTTGAACATGCTCTTTCAGCAAATCCTGACGTCTTGTCGTGTCCTAAGTATAAGTGATTGTCAAAAGAAAAAAAATACTGTTAAATTGGTAACCGTCATGTAAGTAGGCTTCAAAAATGTCATTGGCAGAATTTTGAATATCTGTCATAATTTTCGAATGAAGTGTACGCTTGTGCTGAGTAACGCGTTCGGACAAGTTGCTGAGAGAATGCATAGAAGAGATTAACGTCTCAATCAACCTTTACTCGCTGAATAGTTCCCTTCTAAATTAGAGGTAATAAATTAATGCACCTATTCCTGCTGAAGCCGGTAATGAATATTGTATGACGTAATTCTTTAGAGCTCTGCTATGGTTATACACTGTAAGTAATAGATATCAATCGATACTTTTAGCAAATTCTCTATGTGCAGCTATTAGTATTTGGCTATTACTAAAGTTGATTATATAGAGATCTCTTGCCTGCCTATTTAGTGCTAGTACAGAGCCCAACGCACAAGTTTATCTTATAAATTCCATATCAGATTAAATAACTAACTGCGGAGGTGGGGCACCTGCCTCTCATTGCGGCTCTGGTGCAAAGGAAGCAAGGCCGCAGCATTGCGGCCTTTTTTAGTGTTGCGCCTGGGCCGCGAATGTCCGCATCTGCTGAGCTCCACAGTCGCTAGACAATCAGTCCTGCACAGGCCTTAGCAGCTGTGCTACTTTCTGATATAATATAGTGGTGACCCAGGTACTCGAAACCTTCTGAAAAATCGGAAAAATATAAAAAAGGACTCGTTGCTATAGCTTTGTGTCGTTAGTTTTACCCTAGATCCAGTCCATTACTCAGATATTATATGTACTGTACCACCCCTATCGATATCTGGGGTGTGTCACAATCACGCCTAAACCGGGCTACCGCAACCTGAAAAAGGTTACCGTAACCCGGAAATTGGTAGTGAGAGCGCCATCTAGCGACGAGCGGTGTAAGCTCAACTACACTGAAATTCCATTTTAGTTGAAATTTTGTCAATATAAGTTCCAAGTAACTGATCTGCTTTACTTATTCTGGTGTACAGAGTTTATTTGTTATGTATTTGAAAAATTTAGTGCTCTTTGTATTAAAAATAGACGTTTGTGCTTGGTGACCTGCATCACCGTAACCAGTGTCGCAGTCGACATTTGAGCTGTGACTGCGACACGAGTTGCGACTGGCTGGGTCACCGGTGTAGCACCGGTAACCCAGAAATGCTGATTGCGACATACTCCAGGCTGATAAATACCTGGGATTTTTTGCAGGCGTCATCGATGGCCACGCTGTGGGCGAACTGAGCTTAACTCATGAGCTTTAATTTCAGGAATAGGGGTTGGTTGCGCTATTTAATTCAATTGTATTGCAAGTGATGTGATCGTCACCTCACACTTTTCTTTTAGAGGACTGATAACTTCTATTCTTTTAAGAAAAAAAAAAAATATTTAATTTCTTTATACATAATACTTAAAACTCGGTCCAAAGTTGGGAAACAATTGCTCTTGACTGACGTTCTTTCAAATCAAGTTGAAGCTCATAAGCTCAGTCTAATTTGCCTCTGCCGTATCAGTCCATGACGACTATACTGTTACATGACAGCAAAATATTATCATTGTTTAATTTGTTTCTTCACTCAATATTTATATGTGTTTAGCTACATCCGTAAATGATTGAAATTCAGAGAACGAGGTACCACGGTAGATCCTTTGCCAAATATAAATGGAATAGTTTTAAGCATGCACAACATAGCGGTTTTTCGATAAAAAAAAAAAAAACATAGATTTGTCCTGTAATTTGAAAAGGTGATATTGCGCTTCTGTTACTTCAACATATATGTACTATCATCCCTTGCCATAAATTAGTCATTTAATTACCAACTAATTTGAAACAAATTGTACTACTCCTTATTTACTTATCTCGTTAATTGAGGTTGTATTTCATCTTACGCTGATCTTACTTGGTGTGCAGTGGGAAGAGCTCTCTACCAAACTTTTATTAAGTAATCTGTCTGTACTGTTTTGCCCTTGGAATTGCGGCTTAGAAATGATTTTGTTTACAACGAGCTGTACTTACTATCAGTGTTGGTAAACGAAATGTTTGGAAAATCCGAAACATTTGTTCGCCATTCGCTTTCGCGTAGTCATTTCCTAAGCTCAGGTGGCAAGTTGTGCAGCCTTAGCGAGATTAGCGTTACACTGGCAACACTGCTGCGCATCATTTGTTGCAAGTGTACTTCCTTTCTTGTGCTCCACCTATGAAGACGGCATTTTCCGCCTGAGTACTGTTGCAGCCGTGTACTATGAGAAATACTCATCATGGGAGGAAAAGTTTATTGGTATTGACAGGAAGACAGCAGCAACGTGATGCGCAGTGATGTTGCATCATGTAAAGTGGCCATACTCGATCGCCATGGTCGTATAGTAGCTGCTTGTAGTGTCCTGGAAACTGCGTCTACAAGCACCCGTTAGCTAATGAAGACTATTTTTTACGCTAAGTATTAGTTCCTAGCATCCTGCTCTGCTAAATCGCTTGTCTCAATGTAATGTGTCGATGTCGTCCCGCAAAAATACGCTTACTTTTAACATTGTAATGGTTACAAATAACTTAAATTTATATCGTTGTGTGTTATTAATGATGTTGTGCTGTTGAAATATTAGTGTTATTATATGTGGCTGTTATTTTCTTGTTTAATTTACCTATCGAACTTAGTTCTAAAAATATACTATCATAATATAACTAATATCCAACGTAAAGTTCATATTATCATAACATTTACCTCCGCCAAGGATTTATTTTCGTCAGCTTTGTCTGTTAATCTGTCTGTCTGTCAAGATAGCTCAAAAAGTTATGGACGAATTTGGATGAAATTCAGAGGGATTGTTAGGTATGTTAGGAGGAACATGATTAATTTTTGGTGAAGATCCGTCCATCAGTTTGTTTGTTTGTTTGCCTCATTTTTATTAATGACATAACTCAAGATGTTATGGACGGATTTGCCTTGAAATTTACATGAGTTGCTAGTCTTGTTACGAAGAGTAAATGACCAAATTTTTTTGATGATCTGTTGGTTCGTTCGTGTGGTTGTTGCTGTGTTTGATTTTGTGTTTGTTAGCGCATCAACTCAAAAACTTGTGAATGAATCTTTATGAAATTTACAGGAGTTGTTAGTAAAGTTAAAAGACATAAGTGAATAAATTTTGGTGCCGATTGGTTGGTTCGTTTGTATGTTTGACTTATATTTGTCATAATGTTTGTCAACAGCATAACTCAAAAAGTCATGAATGGATCTTCGAGAAAATTATAGAAAGTGTTCATACTATCAAAAGACACAAATTGTTGGATTTTTTCGCAGCTACAAAGAAAATAATGGTCTCAGTACCAATTTGAATTTTCATTACCGTTGTCTTGCTTAGCTGAGGTATGCGCTCTCTGAGTGCTCTAGTACTTATATACTACGTACTGTTCCTCCTGATCGAAATTCTAACTCCATGTAAATACTGAGAATTTTCAAATTCAATCCTAACAAAACTTGTCCGAGCTTTTGGCTTTTTCACAAATCAAAAGTTTCACCAATTAAAAAACTGGCTGCTTTTTCTGCGCACAAATTTATCCTCTTACCCGCATGATTTCTATGCAGGCGAAACTTTCGCATGAAATGAGAAAAATTTCGTTTATGAAACTAGAGAAAACTGGCGTAAGACCATCACCCGTGGTGGGAGCAAATTTCATCGCCGTCATTTTTGACGGCCATCTTATCGTTTTTTTTTTGGCATGGGTAACATCGAGGGCAACCCATCAGACTCTCTGTAATAAATTATGAGCATAGCTCAACTCCTACCTGTTTTTGACTGGACAGCAAGTTTCATCGCCTACATTTTTTGATGGCCAGCTAATCTTAGTTTTTTTGGCATGGGTCGCATCGAGGGCAACCCCCAGACTCCCTCCAAATATTATGAACACTTCTCAACTCCTTCTACCGCTTTTTGGGTAGACAGACAAATATATATATTATATCAGAGAATCTTGGGAGCAGCCCTCCTCTAATGCAGGTTTCTTTGAAAAGCACGCCGTATTTAGTAGATAAAACTTCTTTATTAGTTTTCTCATAACAACGAATGGTTAGAATGGTCTGTTGGCTCTTCTGATGCAATAACTGGCCAAAACTGTGCTCATCGTAGCTTACTGCACGGTGGGTTCGGCGACGCGTTTCGTTCAGACATTTGGTCTTCTTCATCCCGTAGATAGTAGGAGGTGAGAAACTGAGTCTGTAGGCAGTTGAGGATGGAGAGCAGCTGGGACTTGAAATGTGCTGTAGTATGCAGACAGATGCTTCTACTTTATAACTCTTGGCGGTCCCGTACTTGGGGGGAGGAGGGGGGGGGGAGCTGTGCGCTAGTTGACCTGTGGATTAAGTGAGCAGCCAATCTGCTCAGCCAATCTGGTGGCGTGCTTGCGCTGCTTGCAGTTGCCAAGAACTTTAAGAGTCCTTGCCGACTGGATTCTGTTGGTTGATGACTGGTCGCTTAGCTTTAATGTGTAAGGATTACATTATCTGTATGCGTTGATAGTTGATATTGTGGTGTAGAATGGTCGTTGCTCCAACTAGCATTTCTCTTGTCAAGGTAGTGTTGTGATGCTGCTACGTGTGGTTCTTTATGGACCGCCAAGAGTTATAAAGTAGAAGCATCTGTCTGCATACTACAGCACATTTTAAGTGCCAACGGCTCTCCTTCCTCAACTGGCTACAGACTCAGCTTCACACCTACTACCAGCTACGGCCTGGAGAAGACCAAATGTCTGATCGAAACTCGTCGCCGAACCCACCTGCAGCAAGCTACGATAGCACAATTTTGGCCAGTTACTGCATCAGAAGAACCAACAGACCATTTTAACCATTCGTTGTAACGAGAACACTAATAAAGAAGTTTTATCTGCCATATACGGCACGCTTTTTAGTGAAACCTGCATATATGTATATATATATATATATATATATATATCAATATGCTTACACTGGCGGATCCAGGGGGGG
>LQNS02007215.1:15782775-15804696 GCA_001587735.2 Parhyale hawaiensis
GAAGTGGGTGAGAGCCACCCGCCCACAGGGGGCAAGAGGCTAGTGGAAGTTGAACTTCCATCCGGCGTCTAAACAAAGCACTTTCGCCTCAACTAACGTTTCGTTAGCTCAAGGCGAATTGTATGCCCGGTTGAAATTATTGAAATTTCAAGACGCGTACGATCATTTTCTCATCAAATTGTTACGTACGGCAATGCATACTAACGATGAGCTCTTTGAGCATTACTTCAGAGAGTTGGTGCCAGTTCATGAATATGACATTCGTAACCAAAGATTAAATTTGCCGGTAACTCGACTGGAAGTGCTGAAGCGACCTATGCCTTTTCAAGTAGCAAGAAGTTCAATGCCATACCGGTGGAGCTAAAAGAACCACTGGCGGACTTGCAATGCAACGTCGTGGTCACAAAAGGCCTAAAGTAGGCAATTGTTGATGTACAATGAAGTTTTAATGATGTGCGCCCCATGCGTGTTTTCACTTTCAGTAGGCGTGTTCTCTAACCAACCAGCTGACAACTAGTGAGCTCCGGAGAAGCATGTAGGCATATAGCTATTTCACTTTCTTCAGTTTATTACTTCATTCTTGATTGGCTAGTAGGTAGCTATTTCTATCAGAATGTCGTTGTATATTGGAGTGTCTCTAAGTTTTTCACAGGATTTTATAGCTATTTCACTTTCTTTAGTTCATTATTCTGTTATCAATTAGCAAGGAAGCTTGCTATTTCTGTCATGTTGTATTTGTAATTTGAAGTGTTTTCAAGCTTTTCAATGAATTTTATGCTGTAGTTTTAAATCATAGCATTTCTGCAGTTTGCATATTAAATTTAGCCGTACCTACTCTGCTAACTGCTTGTTCGTAACCCCTTCATCTTAAAATCATTCTTCTACAATAGGAAGTTGGAGTGAAGTGATTAACATTGTTGATAATTAGCTAGCTACATGTGTCTACACAGCAGAAAACCCTTTAAATGTTGGATAAAATTCCTAAAACACTGGAACAAGCAACAAAATATTCAAAAAACTAAAAACACCAAAAAAGTTTTTTTTTTGTTTTAACCAAAAAAAACATGGTTTTTGCCAATCCTGAGTATAGGCCTATAAACATGTATTCTATTCGGTGACCCCTCACTTGGTAGAGTTGCTAACTTGCCATCTCTCGTCATCTAAAATTTCCTATTTTTACTCGGATGCAGAAGCCGTTTTTTTTTTTAAAGTGCACTGTGGATGGATGATGGGCATCGTACCTACATTAGTAGTATTGTAACAATTATACTCAGTGGTGACTCCTGCAGATATGTGCCTCTCTTTAGGCACGCCCTCAACACCAGCCATAACTCGACTGCCTCTCGACAGCTCAAGACATTAACAGCGGACAGCTGCTGTGTGGTGGGCTGTTCTCCAACGATCCGGCCTCCACATGGTTGTGTGCCATTGCCCTCACCCACGCTCTCCATGATAATCCCAGTCAGAAGGTGTGAACTCTTGAATAGTTAGCTAGCCCCCGAAAGCTATTTCCAAATTAAAATGCTGCTTTTTGTTCTCCAGTGCAGTCAAGGATTTTTTTTTTACTTTCCCAGTGGTTCGTCTGTGACTTGTTTGTAATGCCATATATATATGCTTGTGACTTCAAAATAAATGATACAGCTATAGGGTGTTGACGATTGCTGAAATTGGCACATTTAGATGAGATTAGTGAATAGATTAAGCCTCCGTCTCCGCGACTAAAACGGTCTACCAGAGGTAGAAAGAAGGGACATATAGCATGTCGATAGAAATTTTAAACTCATACACGAAGATGTTCCGACACTGGATCAACACGCATTTGAATAGCAAGTCGAGAAAGAAGAGGAAGAACAAGTTAAAGTATAATTGGTAGCAGTATGAAAACAGAAGGAAGCAAAGTGGCCTTGAAAGACACGTCCTCAAGACCTAGCTTATGGACAAGGTAACCTACACAATCCTCCTGTATGCTCTGCTTCCCATCACATAGGATGGCTGAACCCAATTAACCTAACGATATGTCCCATGGCCTATCCTTTGTCCCAAAGGGGCTTTGGTATATTTCCAAAAGCAAAACAGTTGCTTTTGGAGTCAGTATTCGTAGGTTATTTTTTGTGTCTAAGGAGTCGGAGTCATAAACTAACTGGGCCCGAGAGTCGGTGTCGGAGTTGATCTATCCGACTCGGCAGCCCTGCTGTGAAATAGTACTAATGATGTAATTATCAATTTGCTGCAAGTCGATTGTAAGGACCATAAATGTCTTTGTAATCACTAGCTATATCACTCCACAGAATTTTTCCTCATTGTGTTAGGTTCCATTTATGCGCTTGTGCTACCAGAGACTTGTAGTAATAAGTTAATTTTCATGTAAATTTCTATGTTTCCTTACAGGAAGAATTACTTCGCGTTCAGTTAGCGACTGGTGGTGGTGGGGCGTGCGTGTCGCTGCTCCAGCAGTGCTGCACTCTGCTACTCAACACTCAAGCATTCCTTGCTAAAGTTGGTCTGCTGCAGCTGTTGTCTCTATGGCTCGTGCAGTGTCCCAGGGCCGTCACGCAGTTGCTGGCCGTCGGGCCTGTCATGCCTTATTTAACTGCTCAGGTACATGCTTGTCCTTGGTTGCTGATGGCAATTGTATCTTCTTACTGACGAGTTGTATTGAAAGATCTATATTGTGGTAGCTCTCTACCACCCTACTACATCAGTAGTGTATCCACGTGCTGTGGAATAATTAGGTAGGCCTATTTTAGTACTTTTTAATCAATCAGCGAGACTTACTTGAGATGATTAGCTTAATAAATTACCCGACCACAGTGTGTGATAACTGGTTGGTATTGTTGATATATTTACTGACAGATATCGAGCAGCGAAACAGAGGACCCGGAGTGTCAGATTATCCAGGGTCTGAGTGCCTTCGTGCTAGGGGTATGCGCCTTGCACAACGAAGGAGCCCCCAACACCCTCTCCCGTCCCCAGCTCGCCTCCATGGTCACTGACAGGATCGGTGCCCACGTCTTCCGTAACAAGCTAGCTGCTCTCTCTCGATCCGAACTCTACCTCACTGCTGCCAAATCTCCCAAGCTTAGCGCTAAGAAGAAAAGCGAACTGTGTTTTGATTACAACTTTGTGACTTGCTACAGAAGTCTCGAAGGTGAGGCACGTCCAAATAATAATTCCTGCATCTCTTTTGTGTTTTAGAAGATATGGGCGTCATCGCCTGATGATAATTTTTGTAAGGCTGGACAACTGTTTTACGTTTATTAAATGCTTGTAAAATAGCCAATAAGCTGCAGTAGTTTTCCGTATCGGAAAGCTAAACCTGTATTAAACAAGCTGCTATAAAATGAATTCGATTTACATGTTACTTACAAATTTGTTGAAAGTCGCATTGTGCGATTTCCAGCGGATTCATGCAAACGTTGTAGTGCCAAATGATCATAAGTTTCAATAGAGTCATCTATAATTACAAGTTACTTTTCTGAAGAACTGTATTCAGTTTTACTGAGTGGAGGTCTCCTCTTTTGTGACAGGGAGCCTCCTGCGAGCCGTCAACATAGGAGAGGCCGATGCTGCTGAGCTTCTGCAACAGAAGGTAAAGCATTTTCCAGACTCACTAATTATTTACAATAATTGCAAAACAAGGACTTTGCCTTCATCGTAACACGAAATTCGCGTCTTTAATTTTATTCGCTCTTCCAACACAAAGAGAGTAAAAATGGTGACTTTTGTATTTTGCGCATATTTCATTTTGTATTCTCTGAAAATCCTCTCATCTCTGACTACGAAATACAGTCGAGAAGTAGGCTATCGCCTGTATACGCACTCTCCCTGTGTTTTGCTATAACCACGTTGTACTTCCATTGTTAACTTTCCTTCGCTGTTTTTTGAGTACCTAGTCTTCAATATTCCCAGGACCCTCTATTTTCTCCCTGTTCGGCTGTTAACTCATTCGTATTAACTGTTCTATGGATATTAATTGTAACAGGTATCTGAGCTACAGAGTCAGCTCAACACAGCCAAGGACCAAGTGAGTGGTCTGACGGCAGAAAAGCAGAGCTTAACAGATACTGTGCAGCAGCTGACTCAACAGCAGCAGGCCCTGCAGCATCAGTACCAGCAGCAGCTGCAACAGAGTAAGGAGGCTTTCAGAAACAGTGTCGATTCCTGTGCTGTGTATTCGTTTTGCTGCGGTGACGTCTAAATGAATGAACCATTTTTCTAATTTTAAGTCCTTGGGGAACAGCAGTGACGAACACGTTTGAAACTTTAGCGCGCACTGTTAGTTATTGCTTAATCGCTATAAACCCTAATTTACTTCGACCATCGAAGTCTTCTGCTGCTGTGAGTAGTCAAATCAAGCAAGTCTTCCTACGGTTCTGCTACTTTCAATCTGAAATTTGATAAGTTTTACTTCTAATGGCGCGTATGGCATCGTTAACTTTATATTTGTGTGCATGTTGGTACCGTAGTACTAGGTATACTTGCGCTTCAGCCACCGCGGTTGTTTCGTGATATTTGCAGCTGGATCTCTTACACTGTAGAGTTGAAGTTTGTAATGACTGCAACTGTTTATTCATTATATATAGCAATATTGCAATTGTGAATTGTAAAGTGTCCCCTTATAACAATTTTTGTCATTATCACCTTCGGTGAATTTGGGGCTCTTTGTTGCTTGTGTGTTCTTTGAGAGTCATTGTATCCCTGATTGCAAAATATAGTCTGGTGCGTCATTTGATGCATATAGGTATCGTGTATGTAGCCGCATTATATAAATCATCGTGCAGATGGTGTGGTGAATGGAGACGCCAGCAGCGGAGGAGCGGTAGCCACCCTGCAGCAGCAGGTGGCCGAGCTCACCTACGCCCGTGATTACTACTATTACCAGATGTTAGAGAGAGACAAGCTGATTCAGGTGAGAACTAGCTTGTTCTGGGAGAACAGAGGCATTTCCTTAGTCATGACTCTTGGAGGATAGTTTCCAAAGGAAAATGTGGAAGGTTCCGTCATAGTAAGCTGTAGGAAACATAATTTCTTTCTGATGAGAAAATGGTTCCTTTTCTAGAATGAGAGAAATGCTGTGTGGGAATTTGTGTCCCGTTGGTGACAGTGTCATGTGGAACAAGCTAACTATAGTTGCGCGCTGGAGAACTAGGCCTAACCGCTTCACTTGATATGTGACGCGTTTGCATTGTATAACCACTTCAAAATGAAAAGAGTGACATCTATTTTTGCATAGTGCAGGCATAAATCTTTTCGGTTCCAGCTTTAATTTCCTGCAATTTACGAATGTAAATTTTACCGTGCAGCAAATGACGCTTCATTATCGATTTAACAGGAACACCAGCAACAAAAAGAAAACCAAGATAGTTCCCCTGGCTCAAAGGCAGCTGAAGGCAGTACCACCACAGATGTCTCTAATGGTGCTAAGGTAGACCCTGAGCTGGAGACATTGCGATGTCAACTCAGGGATCTCCAACTTGTTCTGCACAAAAAAGACGAAGCGATGTACGAGCTTCAGCAGAAGCAGCAGCAGCAGGTGTCAAATGGAGGCAGTGCAGGAGATGCTGAGGAGGTAAGTGTTTCTAATCTTCTATGCTTACGTCTCGACCCTTGGTGTTAGTTGTTGTTATAATATTGAGGGCTTTGTGTTAGTCATGAGTCCATCCCCGCTCTCAAACGTCAGTATTGGAACCATTAACAGTTTGCCACAGTTGGATGGCTCGTTGAAAGGTTCTTTTGTATTTATTGTAAGGTTATCTGTCAATGCGCTGTTAATGGTTGGCAATATTGTGACGTTGAATCAGAACATTGGGTAGGTAGCACTCACCGTAGCAGTCCGTTTATGTTCTTCTCATGTCTGTATTTTATAATGTATTTTCATACATTCATTCTCGGAAGTACAACATCAGTTGGTGACACCTGCCCAGTCACATACTGGGCTGTGGAGGCGGTGTCTGGCATTTCTCGAGCCAGAAATCGGAGTTGAAAGTTGGCTAGTCTGAGTCGGCCCCGCAACCCTGGTTACACATTGGGGACTAGCTGCTTCTTGCTTATGCTTTCCTGTACAGGAGACACTTCATCTCACTTATAGCTTAGAAGTCGATAATAGCATCTTATCCAAATTTTTTGTCTGTCATGTAATTGGTTAAAGTTTTCCATTGAGCATTGTTCTCGTTGTTCAACTTTTTCTTTATGTTCAAAGCAGAAGAAAACTTCTACACAAAAAGAGCTATGGCAACACTAATTAATATTAGTTGAAAAAATTGCTGCAGCTTTGGGAAACGTTTGTCCGAGGCTGTGTTCGAAACGAAGTTTAAATGGATTCACCCAGCAGCGCATTGTAAATTTCCGTTAAAAAAATTCTTCAAGAAATGTCTTTCATCCACATACTTTCCAAAAAATATAAAAATAAGCACAAAAAAGTTCATTTATTGCAGTAGCTACAACCCCAAAACAACAATTTTGTTGAACTAAACTCATAAGTTATAATAAATTTCATCAATTTCTCTTTAAGGTAGTTAGGTTCAGGGCCAGAGCTGTCATATATTTCAACTTTTTTCCCTTCAAAAAGCTAGATTTGAAAAGATCTTAAAATAAACACTATCCAATTGAAAACAAACAAAATTGAGATAAGGCTAGACAGAAGTCTCAACAAGATTTGTAAGCGAGGCGCAAGCACACACCACCAAGGCAGGCACCCAGAATTCTGCCTGCCCTGACCCTGTCTTTTCAGCGCTGTCGCTAGCCCCGCCGCGGCACATGCATCACAATAATAGCAGTAGTGCTAACGTTGAAAGGCAGATGCAAATTATGCCTACCCCATGCACAAAAATGAAATAATTTGCGTTTTCTGCGTTATAATTACACTAAATAATCATCATAATTATGTTGTACCATTAAATATACCTGCTAGCATCGATTATGTGCTGGGTATGCACTGCCTGCCTTGATGCCACGTGCCTGATATTAACCCACCGACCCCCTTCTTGGTTAACGCAAGGGACCCCTGGCTAGTTCATGACGTTTGAAGCTTCTATGGCAATTTTTATTGCTAAGTATCGCATTGATGATATTAACAACGTATTGTCAGTAATAAGAAAAAATACATGCTTCATTGAACTATTAACGTCATTTTTTTTTATTTTGGAAGTTTGAATATGACATAGTTAACCTTTAAGGCCACATGTTAATAATAGAAAACGCTAATTTTTTCTTAACGATACTTGCACCATACAATTACTACCATTTAATGTAAGCTGCCATTTTAATCAAAAATAGACGCAGGAGGGTTCAAACTGAGAATTTACTGTATAAGTGATGAATAGGGATATTACGTGTGCAATGATATGTTTGTCGTAAGCTGTTATGCTTCGATTCTCTGTGTTATGACATTACGCTCGCCGCTACAAACATGTACTGAAGTATAATGTAGTCGTTCAGCGCGTAATCAACTAGATTTATACTGTTTAAGCGGCAGGAGGTCCGTGAGTTTCAAGTCGCTTTCAATGGGGGTGCGTAGAAACCTGCTGGTAGGGAATCACTGCTCTAGAGGGAATCTTTAGGTTATCTTAGTGTTAACTATACCTTTGGGACGTCTTTCATCCGTGCACTTTTTGCTTCCTAACACTTTCCTTCTCCTGCTGATGCTGCTTTATTCTGTTCTTATTCCTTTCTTCTTTGCCGACATGCACTTTGATCATGTGTGGGATCACCCAGGTGAATGGTTACCACGTTTCTATGGACGTAACATATGTCCCTTACTTCTTCTTTTGTTCGATCGCCTTTGATGTGATGACGTGGGCTTAAACTATTCAATATAATATCAACCGTGCTTCTGCTTTCAGCTGGTGAACTTGAGACAGAGACTACAGAGCTCGGAAGAGAATGTGCAGCTGCTGCAGGAGAGCAACAGGGCGCTGCAGGAGCAGCTGCTGCAGTTACAGCAACAACTGAAGGCGTCTCAACAAGCGCTGGAAGATAAAACTAATGTAAACAACCCTGACAAGACTAATGTTAACAACTCTGACGTTGCCATAGAAGTGGAAGCGGAACGGAAGAAGAGAAAGCAAGTCGAGGTCAGCAGATTTTGCTAATTGTTGTTTTTCTTTACTTTTTTAGCTGTACGATAAGAGCACGTCAGTTAGCGGGCTCGGCTACCGATTGAACCGGGTGTTCGTGAAGTCCCTCTGCCATGTATTGTAAAGCAGATGAAAAAATAATTTTGTGAAAATTGTTTCAAAATGAGAATTAGTTATTGAAGTTCTTTTTAACTCATTTTAGACACCTCTTTACGATTCCATTAGTTGCATCAAGCATGCCAAGACTATAGCTACTCGATTTCTTACAACGATGCACATCGTGCATTCTTCTTTGGAGCACTAGCGATTTATTCCACATTATCTCATACATCTGCAGGATACGAGTCCTGTGTATGTTGTTGTTGTAGTTACGCAGGGGGGGGGGGGCTCCGGAGGGGATCGTGCAAGTGGCGGAAGGTATGAAAAGGAAGGAAGAGAGCACAGGAAGCGAAGTACAGATAAAGGATTATCCCATAGAGAGGTGGGAGGGAGCGGGGAGCAGGACATTCGAATAGGTGGTTCACAGTGTGAGGGCCATTGTGGCATTCGGGGCAGGAGTCTGAGTCTGCTTGCCCGACCCTGTGGCTGTAAGACATCAGGGCAGCGCAAAAGCCTGGACGAAGCTGCGATAGGGTAGAGCGGGCCGCTCGTGAAAGAGCAATCTCCTCAGGCGAGATCTCCGGTGCAGCTGTGCCCAAAACCCTGCTTACAGTGAGACGGTCTAGTGAAGCTCGCACGGCAGACCGATGGAGGAGGAGATAGCTGCACGGTACTCTTCAGATGGAATGATATTATCTGTTGGCAAGTGGTTGACGTCAGAGTGGAATCTGGTTGCCAGGTTTTGGTGGATGCGTCGACGACCGGCCTGTGCGGTGACAACAGAGTGAGCTGGGTGCTCGGGACGAATGGAGGAAACGAGGAATTGGCGGCACTGGAGCTCGAAAGATTGGTCGATCCTTAGGAATTTGGACTCTGAATTGAGATGATCGATACATACCATGTGAAGGCACCCGGTTACGGAACGGAGACCGGCGTTTTGAACTGTCTGCAGCTTCTGAATCGCGGAATGGCGAGCTCCAGAATACCAGACAGGGGCGCATAGCTGAAGAGGGGTCGGATAAATGCCTTATATGTAAGAAGCAGGGTCTTCTTGCACTGGACCCAGCGTGTGCCAGCCAGGGCTTTGAGCAACCTAAGGCAGTTGGAGGCTCGGGCAGCGGTAGAAGTGATGTGGGGTGTAAAAGTAAAGTAAGTGTCGAAAGTGACGCCGAGGATCTTACGGCGGCGCTCCAGAGGTAGGATAGTGTTGATAACAGTGATTTGAGGGTCAAGTCCAGACTGATGGGTGTCGGTCGTCCATAGTGTTGAGTTGGATTTAGATGTTGAGAAGGTGAGGCCCTTGGCACTTGCCCAGTTACTGATGAAGTCAGTGATCCGATGGACCGGCTGCAGCGGTGAGAGGGTGGCGATGGGACGCCACGACCGTGAAGTCGTCGGCGTATGATGTCACAAGGGGAACTTGTCCCGAGGTATGGGAAAATCGGAGACGTAGAGGTTGAAAAGGGAAGGTGTGGCAACAGAATCCTGAGGAACCCCCGCCTTGACAGCCCGGAATTGCAAACGAAAGTCGTTATAGAGGCAGCAGGCTGCGCGACCCCTGAGGTAAGCCGCGAGCCCTCTGACATATTATGATGGAGCGTGGTGCTAGAAACCGAGGAGAGAAGGCCTTCAGTGGGAACAGGGTCGAAGGCTTTACTGAAATCAATCAGCAAAGCCACCGTGCGGTCAGAGGGTTTAGGCTTGTGCATGCCATAGGTTGCTTGGAAGGAAAGGGGTAACAGAGCAGATGTAGTGGAATGCATGGGTCGGAAGCCATGTTGGTGACGAGAGGGTTGGAATGCCTCATTGATGAAAGACAGTTAAAGGCGCTCCAGGACCTTTGCGGTAGAGCACAGGAGGGATATGGGTTGGTAGGAGGTCCCTTTGTTTGCAGATTTGGATGCTTTTAGAATGGCGATTATGATTGGTAATTTCCAACGAACCGGTATGTCGGCGTGTGCAAGGGAGAGATTGTATAATCTGGTTAGGTAGCTATATGAGACCTTGAGGGCCAAGGTACTTAATATGTAAGATAGATAATTGGTCAGAGCCTAAAGCTGTAGAGGTCCCAGAAGCGTCAATGGCCTCTCGAACCTGAGAGAGTGTGAAAGGGGTGAAATTATGATCAATGAGGTGACGCTTTCGGAGGACGCGTCTGGCTCGTCTGGGTGAAGTGGTGAGGATAGGAGGACAGGCGGCAGTAAATTGCTTACAATAGCCCCTGGCAATGTCGCCGTTGCGGGTAAATGTGTGGTTTCCAAGGAAATCGGCTGGTTGGGTGGAACGGAAGACCGCTTGCCTGATAAAGAGCGGAGGAGGGATCAAAATTTGTTGGGATTGCTGCTGGTGTCAATCTTGTATGGTCTGTTTCCAGGCCTCCCGGGTAGCGCTGCAGATGAGGCGATCAGCTTCACACTGCAACTGAGGAAGGGCAGGGTCTTGGGTAGTGGCACGGAAGTGGTCACGGCGGGTGATGGCGTCTTTAGCTTCCCGAGTGAGCCGATGGATGTATTCCCTACGGTGGCCGGCCGGTATGTGATGCTTGGCAGCTGATGTGAGGGCACGATTGACAGCCTTCAATCCGCCACTACAGGAGGAAAGGAGTGGGAGAGAAGAAATGAGTTCCTAACTCTCGCGTGTTAATTCCTCCCAGTTGCCCCTCCTAAAAATTTGTGAAGATGCGTCTAGGACTGGAGGTGAAGAATTACTGGATTTTGCAGCGATTAAGATCGGTAGGTGGTCAGAGGAGAGGGTGGTTGTGGTGGACCAGGTGTAGTCGAAAGCTAGGTGTGCTGAGATAACGGTCAGGTCTGGAGAAGAGCCATCACGAGGGACCCTGGCTAGAGAGTCGCCATTGAGGAGACAGAAAGCTCCGTTGTTGATAGTCACTGATCTCCGCACCCCGGGCAGCAGCCCGCTCATCTTGGTTGGCAGAGAACCAATCGAAGTTGTGGGCATTAAAATCACCTATTATAAGGGTATTATCATGGTAGTCAGAGAAGAGAGTGGAGGAGTCGAGACGATACCCAGGAGGGCAGGAACTAGTCGGAGGAACATATATGTTAAGAATTGGCAAGGAGTGAGGAACCCTGGGTGATGGCGACACCCAGGTGTTCAGCTGTGGGATCATTGGAGAAAAGGTGGTTTGTACTGATTTATTGGTAAGGAATTTCTTGTCCAATCAGGAAGAGCAGACTGCCGCCTCCATTGGCGGTAGGACGGTCTCTCCGGACCGGAGTGTAGCCGGGGAAGTCGGGGAGGGAAGAGCTAGGAGTAAGTTTGGTTTCCTGTAGGGCTGCGACGGCGATGTTGTTGCTGTGGAGGAAAGCGGCGAGTTCGAGTCTGCAATGAAGGAATCTGTTGCAGTTGAATTGCCTAAAAGTAATTGGAGTGGAGCGAGCAAGAATCGGAGGGAGACTAGCAGCTCTGCTATGGGGGGAAAGTGAGGGGCGGGAGGGGTAGGGGGACCGAGGAGGCGGAGGGGGAGGTAAATAGAGCGGGAGTGGTGCACATCTGGGGCAAATCCAATCAGGATGGTAACTCGCGGCGCTGAACAAGCCTGAGTAGGGCTTGTGGACCCTGCTCGCGCAACCTGAGGACCAGAAGAACCACCCCCTGCGGGTGACACTCCGAGTGCAAACCGAGCAGGGGTAGGTGGGGCCAAGGTTGGGGTTAATATCCCCATATGTGAGAAACAATAACGAGAGGAATGGCACAGAAAGGGGAAAAAAGTAGGAAACGGTCTGCGGATAGTAAAGCGGGCAGGTCGTCGGCAGCAGGGCCCTGTCAGAAGAGGAAAACATAGAAGACAGCAAGAAAGGAAAGTAAGAGAGTAGAGGGTGAGGAGGAGCCACACGACCCCTTGAAGTTTCCGCTCTTGCGATGAGTGCCTGCGGTTGATCTGCAGAAAGTCTCCGCAGAGTCCACCCACGAACGTAGACGCACAGGCATCGGGTGGAGTCCCGTGTATTGCTCGTAGCGCTTGTATGCTATCCTCCTTCAGCAGAATGCCTGACACCCACTAATGCTATGTAATTAATAAGTTTGCTAACTACCGTATTACATTGGTACAGTGAAATAAATTAGATGAAAATATCTCCTCTACTGCTTTCTGTTATAGTTATTTTGTTTTTAAGCTGTAAAAATGGTATGGATGTCCAGTAGTATTTACGTTCTAGCGATGCTACGAACAAGTGAACAAATAATTGTATCATCACACACGGGTCGAGTTTTATAAATTGTCGCCTTAATCTAAGGACTGAGTGAGAGTTAGATGAGCTGAATAGAGCAACGTTTATCCTCTCTAACTAAAATAAGTATCGTTACGAATATAACTAGAGTGATGCTTTGGTGAACGGAGGAAAATATTACGGCATGTTTTAATGTTTGAATTTATTACTACAGGGACTAGGGCTGCAAATTAGACGCTAGTAGAAAATAGTCGAGCTTTGTAGTTAGATGTGAATTATCTTCAGAAACAGTTTAGCAACGTTGGTCAGTAATTGCTAATGTTTTTTTTATTCGTCAGGAGGAACTGACCTGTCTGCAGTCGGAGCAGGAGGACCTGCTGCTGCTGTTGTCGGAGCAGGACGGCCGCCTGCAGCGCTACAAGAGCCACCTCACACTCCGTGGCGTGTCGCCCCCTCCAGGGGAGGAACAAAGTGACGACGCGGAGGATGAGGAGAGCCTTCAGTGATGTCTATGAGCTCCATATTGCGAGTCTCATTCGTTGTTATTAAGTCATTACCTTTTTCTGAAGAATAACACTGTTGATGAAACTCATTCCTTCCAGACATCCTGGTATTAACCCTTTACCGGATAATTGACTAGACACGGTTACTTCCATAGTGCTGTTTCTATGAAAGCGAGTTGCAGCCGCCTCGTAAACGAGTACTTGCTGCTTTGTACGGACGATTGTTCCATGTAGTGTATTTATTTAGGGAAAGTATGAGGGCCAAGATAACCCAGTAGTAAACTTTTTCTTGAAACCTTACTGAGACCGTCACCACTTCCATGCCATTAAAGGTGGAAACTTCTACCCAATTGCCACTTTTGTGTGGTTTGGTACCGTCACTGCTTAGATAAAGAAGAGGCACTAAACTGTCCAACACACAGTTTGGTTGCGGTCTCTGTGACGCAGCGAAGAAGGTCAGTCGTAACTATTTGCACACCGGGCTGTGCAATGATGTGTGGTCGGCTATGCATCATTTTGTGTCTAGTTTCAGTACTGTCCCTCGTATTTCTTTGTAAGATCACGTGACATTAGAATTTTAAAGTGGGCATCTTCCTCACAGATCACAGATAAAAAAGCTTCAGCTGATAGGGAAAAAAAATCACTTATGTAGAATAAACTTTAAAGTATGTGCGTGCGTCCCAAGAGAACGTAGGGTGCATTTCTATTGAATAAACGTCGACTAAATTTTAAAAAATTTACGTTTCGGGAACTGTATTTCCCATCTTCAGAAGTGAAAAATGAGCCTAAAAGAGAAATTTTAATTAAGTAACACGAGCGGGGACAGATGTTATGGTTGGGAGGTGTAAAATGCGAGTGACCGGGAAGAGCTTGGAAGGTCCTAATGACAATGCTTGTACTGTCGGGCGGTTTGAGAGTAGCAGTGGTGGTACAGCCATTGTGCGGAGGGAAGACAGCTGGTACAGTCGAAGGGAACACACAAAATTCAGCTGTGGACCATAATGAGAGGTACAGTTGTAGTCATTGTATTGAGGCTAGATTTTGTTTTAAAGGTGTAAAGAGATTTCAAAGTTGTGAGTTTTATTGGATTGGAGAAGTCTATGATTGAGAAGTTATTCCTACTAATAGGGTTATTGTTTTGTTCTGCATGAAGAAGGGGAGCAGAATGGGTAGGTTTGGCAAGTGGTAAGCCTGTTCTGCTGGATATACCTAAATATGGGCCCCTCAGGTGTATATTCTGGCGGGCCCATTCCCTGCCACAATATATTTGGGCCTCACAATCCTAAGGGTCCCCTAGTGCCTTTTCTGCTGGGGATGTTGCAGCTTGCAGCAGTTCCTGCTGACGAGATTAGTTTTGTAAAGTTAGGTAGGCTCTCAATACTTCCCTTTCTGTTTCGGGAGGTGGGCCGCTGATCGCGGTAGCCGACCTATTCCCGCTAGACTTCTACCTTTTTGATTTTCGTTTCCTTCCCCTGCGCGGCGTAGCTGAGCGAAAGTATTCAGCCGTGCCCGGGGGTTGGAGATGCGCAACTCGCGCCTTTTTCCTGTCAGTAGCGCACTGATACTTGGAATCTGAGACCTACCGGCAGAAAAATCCAGAAAAAAAATCATTGATAATTTGAAACGAGACATAGCTACTTCGCATCCTAGTGGTGGACGAGCCTGTGTTAAACCATAGGAATAGTTCGGCGCGATATAGACATTGTGCCCCTGATGCGCTAGTATAATTTTGTACTACTACTATACCTAAATGTTAATCAACGCGGGCTTTGTAATACTGTCCAGTGCTACCAAATTACGAAGCATAGCAACTCTTGCACTGCATAGCATTACGAAGCCTGCGTTGATCAACATTCAGGTATATCCAGTAGAACAGGCTTACCCCTTGCAAAACCTACCAATTTGCTCCTTCTCTTCATACGGAACAAAGCAATCACCCTATTAGCAGGAATATCTTCTCCATCTTGGACTTTTCCAATCCAATAGAACTCATAACTTTGGGTTCTCTTTATATCTATAAAATAAAAATTTAGCCTCAAATCATTGACTACAGCTGTACCTCTCATTACGGTCCACAGCTGAAGTTTGTCTGTTGCTGGTAGCTTCACTAAGTTGTGTGTTCATTAAATTGTTATATCCAGTACTCTTCCGATCTGATTATCAATGACACTACAAGAAGCTAATAAGAGATTCTTGGCAGACGAGCTGGGAATACCTATGTGGTGAACAACAAGCTACGTGAAATTAAACCACTGACGAAACCTTTCCCTGACTCTGTAAATCAATAGATTGTGGGAAGTATGCTTGCTTAGCCAGACTACGGGCTGGACACACCCCTCTCACTCACAGACACTTGCTCACGCAGGACGATCTACCCGTATGCGATTATTGCAATACTCCCCTATCCATCAAGCATATCCTCACCGTATGCCCTCACTTTGATGCTCAAAGGCAGGCACACTTCGGAGTGCCTGCCTCGTTGGAAAATATCCTTACTGGTAATAAAACATCATTCCAAGGCCCATTACTCTCCTTTGTTACCGACATAAATTTAATAAATCATACAGTATAAGAAGATACTTGAAATGTAAATATCCCGGTGAAGACAAATATAGAACCACCAAAACAATACCTGGCCACTATATGAACAACAGTATACGGACCCCTATTATGAATCCTAAAAGAGAGCGACACATCATTAACTAAATCAACTTTATCTCAGTAAGAAGTTCTTATTTCTGAAGATAGATCGCTGTTGTATCGTGCACCCATCGACTATGGCGGGAAAANATAAGCCCTTGGGGAAGAGCGCGACAGTGTTCGAGTGTATAACTGGCGGTCGTTTTTAGGGCTGCAACACGCGATGTCGTTAACAATGGAGAGTCTATGTTATGCCTTAATTTTCATAGGACCAGTACTATTTTCAACGTCACTCACTGTGTGGTACTTTCGGATGGTGAAGAGCGAACCCATTACAGTCTGCATTAAATTTTAATTTTCTGATAAATAGATCGATTGGACAGTGCGTATTGAGGATCCATCTGGCCGGTGAAGAGTTATGCTAGTAGCAGTATGGAGGTCAGAAGGCAGAGTGTGGTAACTACTTTGACGACTTCGTAAGCTTGTTTGCTGGCCGCTCCCCCTTGCTCTGTGGACAACGTGCCATTGTTTTGCAGAGCTGAACAGCTGACTAAATGTTTCGCGAAACGAGTCATGATTTTTAATTATTGTGTTTGGAATGACCATGATTACACTGTCGTTCCTGCCTCACGAGCAGACGGTGCATATCCAGGATGTGTTTCACTATTTCTACTACATATATAGCATTGTTTGAGTTCCATTGTTTTGATGTACAATATTATGGGAGAAACGTCCCAGAGGACTCCAGAGACCTCCCCTCCGGGGGCATAGGATGGGTCATAGGCCATAGGGTTAGGTTAGTTAGGTTCGCCCATCCTATGTTATGGGGAGTAGCGCCCCCAGGGGGTTTGAGTACGTTACCTTAGCCATTAGCTAGGCCTTCGGGACGTCTGTCTTTCTTGCCCACTTTGCTTCCTTNGCTTCCTTCCACTTTCATACTCCTACTGATCTTACTGTTGTCTGTTCTTCCTCTTCTTTCCCGACTTGCTGTTCCCATGCGCGTTGATCCTGTGTGGGAACACCTTCGTGCATGGGTTCCCTTTCTTTCTGTCGACATACTATATGTCCCTTCCTTTTCCTCTCTTAGAAGAGCTTAGTACTTATTTAGGGAGGCTTAAATCTTCTTATAATACCTAATACCTCCAGAGACCTCTTGGCCTTGTATGTGCGAATTCATATGGGGACACAGCATAACCTGTTGTGTCCTCATCAAAACTTACAGCTCGGAAACGCTTAAAATTGTTTTTTTTTTTTTAAAGAACAGACCTTGCCACGCTTACGAATAAGCCTATGACACAATTATTTTCGGCCTCCGTTGTTGGAGGGGGGTACGCTTTCATCCTTCCCTACGTTAGCTTAACCATGGGTGCAGGTTAATGCACCCATAATTTGTTGACTGCGGCACCATGCATAATAGTAAGTGGAATAATGCTATTAAAATATCAATACTTCTCATCTAGTAGTGAAAGATTATTAGTAGGTACCTTTCAACATACTGTGAAAAGACTTTTGATCGCCCTTTCATTTAGGCATGACAGAACCCTACAATGTAATCTCTATGATGTACCCCAGTGACTTGTATTCCAAATGTAATTTCTAGAGTAGCTTTTTGATAGACCGGTTTGTACGTAGCTCTCTGGTGTGGGTAGCTTTTGTACTTTATTATTTATTAAGCGTTGTTGTTTTTTGGATATTTTGGAAGATGTTTATTTTATATGCCTGTGGAATGCTTCGAATTTGTGACAGTGCTGCCTATCAGTACGAATATGGTGCAAATAGTACGATTATTGGCATGCTATTTATTACAATATATACCTATTCCTTTGCTTTGAATTTATGAAAAGGCTTCGCCTTCATCCACTACTTTGTGACACTCTAGTGTGTAGGATAGATCGATTTTTGTTGGCGAAAAAACATCCCTAACATTGGAAGAATAAGAAATACAGTAACTCGTGTACAGGAGTCAGTCCAATTCACTTTTGCTACATAATATTATTAAGGATATACGTTTCGTGCAATGTTCAAACAAAAACCAACGAAGTCACCACCTATCTTGGGGCGAGTCAGAAATCCTGTCGAACCGCCTTGTACATACGAGTGTGTACAGTATTCCACTGTTGCTATCGCTTCATCGTCACCTGCATGGGTTCCTTCTTTTTATTGACAGTATTACATGACCGTCTTCTTGCCTCTTTTTGGAATCAATAACTCTGTGCTGGAGTGACTTGAGTTATTAATATTGCAATAAAATTAACGATAACTACATCGTAAATCAAAATCGTTCAGTGCTCTTGAGATAGATACAATGAAGCTCATCACGTTACATTCTTAGGTTGAATGATTACCTGTAATGTGTCTGGGGTTACAGTTCCTTCGAACCATTTGACAGGTGGTTCATTAGTGCAACGCCTGGTCTGCTCTTTAAAGCGAAGGTGACATGTATGAGACAGTGTACATCTTGTAAGTTTTCTACCGTACACTTATTGAATTGAACTGTGTTTTACTGCCTTGTGCCATACGTAGTTGATCTTACGGTGGCGTACATACAGAATGTCAGTAGTTCAAGGTATAATTTTGAGCTTTAGTACTGGTTCTGAAACGTATGTTTCTAGCAGTTAGCTGCTACGAGAATTTGTATGCTCTCATAGAAGACATTTTTTTTTTACATATTTTACTCTTTGAAACGCAAAATCCGCAGGGGGGCAGGAGCTGTGCTCCTGCTTGGGGAGGCTTCTTTCCCCCGGTCCCCGAGTAAGAAATTATTGAAAACTTGCTTCTCTCGGCACCGATATAAGAAATTACTTTAAAGCTTAGTGTTCAATATAAGAGCCTTTATTCACTTGGTACGTGAAATTTTGTGTGCTGCTATAGGCACTTTCTAGTTCTTATAAGACTCGTTATATTCCTTCGTCTCCAGCATTGACTTACTGAACATCTCTGAATAACCGAAGACCTCTTTGCAGTCATAAAAACAGACTCTATCACATCATCGAATGACTCTTTACTATTTTTAAATTTTATATATAATACTTTACCAATTTCTTGAATACTAACGCCATTATTGGCGAATGAATAGATCGCTGTTAATCGTCCTGGTATCGAATATGGCGGGAAAACCCTGAAAATAATAATACTAGATTTTATACTTCTGTAACATCTAGGTAGGGTCAGTGCAGAGTTGCGGAGTCCAGCGCAACAAATCTGACTCCTCGTCTAGCCAGTATCCGATTTGAACTCTTAGAAACCTTAAAACCACTAACTCTAATTCTCAACAAAATATGTACGCCCTTTGTCTCCGACTCCTGGCACAAGCATGGGTCTAACTCCTACGCCCCTCCCCTCCCAACTCCAACTTTGCAACCCTAAGTGTGATACAGGGCTTTATGAGGGCGATAGGGCTAAAGGCCGTTTCACACACGATGGTTTTTTGATCGTATTATCTCATCTACCTGTCCGAGTGCTCAATGCTGGGCCATTTAATGAACTGAAAAGTACGCTATTTTCTGAGTTTTAAACTATTGCAAGTTCGTGGATATGCAAGCAACTTTGCATGTGACAGGCAAGTAACTTGACGGTTAATGTTTTCGAAATGGTTTTGGTTGGCCCACTGTTGTGTTTACATCCCTCAGGGGGCGTAGGACGGGTTATACATGTAGTGTTCTGTTGGTTGGGTTTTCCTGACTTGCTGTTCCCATGCGCGTTGATCCTGTGTGGGAACACCTTCGTGCATGGGTTCCCCATATTTCTATCGTCATACTATATGTCCCTTGCTTCTTCCTCTGTGAGATCGCCGTTGTTGTGGAGACAGAGGATTAAACTACTCTATGTAATAATAATTAGTTGGATTTGCCTATCCTATTGATATGCTATGGAGAGCCGAGACCCCAGGCAGACCCTGCAGGTTACCTTAGCCCTTCAGAGCGTCATTCCTCAGTGTCCCCATTGCGGTCTTTGAGGTTCAATCTCTTACTGATGATTCATTCTTTTATCGTCCCCTTTCTTTCCGGACTTACTGTGCCCATGTGCGCGTTCATTCTGTGTGGAAATACCCTCGTGCATGGGTTCCTCGCTTATCTTACCATACTATATGTCTTCTTTTTCCTCTCTTAGAACAGCTAATTTGTACTGGTAAGGGAAGCCTAATTAAAGTAACTTCCTTTATAATAATTAATAACAACTCTCGGAGGTTTTTACATCAAGTGTACAGTTTTATGCGACGTCTTTAGTAGTAGAGACTGGCAGATGACTCGTATCACATTGACCTAATCTGGCTAACCGTAACTGTTGTTGCAAATAGCCCAACTTCTGTTGTACTTAACTCTGTAGCTGTACAGTCAACATCATCGAGACCAATGCAACTGAGAGTGGCAGCCGCAGACATGGAGCCCAGGCTAGTTTCGTCCGGCGTGGCTACTTCCGACGATGAGGTTTCTGTAAGTTTCTGCAACCCATTATTGTAGCATTTGTGGAGTTATTATGTTAGCATAAAAGTTTGATGGTCTTTGTACAGTAAGTGGCCTACCAATGAGTATATGTTAACTTGGGGAAGTTTAGCGTAGTTTATGATGGGTTCTGTTCAGCTGGAATAGGTGCCTCACCTAAGTCCTAGGCACACGCATTATTATACCTGCTTGTGAGGGAGGCCTCGTACTATGCCGACGCCATTTTTATACAACGCTAAATGAAACTATATTGCATTTTGTGTGTCGAGGTTTTTTCATTGTTTTTAAAAGATCATACGCGGTGCGACAAAATAGCCGCCTCAGTTGGTTTTATTGGTCTTCGACGTCGCGACAACCTGTCAGTCACGCACTTTATATTGCAAAGCATGGATTCGTTATCCTTCATTGGTTTTGGACCTCACAGTTTCTCTTAACTTCCCTCACAGGGGGCACAGACCAGGCCGCCTGAAGTACAGGCCTGGGTCTCGAAAATTGTCCGATCACGTACAGTCTCTGGACGAACTATTAGGGTGCGTTTCCACCAAAACCCTGTTCTGCGCAATTGTTCCGCACTTTTTGTGCAGAACTTTGTCAGTGCGCGTACAAATAGAACACCCTTGTTAACCGCGTACCCACCGGCCAAAAGTGCGCAACTTTTGTACGCGAAGAGTGCAGCATTTGTGCTGAACTCTGACCGTACAAAAAGTTCAGTACAGTGTGCCCTCGGTGATTTAGTTAGTAGCCAATATGGACGGACAGGAAGAGGTCGTACTCTGTGGTGCAGCCCGTGTTGTGCTATGCACTTTACTAAAAAAAAAAAAGAAGAGCAAAGCCCAAGTGTTGGGTGAGACCAGTTTTAAGAAGACGAGAGGAAGAGACTGAAAATTTTTTAGAAGATTTAAAAGTAGATCCTCTGAGTGGATTTAAAAATTTTTCAAGAATATCTAGCGAAGATTTTGAGATGCTCATAAATGCTATTGGTCCTTTTATAGCCAAACATGACACAAACTATAGAAGAAGTGTTCCTGTCTCAATAAGGCTAGCAATAACACTTAGATACCTTGGAACTGGCGATTCAATTGCAAGTTTGATGTATTTATTTAAAGTTTCAAAACAACTTATCAGCCGTATTGTTCCAGAAGTGTGCGCTGCATTGATAACCACATTAAAAGAAAACATGAAGGTGAGTGAAACACATTGTACTTATCATATCTCCATTTATTTTTCCATTGATTACTAGATATCTTAATAATTGGTACTATTATTTCCACCATCATAATTGAAAGCTATGATATCTCCGGCACCAGAAGAATATCCATAAGTTTGCACAGTTGTCGAATTCTCTGAATAAGGCGACGGCACGGAAGTTGTGTAGTACATTCCAGTCGTACAACAGCGTGTCTATATCTCTTTGCACTAAAATCTTTGTACGCTCGTCTTTGATCTTGAGTAATTTCGTGGCTATAGCAATACCAACTATATCTCTTTGCACTAAAATCTTTGTACGCTCGTCTTTGATCTTGAGTAATTTCGTGGCTACAGCAATACCAACTATATCTCTTTGCACTAAAATCTTTGTACGCTCGTCTTTGATCTTGAGTAATTTCGTGGCTTCAGCAATACCAACTATATCTCTTTGCACTAAAATCTTTGTACGCTCGTCTTTGATCTTGAGTAATTTCGTGGCTACCGCAATACCAACTATATCTCTTTGCACTAAAATCTTTGTACGCTCGTCTTTGATCTTGAGTAATTTCGTGGCTACACATCATCATCAACATGTTTCTTTGATTGCACCTGCTTATTTACGTTTTCTATAATGGACAAAGCATGATCAATTCTAGGGTCCTCCCCCTCCGGGGGCATAGGATGGGCCATAGGCCATAGGGTTAGGTTAGTTAGGTTCGCCCATCCTATGTTATGGGGAGTAGCGCCCCCAGGGGGTTTGAGTAGGTTACCTTAGCCATTAGCT
>LQNS02007215.1:15812700-15825708 GCA_001587735.2 Parhyale hawaiensis
TATAGTATAGTAAGCAGTGCATGGCAGTTTCCCAGTTGAGGTGTGTGCTGTCAATGCTACATTGCCACTAAAGACTTGAGCTCTCAAACTGGGAGGAAAAACTGGCGCTGATACACAATTTGCGTTTCAGGTTCACGGTAAACTGCTGCTGCTGCGGCGCATCCTCCTTGGCGTGGCGCACGCGTCCTTGCGTCAGTTGGGCAACGCTCGCGTCACAGAGGACGCCTTTCTCGCCATTATGGACAAGCTCGCCCGGCGCCACAAGAGCAGCATGAAGCCTAGCAGCGTCAAAACACTGAAGGTGGGCAGGGCATGCGCAATAGCTTAACTCTAACCGAAAACAAAAAAAACCTGTAGCGAGGCAACACATCCTGGTACTAATAAGGTTAATCGTTTTTCTCTCAAACCGATGATTGTAAGCCAAGTTTCAAATAGTCTTCGTCCCGCGAGAAAGGCGGATTAATTTATACCAGAAAAGGTTAAGAAAAGACCTTCGATATTCGTGTAATATTTTTGAAATTACTTCGGCTTAGCTTTCCTTATACTTATCGCAGTAAGGTTCGCCCATCCAATGAAATGATGAGCACCCGCTCCAGGGGATTTTGTAAGTCATCTTCGCCATTCGCTTCAGTGCTCACTTTCCTTCTTTCCATTTCATACTCACATTGACGATGCATTTTTCTGCTCTCCTTCTTCCTTCCTGACTTGCTATCCCAAAGCGCGTTGATTCCCCTCGTGCATGGGTTCTACGCTCCTATCGATATACTTCATGTTCCTTCCTTTTCCTCTCTTGAATCACCATAGTTGTGTGTAGGGAGCCTTAAAGAACTTGCATAATATAGTAATAATAGCACTCATTGCAGTGTTGATGCCAAACAGATAACTGATGGTGCTGAACTTATTCTAATATTAGTTAAATTACCTGAGAACTAGCATTGGTATTACATTCAACAATGTTAGTTACCTACTGTTACGGCCGCTAACGAATCTACCAATAAGCGTTTATATTGTTTCCGCTAAATGATTGTTTACTTTGAATAGGTAGCTGTCTTTTCGAAAAAAATATTTCATCAATATATTTGGCCAAAGAATTGCTTCTATTTCTGATATTTATCACTACTTACTTTATTTATTTTTGTTACAGGATATGGGATTCTCTGAAGCGAAGGCAGTCATTGCGCTCAAGTCAACCAAGTGAGTTTAGACGTATACCGGGTAGCACTATCGTCTCTCACGACGATTTTGCGTTCACGTAAGCTTTCCTGCGCGCGCCACTACTAAAATAAACACTACCAAGGCAAACCTAACCTAACCTACCCTTATCTAACGTAATCTAACATCCTTACCTAACCCAACCTAACCTAACATAACCCAATGTAACCTTTCTAACCATACCTAACCTTACCTAATGTTACCTAACGTTACCTAACCCAGCTTAATCTGCGATACAGCGAGCAGCGCGGCGTACCAACTTGAACGCCGCTCACGCGCACACGAACTGCGTACACAAACACGCACACAAATCGTCGTGAGAGACGATAGCGCTACCGGGTACTTAACTTCTATGGTTTGGTGTGAACTACTTTTAACAGATCTCCGATGAACAGTGCAGCATTGTCTGTATTTTTTATAAGCGCGCATTGGATGAGCCATGCGGTTAGATTCGTCCATCGTATGCCTTGGGGAGTGGCGCTGTGGAGTTGGACTCCATAGATTACGTGATCCTTGCCTTTAATTTCCTTCCATATCTACTTTACTCCATTGCGTTTAATACTCTTTCCAAGCCCTTGCCTAAAATGTTTTATGATCTATGTGTTTTCTATCTGCTGTGGCTACAAGAGGCTTCATTCCTCTATTTACTTACTTTTCAGTGTTGCATTTCCTGCGCCGAAAGCACCATTCAGCTGTTGCTATCTCCGGTACTATATTCATTGTTGATTATACTTATGGCTTAATTGTAATAAGTGCCTTGGCAGCTCTGTTGAAGAGGCGGCGGAGTGGTTGGGAGAGAATGAACCTCATCAGTACCTGCCGGAGCCTCCGCCCTTCCGCAGCCTCACGGACTCGGATGATCCAGTCAGTGTCCTCATGCCCAGATTCTGGCACTTCAGGAGATGCTACTTCGTGGTGAGTTGATACCTTCCACTCTGGAGGTGATATTTTTTGCCTGCGTTTGCCTGTTAGTATAACTCAAAAAGTTAACAACCTATTTTAAGGAAATTACCAATTAATGTTCCTAATGTTAGAAAAAACACTTGGTTCATTTTGGTGAAGATCCGTCTGTTTCTTTGGCTGTCCGTTTGCAGTATAACTCAAATTCCCATGCGCATTGACTTGAGCGTGGGTTCCACGTTTTTCTTGACATTCTGTATGTTCCGTCTTTCTTCCTCTCTTTGGATCACAGCTTAAACTAGGAATATAATAATAAGGGCATAACTCAAACTGTTGCAGATGGATCTTCCCGAAAGCTACAAAAGCTGTCAGTAACGTCACAAAGAACATCCTTTAAGTTTTGGTGATGGCCCGGAAGACGTCCAGGATTCTGGACCATTTTGAAATTTTCGTTAGCATTACACTGCTTGGTGGAGATGTGCGCTCCCTGAGCGCTGTCTAGTTACTATTGGATTCCTCAGGCGCCGTTTTGTGCTTGCTCCGTCTCGCGTAGGAAAGACTGTCTGCCACAGCTATGCAGGGGAGTGCGTATTGTGTTGTCGAGTTGCTTGCTGAACCAAGCGATATAGCACGTGTGTGAGGCGCAGTCTGGCAGGACAGACAAATGTCCATGTCGCACACAGGGCAGCGGATTCGGAAGTATCGAGTCTAACTCAGACTCCAGAGTTTAGCCAGTTTCCGACGCTCATTCTTGAACCTTAAATATGGCCTACTCCGTCTTTTATTTTTTGCATTCAGGGGTATATTCTGGCGGGCCCCTTCCCTGCCGCAATATATTTGGGCATCACGCACCCAAGGATCCCGAGTGCCTTTTCCGCAGCTCCTGCTGACGAGGTTAGTTTTGTAAAGTTAGGTATCCTCTCTAAATTTCCTTTTCTGTCCCGCGAGGTGGGCCGTCGATCGAGGTGACCGACTTCTTCTGCGGGGCTCTCACCTTCGCCCGTGCGGCGTGCCATGGAGGGGACCGTCCGCACGGGTGCATCTTTTTTCTGTCTTCTCCTTTCGTCCTTCATCTCTTGCCGCCTGAGCACAACGTTGTGGTTCCGGCCGGGTAAATCATCTTAGATCGCTATTGATCGTCTTAAATTTGGAAATAGCGGGACGATGCCTATATAATCATAATAATCCTTTATTTTTTCTTGACAATGCAGGCCAAGTTTCGTCCACTCAGTACCCCGGGTCCGACTCGTGGCCTCCAAAGGTAAAGGGCTGCGGAGTCGAAATTTGAAACTGGCTAGAACCAGGAGTCGGTGATGATTGGCCTCTTTAACTAAGAAAAAGAGTCATAGTTTCTAGGAGTCGCTCATTTCTGGGGTTCCAGGAGTCTCATTCAGAAACTGGAAAAACCCAGGAATCGGAGTCGGACGTAGTTCATCCGGCTCCGCAACCATACAGGTTCTATCGATTTCGCCTTTCTTACCTTGGTTGTGTAGCTGTAACCCTCAGCTATGTATAAGTGTTGATTGCACTGTGGGGAGAAATGTACAATCAACTGTTATGACAGCTGTGTATCAGTAACTCTACTGCTTAGGGTTGGTGGTGATAGTTGGGTGCTTAAGAACAGTGTTACTTCTGGTCTATGCTTGTGATGTAGGTACGGTATATGTGCTGGTGGTTTTTTCGGGCTTGGAAGGTCTTAACAAGGTTGGTCTGCAGGCAGGACAATGTACTTACGAGGGTTAAGGTGTACCAGAATCACTGAGAATACCTACCATAGCTAGAACAGGATCATTAAGATGACTTTTTTTCCATATGCACTTAGCTCTTTCATTACTTGTACTCTCTCTCTCTCTCTCTCTGTGACAGTAGTTCTATTCTAATGTGGGGTTGACACTACTGTGCGTTTCTATTTATCCTTTCATAGGCCACACCATACATTGACTGGACACTGGGCCCTAAGGCAGATTTCGGTCCCGCAATTGGGCCTGACTGCACGGTGCCGCAGACACATTTTTATGTTTTCATATTACTTTTTCATACTTTGTTAAGGCTATTTGACTTAATTCTTTTACATTCAGTAATGACTGGCAAACCTGTATATGGTATACTTCTAAAACTTCTGTACGCAACAAATTAACAAAAATATCGAAGCTTGAAGTGTAATTACGTAGAGCAGCCTTTGATATTTGCAGTAGAGTAAAATTATATTTCCCAATGTTTGTGAAATAAACGGTCCCATTTTGTAGAACAGGAACTTCTCAGAATTGTGGTATGCTTGATTTGTAATGAAATACCAAGTAAACAGCTGATGAAAATGTTAACGAAATTATTTAATATATATATATATATATATATATATATATATAGTGTAAGTGAGATGATCAAAACAGACAGCAAAGCTGAAGGGAGAGTCCTGGAGCAGCTTGCAGACATGAAATGATCAAGCCCTGACAACAGTGAAGTGATCAAGCACTGGCTGCCATGAAGTGTTCTAGCATTGGAAGCAGTGAAGTGATATAGCATTGGTAGCAGTAAAGTGATATAGCATTGGCGGCCGTGCAGTGATCTGAATGATGAAGCATTGGCCGCCATGAAGTGATGTAGCATTGTGTATTGACAGCAGTGAAGTGATAAGAGCATTGGTACATAGCCGTGAAGTGATACAGCATTGGTAGACGTGAAGTGATACTGTATTGGTAGCCATGAAATCATCGAGCATCTTCGACAGTGAAATGATGTAGCATTGGCAGGCCTAGAGTGATCTAGCATTGGCACCTGTGAAGTGATGTAGCATTGGCCGTCGTAGAGTGATTTAACATTGGCAGTTGTGAAGTGATCTAACATCGACAGTTGTGAGGTGATCTAACATTGGCAGTTGTGAAATGAAGTGTGCCTGTTTTTTCTATAAAATTCTAATATTCCTAGAAATAATGTTTAATTTTCTATTATACTTGGTATCCGTAGGTATGATATACCTATATCGCCTACTGAAGATATAAGATAGTAAAATTAGATTTCCTGCTCTGCGACACATTCGTTACGGTACGACGAAGAAATGAATCTTTGTTTGAGGTCTCTGTGATTATCAGAATTCATTTTATTAACACTAACGTAAATCAGCCTCCAGGCATAATTGCGAGAAGCCCGATTTCAGTGTCCAGTCAATGTATGGTGTGGTCTATAATCCTTTACATTTCTTGACCAACGATCTACTGTTTAGGGAGGCCGAAGGAGGTAAACTATTCGGGACAAATGGCGATAAGATCATTTTGGGAGCAAAAACTGATTTTGGTCTCAGGAGTTAGAATCGCTATGGACAAGAAATGAGTGCATAAACTCTTCGAGGATTATTTGCGGTCATTTCAGTGTTTGTATTGCTTCTCTAAGTTAAAAAATGAATGTGTGAGGCCGAAATCATTGATTGCCCCAAAATGACATTATCGTCATTTGCCCCGAATGGTTATATGTACATTGAATATTCTTCTTTTCAAATGTTATAATTGCCTTGCGACTTTCCGTGAGATTAACAGTGAAAAGTGATATAATTTCTTCCCTTTAAATATTTTATCGTTCCCAATGGAATAACTCGTGTCCGAAGGAGTTGAACTCACTGTTGTTTGTTTTTCAGCCAAATTCTAAGATGTACCAGCACCTCGTCTCCATGAAATTCAACCCCATCCGAGTATATGACGCTCTCATGCAAGCGGAAAATGATGAAAATATTGCTGTAAGTATCACTTACAATCCTTAATTTACTAAAAGTATCGTCATAAAAAACGTTAACGTCTCGGGATTAAGTTCCCATCTTCGGAACTAAAAATAACTGAAAAGGATACCTACGAACGCCTGAAACTAGAAATTTATTATGATAGCCTAGCTGGGGATTAGATAGGCGGCAGTAGACGAACCAATAGGCTCCTTCCCAATGAGACACCGGAACTTACGCCGAGGCTCTCCATGAGCTATAGCAATTATGTTAGTAGGATATAGAGGAGAGAGAGAAAAAAAAAGAGGGGGGAAGAATCCCTGCCCTGCCTATGGTAAATGTGTTATCGCGGGGAAGTGCATAAGGTGAATGACTGGAATTAGCTCAGGGGGCCCTAATATCAGTGCTTGTACAGTCGAGGAGTTAGGGAACGTTGTTGGCGGGAGCAGAGTACAGTCGAGGAAAAAACGTCCGTTGTGAATTGTAGTGGGGGAAACTGCTGAAGTTATAATGTTAAGGCTGGGATTAGTTTTATGAATGTACCGGGATTCTAAAGCTGTAAGTTCTATTGGATCGGAGGAGTCGATGATGGAGAAGTCTTACCTGCTAATTGGATGGTTGTATGTTCTGCATGAAGACGGGGTGCTGAATGTGAAGGTTTTGTCAGTGGTAAACCTGTTCTACTGGATATGCCTACATGTTGGTCAATGCGGGCTTTGTAATGCTTCCCACATACGAAGCTTGGCAACTTCTGCAATTGTACCCGAGGACAACACCAGACAGCAAAGATGGGGGGTTTGTCTTTAAATTCAAAATAGGATCCTGTGGTAAATGTGTTTTTAAAAGAGAATCTAAAATTTATATGCGGGTAGGCTTCGGAGAGAAAAGTTTTCAGAGTTAACTGTAGCGACGGAGGTTCTGTTGTAGTGCGGAGATAGTGAAAAAAATCTAATTTACGAACTGTAGGTTTAGTAATAAGGGAGTCGAATAATTTGTCAAGGAACAGTTTGCAATAATGATCCAAAAGATGGTGCGGATAACCGTTATTCGTGAAGCAAGTTGGAAGAAAGTCTATTTCGTTTGAAAGCGCTGGGTAAGAGGAAGATAAGTGGTATGCCCTGAACACTAACCACTAGAATCTGCAGGAAGCCAAGCTTTTCTGGTGTCGGAATCTGCTTCTTCAGCCACTGTTATGACCAATTTAAAATAAATGAAATCAAAACTTCACTATTCAGGGCATACCACTCCTCTTTCTTTTACCTAGTATTTTCAAACGAAATACTTTTTTCGAACTTTCTTCAAGAATAACGGTTATCCGCACCGTCTTTTGGACCATTATTGCAAACTGTTTCTTGACCAACTATTCGACCCCGGTATCCAAAACTACACTTCGTGAACTAGATTTTTTTTCACTCTCTCCCGTACTACCGCAGAACCTCCGTCGCTACAGTTAACTCTCTGAACCCGCTAATAAGTTTTAGATTCGCTTTCAAAAACACATTTACCATAGCATCCTGTTTTAAATTTAAGAACAAACCCCCACTTTTGCTGTCCGGTGTTGTCTACAGGTACAATTGCAGAAGCTGCCAAGCGTAGTATGTATGCAGCACTGGACAGCATAACAAAGCCCGCATTGACCAACATTTAGGCATATCCAGTAGAACAGGTTCACCACTAACAAAACCTTCACATTCATCTCCCCGTCTTCAAGCAGAACAAAACAACCATCATATTGGCAGGTAAGACTTCTCCATTATAGACTTCTCCAATTCAATAGAACTGAGAATCCCTGTGCATTCATGAAACTAATCCCAGCCTCAATAAACTAATCCCAGCCTCAACATAATGACTTCAGGCGTTTCCCTCATTACAATTCACAAGTGACGTTTTTTCCCCGACTGTACACTCCTTCCGCCAGTGACGGAAAAACTAGACCAATTCCCCCCCCCCCATACACACACTACAATTCGCAACGGACGTTTTTCCCCGACTGTACTCGGCTCCAGCCAACGACGTTCCCTTATTCACCGACTGTACAGGCAGCACTGAGACGAGGACCCCCTGAGCTTATTCCAGCCATTCACCTTTTACACTTCCCCGCTATAACAACTCTATCCCCAGCTAGGCCATCATAATGAATTTCTAGTTTAGGCGTTCATATCCTTGTTTTTAGTTATTTTTAGTGTTGAAGACGGGAACTTGATCCCGAAATGTTAGGCTAACGGTGTTTATGTCGACACGTTTTGTTAATTTGATTATCAATCCTTATTTATTATACTAATGTTAACCTTGGTTACAATTTCAAGAAGAAAACGCTTTACTGTGCCATGATATAATCCAGTTTAAACAATTGCCATTGTATAGTCTTAAATGTAAGCTACTGTGTAATATGATTCTAGAAATGTGCTTTTATTACTCTCGTTTCATTCTTCAGTTGCACATGCTTGCTTGAGACGCTTAACTTCACGCATGTGTGTGTCGCGTTCTCCTTGCATTATTTCATTAATACTGACCGAAACACAGATGGAAAATTGCAAAGTGTTTTCGTACGGGTGCGCAGCGTTTCGTTTCGTTGAGGGTGAAGATGGGAACATTGAATTGGAAAATGTCATTGCTCAAAAGAATTTTTATTGCGTAACACAACTTTTCTTGCTTGTCCAGTCATGTGGACACAGTCCAATGCGCCGTTGCCATGAGCTGCGTGATGTCCCCGGCGCTTGTACCCGCCCCCCCCCTCGCTATTAGTAGTACTATTATGTAACGGGAGTGATGCTTTCAAGACGGATGGTTTAAATCTGAATTGTCAATACCATGTTGACAATTGAGAACCGTGTAGATATTTCTCCATTTCTTCCAGCAATCAGTGCTAGAGATGGAGAAAAAGCATAATTGTGATCTGCTCTACACTCCTCCACCGCCTCACCATCCCATCATGAGCAGCGTTTTTGCGGCGTCTGTTGTACAAGTGTCACTGAACAAGCCGAAGGTGTTGTATGGTAAGTCGTTACCTTAGAGAAATTCACCACTCTCCCAGTTTGGTTCAAGTGGGTACAAAACTACAACGTGCTGTGGAGAGTGTACTCCTTTTCTAGTGCTCTGCTCTTCCATTACCTAAATTCCATACCTACTTGAGATTGATACCTGTTTTTTTTTACACTTTGGTGGCAGCGGCGGTTAATTCAGAGAATACTGCTATGTTTTCCTTTGCATGCTATGTAAGCCTTTTTCTTCTTCTCGTAAAACCCAGTTTCTTGTTTCTTCGTATGATGAAACGTTGTAATAGCGAAGACCTAAATAGTGAATTATAACTTCTTTTTGCTGAAGTTGCCGCCTTTCAAGTTTTCTTGTGGATTCTCAGGATACACTCCCACAAAGTCAAAGTTGCTGCCTAACCAGTTTCTCGAATACTCAAAGATGCTTGCCACGGACAGACTTGATGGAACTAGTTTCTGATAGAGCTTCATAGGATTAAACATATTATGAAATAAATCTTCAACGTTGTTACAAGTTTTCTATTCTTTTCTATAGCATGTGCGTAATTTTAGTCCGGCATTATCCTAGATTTCGTTTCAACAGCGTTGTTGGCGCTGTGTGCCAACCCAAGCAATGCCAATCTGTGGCTGAGCGACCCTGACACCAGCGGTGTCGTGAACCAAGTACTGAAACTTTACTACGAAGAGCGCCACAACAACGACTGCTCTACCGGTGGTCCGCACTAGGACTGATTCAGGTAAGTTCATTAAGCAGCCAATAAATGTCCTAATCTTCCGGCAGCTCGCAATTTTTCATGTCATGAGGTGAGCACTTACGTTCCTGTCGCTCTCCAGCTCAAAACTGGTCGGCAATTAGAACCACCTTGAGTGTATTTACTCGAGGGTTTTGAAAACGTCGTCGAGTTGGAGAAAATTTTCGTGACACAATCAAGGATTGAAATCCGGCTTATGTGTTGCTCAGTCTAGGGTAAAAAATTAAGAACAATTCTGTTTCGTCACAGTCTCTTCGACGAAATTAAGAGAAATTAAATTTCGTCACCATCTCGTCGCAGAGATACTGTAGTCTTTTTCGTTCGATGGGATGCACTATGGTTATTAAGACGAGAGAGTAATATTTTTTCTCTGTATAAATATATAACCAACGGCACAGCAGCAATGTCACCAGCAAGCAGCGACACAGCAAGCCCCAACTTTTTTGGAGTCTAGTTGCCAGGTATATAAGCTCTGTGTGCGTGAAGAATTAGTTTTACGCCATAGGTCTGCACCTTCAAACGCACAATACGATTTCTGGTAGCTGCTCAAAGGAGATGTCGGTTTTTCTACCGGAGGTGATTCACTCGTCAGGTAATTAATTTGAGTCACAGAGTACAGGAACGGCATTGTATAGTCTTATGTTTGGGTGCATTTCTAGAACATCGGCCAATGATTCATTATTAGACATCTGGCAATATTCCTATAAAAGGAGCTGTAGCGCTGGACTTTTGGATCAGTAACAGAGTCGCACATGCTGCTACATTATCATCGTCAACGTAACTCCGCCCATTTTCTGTTTTTGGAGGCGTTCTATTCAATCTTCAGTAAGAAATCGAGATGGAAGTTCGCGGCACCCAGCCTTAATAATTGCCGACGTAGTCGTCGTCGTCAAAGTGTTCGACTGTAGCTGCTCTTCAGCGCCGATACCAGGTATGGAATTCCAATAGATGCGTGACACTATCCGGTTCAGTTATGTACGTTGTTACTTGTCAAAACGTACAACAAATAATCAGCCGATTCATGTTGCTGACTCATGACGATTGCATTAACAGGCTTTGCTACTGCATGTGTGGTGCAAGCATTAGCGGGGATCTGTCGAGCAGCGGACACCACACCCGCTCAAACGCTCGCGCGCAGACAATACGGGAGGAGATGGAGCCCATTTATGCTGGATTATTATATCATGGGTTTACCCGCCGTATTAGATACGAAGACTATATAACAGCGATCCAAATTTTGTATGATATAATTTAAAAGTTGAGCGAACTCAGAGGAGGTCTATAGGAACAATCTTGGCCAGGTGTGTCATGTTTGATAGGAAGTAAGGTGCGAGCCTCTCCAACTCCACACGGCTCTGTCGTACGAAATCGCTCAGCCGTGTGGCGCAAGGAAGGAGGCGAAAAGAGAAGAAAGCGAACACACGTGCGGGGGGTCCTTTCCGTGGCCCTCCACCTCGCGGCCCAGAAGGGGAAATATAGAGCTTATATACATCTACAAAACTAACCTCCGCAAGAATTGCAGCCAGCTGCTACATCTCTGGCAGAGAAGGCACCTGGGACCGTTGGGTTTCGAGCCCCAAATATATTGTGGCAGGGAAAGAGTCTGCTAGAATATACCCCCGAGGGCATTTGTGCTGGAAGCAAGAATCTCTGTGACAGTAGAAATTACCTAGGGCTGACTGATACCGCAGTGAAAATTGTATCTCAGTTTATTTACCTTCTTTTTTTATTTTGCAGGTGTGGTACATTACACCATCTATGAACATTATGATGACAGCACGGGCACTCGCACTAGCATCATCTGTGAAGAAAGAAAACAAGAGTTACTATCTGAAATCTCTTATTGATCGTATATGGTAATGCATTGTAAAAGTTGCTCTGGATACTTTCTACACTGGCTTCAATTAAGTTAGTGATCTGCTAAGCTCTATGATCACAAATATATTGTAAAGAGTCCTGTTGTAAGCAAACCTGAATATGTATCCGACAGCTAAGTGGACGTGTCACTTTCATGTTCAAAGCCAAATTGATCAATTTTACGTTAACTTCAGTGCACCTCATTTAACTTGAGTAACTACCAGAATCTATTAAGTCACAAAACTATTTTCTTTTCGTAGCAATTGTGCTAAAACCTCGGGAGTATACTGCATTAACTCTAAAGGAATGATACTGCGAACAGGCTCCATTGGATCAGCGTATCGATATATTTTAACATGAATGATATATAACGAGATGCATGTTACGCTTCTACAGCACTTGGTCATTTTCTACAATTTACCGTGTCCTCACTAAGTGCTGTGTCGGCAATCAGTTCGCATGTACGTGTTCACCAGTTTGTACCAGGGCCTGCTCGAGTACAGCTACAAAAAGACTAGAATGCGAAGATATCGTAACTATTGATCACTGAAGCGTACAGTAAGTCCACTCATGCCTAGACTACTGCATACCTGTGCAAAAAAATATTGTTGTACGTTCATAATAGGGGACAAATTGAAATGAAGGATATTGTGAAAACAAAAATAAAAACTTTTCCATACCTACGAATGAGTGCTGCAGCTTGAAACGAGTTCTAGATTTTGGAGAGAAGTTATGATACCTCGTTACATGATAGCTATCGGAAGGTCAAAAACTTGAGTGCTTCCGTTTGTAACGAGCACTATTAAGACTACTCCCGGAACACTTTTCTTGCCTTCTATTAATACGTTCCATGTTGTACTTGATGCCGAAGAGTCAGTGTGTCGGCGGTAAAAATCAGAACGTCGTGCATCATGTGACCTGAGAACAACTTCCCGAATGGCTAGTTGCTGCGGCTTCGTCAGGTCACAAAGGAAAAACTTGAGTCATTAGAGTTAAGTAGAAATGTACAAGGATGTGATGCAGAAATATTCTAGTTCGAAATTTGAATTGCACGTGATTTTATTACAAACGGTAGGGTAATTGCCAGTAGGCATAGCCTAGTTGTTAGCTTTAGTCTAAGAACTGCACGTTGGCCAAACGTATATTTCCATTAGGTACTACAATGAAAATAGGACACCACGCAGCTATTATACAGAAGATTATCGAAATTCAAGCACTACTGCATTATGTAGATAAAATTCATTGTTGAAATGTTATTAGCAAAACATAATTCTGTGGCTTTTAATGATGTATAATATACTGACTCTCTTGAACGTTTCACTGAATTCCTAGGGCTGTATGAAGCCGAGTTAACAATCATTTGATGTACTTGGCTGACAAGCTGTGACTGGTTTGACGTGACTTATGCGAGACATTCGGCGCGAAATAGGCACAAAGCCTTTGTAGATCGATCACTACTGCTCGTCAATTAAAAGCACATTGTCTTGTACCATGGCGACCAGAGGAGATTGCACGGCCGCGGATTGAAAACGACTCGTGCGCTATGGTTACTAAAATGGGAAAAGAGGCAAACTCTTTCCAACCCACA
>LQNS02007215.1:15834599-15856219 GCA_001587735.2 Parhyale hawaiensis
TCGGACGGGCTTCGAAGCCGTAGCATCCAATTTTCTATCGGATACTGTCGAACACTTTGCGGTGCGAATGAAACTGATTTTACACCATAATCTTTTGATATTCCTTGATAGTATGGAGAGTTCTAATTTTTATTGCTCGATTAAAAAATTATAAAAGTGCACAGCTCTTCGAAAGAAACGCCCAACTCCATTGCGAGTAGCGGAACTTTTAGTTATGCTGACATTTTCACTGCTGTTTCGGTCGACATACAGTAGTACTACACAAGAACGGAGAAAACAAAATCTTCCGACACTTTTTAGTGCATACGGGGAACAAAAGTTTGTTCACGAGTCCCAATTATCTTTTCAATGAGTTTTTTCATCTAATCGTCAGAATTTTTTGATGCGGCCTTGCAAACACAACGTTGAATATGCGGTGCTCCATTCCCATACTTGAGTGCCAGCTGCGAAGCTTTCAGTTTGCAGCATACGCACAGCTAAATAATCAAAATAAAGAGCAAAAACTGTCTTTACATTTATAATGATTTTTTATTTATCATTTCATCGGTTTTTGAACTAAAATTTGTTGTGATTAATTTTAATGGTGAATTAAAAATACTACAAAATGTTAGGTGAGATGTAAGGTAAAAGGACTGCGTAACGAAAGACAGGAGTAAGCTACAGACGTAAACTAAGACGGTTGGGTTAAGTTAGAAGCACTATTTCAGGTTAAACTATGGCAAGTGAAAACATTTACAAACCGTAGAATATCCATGGTCCCGTAGAGGACAGATACCTCCATAGGATGACAACTATCCCCATAGGAGGTTAACTACCCCTCTGAAGGACAACTATCCACTGGGAGAACTACTCCCAGGACGAGAACTACCCCTGAGTAGTTCACTACCCGCAAGAGGACAACTACCAACTGGGAGGACAAGTACCGATTTGCCCTAATAAACACGATAAAATTACATGCGCAACTGATTACATTAAAACCCAGTAACAAGCACACCGGTGCCAGGAATTTTCCGAACACTTAAAATAAAGTCAGTAAACCGTGATTTTTTTCACGGGTCCAGCTAGTTCAATATTAAAAGGCGTTTGCTCAGAGCGAAGTTTCAACTGCATCGAAAAGACACAGCAAAAGAAAGCTTAAGCGAAAGTGATTATGCACAAAAGAAGCATAAAGTTCAACCAAGACTGAGTTTCTCGAACTGCTAAGAAGAAATTTAACCAAAAAATATGCGACATATTTTGGCTATAACCGACAGGATCAAAACTCTATCAAAGATACCGCATTGCATCTACCACGCTCAGAAGAAGAATCATCATCGTCATATCAAATATTACCAAGCTGGTTTTGAAAGTGAAGCGAGATTAAGAAAATGCAGAATTTTCGCTTTAGACCATACATTTCAGAAGCTATATCTGTCACCGTCACTCCAAGCGCTGAAATTGTATGATATCTAAACTTGTTTTTCAGTGCATGAATTTTTTCCTATTAAACTCTTAACAGCGTGACGGAGAGACGGACTAATATTGGAGCAAGCAAGCGACCAACAACTGTGTTTAATTATATAGTGGATGGATTATAGTGTGTGGGAACACTTTAGAGGAATAATTTTTCGTCACAAGTGAACGAAGCGAGAGGGGTGATAATGTTTTCGTCCCGTATGTGTTTGACTACAAGTAGGTGTATATTTGTATGAACGTCTTTCCAACCAAATATGAAAAGAAGGAATTAAGCTGATCTCATAATCTTTGGCAGGCAGTCAGGTGGGTTGATCTAAATGTGAAAAATGTCATAACTGTTCACCATCGCAGGTAATGGTCGTTCACCAGGAGGCCCTCTAGTTTTTAAATAGTTTCAATTTGGTACGAATAAAATTCTAACATGAGATAACTACAGGACGGATATATTTGGGTTAGCCCATAAAGAAATTGCAGGATTCACGCTTTGCAGTAACTTTAGGCAATGAAAAAGCAACGACCACCTCACCTCAAGCAGCTCGTTTTCAGTGATATCCTCAGGAGGAGGGATGGTGCCGCTGGTGCAAACGTTCACAAACACTTTCCCATTACCCTTTTCCAGCTTGGTTTTCACGCACATACCTGCAAAAGTAAGACTAAAAATATACGGTATAGCCATGCAGCAACTAAACATATCTTCTACTGAGAGCGATATTTACAAGCAGTAATGCATCGGCATGTCTCAAACTCGATTTGACACACATGCCTGCTAAAGCACCAAACTTTATCTCAAGTTTTTACATATAAAGAAATTTACGAGCGCTTTATTATCCTCATACTTCAGCCCCCGTTTGGGTTCAACACATATATATAAATGAATACATACGATAATGCCAACTAGTATTAAAAGTGTGAGTCTCCCTTTTTCACTACAATAGAAGAGAAAAAGTGAGAGACTGTATAGCATCACCAGAAAAAAAAAAAAACCTGCTAACTACGGTATGCACGAGAGTGTTTTCGCACAAAATCGATGAGATCGAGAACCGTGATGCGAAAGATTATTATTGTTATTATATTGGTATTGCCCCGCTATTTCCGAATCTAAGACGATCAATAGCGATCTAAGATGATTTACTCGGCTTACAGCCGGAACCGCAACGTTGTGCTCAGGTGGCAAGAGAAGAAGGACGAAAGGAGAAGACAGAAGAAAGAAGCGCCCGTGCGGACGGTCCCCTTCGTGGCCCTCCGCACGGGCGAAAACAGAGCCCCGCAGAAAAAGTCTGTCACCTCGATCGGAGGCCCACCTCGCGGGACAGTAAAGGAAATTTAGAGAACCATAAAAATGGTCTTTTCATGAAGTGATTAACAAAAAAAAAAACACGGCAAAGCTGATAACACATGAAAACTAAAATAAATGGACGGAAATGGAACGCTTTTCCGAAAATATTGACGGGTAGAGACTACGTGAAACTTCAGAAACGTTCTCTTAATTATTATATTACGCGTAAGTATATTGGGCGGTAGTAGTAGGACTAAATTTTACTAGCGCATCAGGGACACAATGTCTATATCGGGCCGAACTATTCTTGTGGCTTACCACAGGCTCGTGCGCCACTAGGGTGCGAAGTAGCTAGTTAGCTACGTCTCGTTTCTAATTATCCATGATTTTGTCTCGGCTTTTCTGTCGGTAGGTCTTAGATTCTAAGTGGTCAGTGCACTACAGACAGGAAAAAGGCGCAAGTTGTGCATCTCCAACACCCGGGCACGGCTGAACTCTTTCTCACTCATCTACACCAGGCAGGGGAAGGAAACGAAATACAAGAAGTTAGAAGTCTAGCAGGAATAGGTCGGCCACCTCGATCAGCGGCCAACCTCCCGAAACAGAGGGAGAAGTATTGAGAGCCTACTTAACTTTACAAAACTAACCTCGTCAGCACGAACTGCGGCAAGCTGCAACATCCCCTGCAGAGAAGGCACTAGGGGCCCTTGGGTTGTAACGCCCAAATATACTATAGGTATATTGGGTAGTTGAAGCCTCAGTTTCCACAACAAAGGCGATCTCACAGGAGAAGAAAGAAGGGAGTCCATGCCTGAGGGTGTTCCCAAACAAAATCAAAGCTCATGGGAACAGCAAGTTGGTGTAAGAAGAGGAAGAACAGAACAAAGCATATCAGTAGGAGTATGGAAACGGAAGAAAGCAAAGTGGGCACGAAAGACACACCTCCGGAAGGCCTAGCTAATGACTAAGGTAACCTAAGCAATCCCCCCGGAGGCACTGCTCCCCACAGGCTCACACCATAGATTGGGCGAACCTAAATAACCTAACCCTATGGCCTATCTTATGCCCCAAGTAACTCGTATTATACTCCCATTTTTACCCTAATTGTACCAAGCTATGCAACATCACTACAAAGGCTTTTCTTTTCGTAAGAATGCAATAGCACAAAGATCCTTGTAGTACAAGAACAGAACCTGGTTAACACCACAGTGAATGACAGTTGCATGTAACTGTGATCAGAGGTTCAAGCTAAAGCGAACATAAGGATGCTGCTGTTGCCTTCTCCAAAGTCTGCCTCGGCTCCTAGAGACACCAACAACTGACCAGGCTGAGGAGTTATAGAGATCGCTGAGGCGAGGGCGGGGTCTGGCATCAGCCGAGTCAGTTCCTGGGGCTGCAGTGCTGAACTCCCATCATTTTCCTAAAAAATTATTATTATTAATTATGATTACTACTACTTGTTGGCGGACAGTCACGAGGAAACCTGACTTTGCCCGGCGGAAGGGGTTTATTTGCTGTAAATCTTTAAAATTCTAACTTCATTTTTGAACTCGTTGAGATCTTTTCATTTTATAATTCCAATCCTAGTTAGTTAGCAATTTGGGACTTAATAAATGTCACTACCCACAACTAGTGTGATCCAAAGCCATTATGGAGCAAAACGGGTGATTGACGTAGGCCTATGTCGACGCAAGCCGTCAACAGGTTAATTTCCCTTTGCATAGCCAAAGCGAACATTTTATCCATATATTTTCTGCTTTTACTGTTCCAGTTGCACTGATACAAAGCAGGTAGCTACTGAATTCAAAACAAAAGAATCAATAAATGGACTAATTTGGACGGGGGGGGGAGTATGTCCGATGGTTCATCAGACCAAGGTCAGTTTATGACGTAGAGTAAGTAAGGTTCGATTGAATTAAGAATTTCAGCGTACGGTGACCGTAAACACAAAGTTTACCCTTGTGCCGCAAAAACAAAAGTTATCGTATAATTAGCGAATAACTTTGTTTTCGCATTCCCTGCCATATGAGAGGCGAGTGGAGGGTGGTATGGCGTGTGTTGCTCCACCCCCGCGTTACCCACAAATCCTCGTTATATCTGTGATCTATCAGAGCCCGAGCAAAGAACACGTACGATGCACTGCTCCTGGGGCCTTTTCTTTCCTATATTTTCACTTATCTTAGAACCATACAAAAAAAAAAACACCACAGCATCACAATGGGTCGGAAGCAGCTTACCATCTAAGAAAAGACTCGGACACCACCCTAATCGAGCACGGAGTGCTGGTGAATCGCGTTGCTGTCGAACTGAATGTCCCTCTTCAAGCTTAAAATATCAGCTGCTGCGCTCCCTGTCGGGACCATAGGTACCGCAGCGCTAAGTGGGATGTGGTCCCGGCAGGGAGTGCACCCGCTGATTTTTTAAGCTTGAAGAGGGACACTTGGCTGACATTCAGTTCGACAGCAACGCGGTTCACCAGCACTACCTGCTCCTTTAGGGTGGGGTGTCAGTCTTTTCTTAGCTGGTAAGCTTCTTCCGACCCACTGTGATGGTTTTTGGTATGGTGCTGAAATAAGTGAAAAGGTAGGGGAGTAGAGGCCCGGGGACCAGTGCAACGTACGTGCTGCTTGCTCGGGCTCAGATACATCATAAGACCAAAGATGATAAAACTACTTAAGGTTAACCTAGGAGGCTCGGCCAAGCTTCGGTGCACCATGGGTAATGAGGCATGTGACGTCACATAATTTAAGTACGGCAATACCATTTCATTTGGGCCTCCAGAGTGTCCTACACGTAGCCCTTAGCTGTGCCGTCGCGTACGCGTCGTTAACAGATCCTCCGCTCCTAATAGATAAAACTACCGCATCATTGGAAAAAAATATGGGTTTAACATTCGCCAGTTTCAACATCGTTCCGAAAGACAGTTTAGGAGTGAAAAATACGATTAAGTAATTTTTTCCAAGTTAGTTAACGCGAGTCAGACGCGACACTTAATTATACTGTTGTATTTTTATTTTGTTTAACCTCCGTAGCCGCTACTCAGGCGTTTCAACAGAGAAACTACTAGTGCAGTATTCAAATACCGCATATTTGGTAGGCGTGCGCTACTACCGGCAGGGAAACAAGGCGCAATGTATAGTAGGAGACACTCAAGTGGTCGGCGGTTTTTGTGTCCTTCCACACGAGAGAGACTAGAGATGTCCCGCGTACCAGGTCGGCTATCTCGATCGACAGCCCACCTCACGGGACAGAGAGAGAGGAAAGTAGAGAACCTACCTAACTTTACAAAACTAAACTCATCAGCAGGAACTGCGGCCAGATGCTACATCCCCTGCGGATAATGCACTCGGGACCCTTGGGTGTATACTGCTGTAACACACGCAGCGTATAAGTAGCAGATTTTTATTTTATTTTACTGAGCAATTGTATGGCTTCTGCGTATTATGTACAGAGTTTTGCTTTCATATAACTTCACCGGAAGGACTGTACTTGGGTTCTCTGATGCTTTAATGCTTTCCAAATAAATCTTGGTAAAACGTTCTTTTATCCCAACGTTTAATCATACGCATCTGGACCTTTTTTTGTAGCGGTTTGAAATTATAGAAGATACCAGGTCATTGGCAGAAGATAAGTTTTATAAGAATAAATCGAAAACATGTGATAGTTTTCAGTCATACAATTCCACCTTCAGAATGCCACATTACTCTCGATAAAACTCAATTAATGGCATTTTAAAGACGATAAACTTGACTCCTAAAGTGCTTCTGACACGTGCGGGTATTTGCCGGATTCAATTCATGTGCTCTTTTAACATGCTTTAACCAACGTTCTTTCAAAATTCTATCCTTCAGAGCTAAAAAAAATCAAAGTTCGTAGATGCTTTGATACGCATTTTTGTGCAACTATAAAGATTGTAGGACATGTAGGACACTCTGGAGCAACAAATGAAACGGCGGAGAAACAGTATAAAATAGCTGCGCATTGCCGTACTTGAATGTTGTGACGTCACACGCCTCATTTCCCATGGTGCACTGCAGCCTAGCCCCCCCCCCCACCGGGTTAACCTTATGTAGTCTCATCATCCTTGATCATAAACTGTATAGAGGATTTCTGGGTGAAGCGGCGGTGGAGAAAGACACGTCATAGTACCACAATCCTCTCGCCTCTCATATGGTGGTGAATGCGAAAACAAGTTATAGGCGAATTATGCGATAACTTTGTTTTTGCAGCACAGAGGTTTACTTTGTTTGCGATAACTTTGTTTTTGCAGCACAGAGGTTTACTTTGTTTGCGATAACTTTGTTTTTGCAGCACAGAGGTTTACTTTGTTTGCGATAACTTTGTTTTTGCAGCACAGAGGTTTACTTTGTTTTTGGGGTCGCTGTAGAGATATCAAAAAGTGCGTAATGCGAAAAAACAGCTATGACTTCTAGAAACCGATATCCAATCGAAAGGGTTCACTGTAAATTCATCGCTGATTAAATTATTCATTCGTGAATTCATCACCTAGCATATAGACGTACTAGACTGCAAGCATTTTATGCGTATCATCCATCTACATTATGATAATGCTAGCGAATTCTGTTGGCTAAGATTCTAGCTAAAAGTACGTTTGCAATACCTATGTGGTAACTGAACTTACCTCCAAGAGTAATCTCCTGTTCAGAAGCGAGTCATCCACATCAAGCAACGTGGCGCTGGACNAATATGTAAGATAACTGCGACATGCTCTGTGTGTAACCTAGAAATAAGAAACATTCTCCTGTGTACCATATTTCATTCCAATTTTGTAATGTCTATGAGTACTTAATAAAGATTATTATTATTACTCTCGATAAAACTCACTAAAAGACGATAAACTTGACTCCTAAAGTGCTTCTGACACGTGCGGGTATTTGCCGGATTCAATTCATGTGCTCTTTTAGCATCCTTTTAACCAACGTTCTTTCAAAATTCTTTCCTTCAGAGCTAAAAAAAATCAAAGTTCGTAGATGCTTTGATACGCATTTTTGAGCAACTATAAAGATTGTTGGACACTCTGGAGGCCCAAATGAAACGGCGGAGAAACAATATAAAATAGCTGCGTATTGCCGTACTTGAATGTTGTGACGTCACACGCCTCATTTCCCATGGTGCACTGCAGTCTAGCCCCCCCCCCCCACCGGGTTAACCTTATGTAGTCTCATCATCCTTGATCATAAACTGTATAGAGGATTTCTGGGTGAAGCGGCGGTGGAGAAAGACACGTCATAGTACCACAATCTTCTCGCCTTTCATATGACGGGGAATGCGAAAACAAAGTTATTGGCGAATTATGCGATAACTTTGTTTTTGCAGTTACTGCAGAGATATCAAAAAGTGGGTAATGCGAAAAAACAGCAATGACTCCCAGAAACAGATATCCAATCTGAAGGGTTCACTGTAAATTCATCGCCGAATAAATTATTCATTCGTGAATTCATCACCAAGCATATAGACGTACTAGACTGCAAGCATTTTATGCGTATCATCCATCTATATATACTATTACGATCGCTTAAGACAACCGATTCTAAGATCGATTTTCATGCAAACGTTATGGATACACCATTGACTTGAATGGAGGTTCTCATTAGAGGACAAGTCTTCGCTCAGTAGGTGTAGTTCGTTGCACGCGCTGGACTCCTTTTCTTTACTCGGTTTCATTGTGACTAGATTATTTATTATAGCTAACGTAGTTCAATATCACTCAAGCTAATACGTAATCATAATAAGGCAAGCTGTAAGAAATAGAACTAGCTATTATAATTACACTATTTTTTGTTATTTTTAATAATTTCAACAGCCTCGTAAATAACTACCTTGAGTTGTGTAAAAAAAGGAGGGGATAAGTAATGCGTTAAGTAAAGCAGGAAACCAATGCACAGAGGGACACCGAGCACGAGAACAACAAATCGGGGAAGAAAGGAACAATGATGGCCAGGCGCAATAAAAGGGAAGGAATATTAATAGGCAAGGACAAGGGAGACGCACCAACGGCGAGTGGTAAGTACTACGTACAGTACCCGACTTGCCTTAGTTTCTGGCAGACGTTAGCTTAGTGAAATGTAGTTATGGACGCAAAAATTATTATTATTATATTGAGTAGTTAACGCCTCCGTCTCCACAACAATGGCGATCTAACAGAGGAAGAAGCAAGGGACATACAGTAAGATGATAGAAATATGGGGAACCCATGCAAGAAGGTGTTCCCACACAGGATCAACGCGCATGGGAACAGCAAGTGAGGAAAGAAGAGGAAGATCAGGATAAAGCATGAGCAACTGGGAGTATGAAAATGGAAGGAAGCAAGTGGGCACGAAAGATAGACGTCCCGAAGGCATAGCTAATGGCTAAGGTAACCTTCACGAGCTCCTGGGGTTGCCGCGCCCCGTAACATATAATGGACGAACCTAACTAACCTAACCCTATCGCCAATGGCCCATCCTATGCCTCCTGAGGGGATGGACGATCCTAACTAACCTAAAGGTGTGTTTTCGCTGGTGCGATCAATGCGATCGTCGCAAGGTACTTATTGAATGCTATTCCTATTGTGGTGTTTTCCTTCGTGCGATCGTCACAACGGCCGCATGCGATGATCGCAGGCTTCAAATAGTTGTTCGGGCAGAGGGTAAATATAGTCGCAGTCGCATGCGATTACTGGTGCTGTGACGGTGTGCTGCCCCGTTTTTCACTGGAAGAGGATGAATTGCGGAATTGCCATAGAACATGGTATTAAGAAGGTAACACTGCACACGTTCTCTAAATTCGAAGAGGAAGATCGTCAGGCTTCATTTCAGAATTCAGCTATTGGTTATAATTCTTCTCCTAGTGCTACACCAAGTCCAAGTGCTGCTTCCATTGAAAACAATCCTCAGATTTCATCAGCCTCGTTAATTTCTATTATTCTGAACCTGTTCCTGATCCTCAACCGCTGGCAACCACTTCTGTTAATGTTCAATCAAATAATACACCAGGTTATACTTCTAGCAACGAGTGCCTGACATTAAGCTGATAGCATTACATATATAGGTAGAGAGATAGTTTCAAAACTTTGCATTAAACCTTTCAATAAATGAGTTTAACATCTCCTGTATTTACTCAACTAAAATGCAATTCAGTACTTTCCATTTAATTTCTACAACGTAAAAATAAACAAGCTGCAAAATGTAAATTATGTACCTACTTGAAGGCTACTTCAATGTGATATCAAGTTTCTTTTCAGGTGTAATTGGGTAAAGTTGAGCGTTTGTAGAATGTATGAACAAGTCGTCTGTTATTAACTCAAGCAGGATGTCGAATTGTTCTCACGAAAGCCAGAAAAACTCTACAAACTTTTTCGGGTCTTCACGTAGATGATTTATAATCAATTTTTACAACAATCTCTCTTCAACTCTCATTTGAAACATGACGAGGGCTTTATCCCTTTTCGTGTCATACATATCCAATAATGCTGCTTCTTCTTCTATTTCCTCTGCTAAAAGATGTTTTGTTTTATCGCAAGCTTCCTTCCTCTACTCAATTTGCTGAAGCCATTGTGTCGGGATACCAACTCACGCTGCGTGATCCTCCCAACGAAACTGTCGCTCACGCACTGACGCAGCCGCTTCAAGCAAAATGGGGTACTAGCGATGATCGCACTGCGATGATGGCAGTGCGATCGTCGCATGGATCTCACCAACGAAAGCACACCTTAACCCTATCGACCATGGCCCTTCCTATGCCCTCTATGGAGATGGACGCAAAAAATGACGGCGTGACTGCTTTGGGAGGCAAACGCATAAACTGTGTTCAATGGACTAAAGCGGACTTGAGAAAAAAAAATTGCGAGCTTTTATATCTAATTTAATAATGCAACTGTTCACCTTTGACTGCGAGGTCCAAAATAAATAGAATCTTACTGTCCTGAGCGCGCAACACACAACAATCCCATTTGATGAGCCTAATCCCACTGCAAAACAAAATATTTCAATGTCTCTTGCCCCAATTTTTAAAGAACATCAATATGAAACATAAACCTGATATTTCCTTGCCCATGATCAGACACTATTTCATGAAGGAAAAATAAGCTCAGTCATACCAGAATGAAGCTATGAGTATGATAGGACTGCAGGGCTGCCCAGCCGTATGGCAGAGGTCTGACTCATGCTCCTCCAGTTTAACCAAGGAGTAATAATAACAGAAGAACCAGACACATACGAAGAAAAAGAACGTGCGTGAAATGATGACGTTTTTTCGGACCAAGCAGCTGCAGTGCTTGCTGCTCGTTTTCCTGTATATTATTTAGTGTATATATGTATATGTTTCCTATCATATGCAGTCGTGAAGTCTTAGTACTACGTTCTGTAAGATAAGTATGGATAGAGCACTTCAATGTTGACAATACAATAATTTTATACACATAATGTTGAGCGCGTGCTGCAGCTGCTTGGTCCGAAAAAAAAAAAACGTTTCACGCGCGTTCTTCTTCTTCGTATGTCTGTGTGGTTCTTCTGTTATTATTACTCCCCGAGTTTTAGCAACTCTCAACTCCCCCATTACTCTCCTTCGTCAACACATCGCTGCATTTTTCACAGATGTAGTACTAACACAACGGGGTGCTGGAATTAGGATGGTTATTATAATTACCGCGAATTAAAACATTCAGTCCAAGCTAACTTAGCTTTACTGGCACATTACTACTACTACCGTCTCTGACACACGGCATGCAAGACAAACCAGTAGAGCGTATCAACGAATGGATGTCTCAAGTCCTAATTAATGATATTCACCATCTATACAAAGTCCTCAACCATTTCATTCATATACATCTACCGTTACAGCAATAATTTTATCATAAATTTGTCACTGTGATGAAGGCCACTTTCCAATATAATCCATAAGTTAAATTTCGAAGTTTATCTATTTCACCGCCAGTGAAAATCTTCGAAAGTGTGTAATATGAAAGCACAGCCAGAACAAGGAGACAAAACTTTTACGAAAAAAACGTTCATTAACTGTGAAGTGCTATGCCGATAGTACAAAGTTTTCACAAAGCAGGAACAAAGTTATGCAGACTGTTAACTGTGAAATCTAATCAGCAGGAGCAGTTGCTTTGCACAACACGATCGGTGAGCGGCGAATGTGGCAGAGCTTGGCTTCGCCAAGCCCTTTTATAACCTCGTGTACATAAAAAAAATCCGGGATGCATCACGTACGAGCACAGGCTGCGGTGAGCACCCACAGCTCCTCGAACACAGACGCTCCGCTACATTACAGGAACGATTTCGATTTTTAATGGACATCTTGCTCGCATCTGCCAGTCACAAGTCATTTAATAGCTTTTGATGTCTTTCCGCATTGTTGCAAAATACTTTTCATTAGTCACACTTTCTGTGGAGGAACTCACACAAAAGCACCACGATGCGGGGGAAGCAGCAACACCGTATCGAGTTTGGGTTTCCCTCTCGGGAAACGAAAAAAAAAAAACTGAAATAGTCCCTCCGTGTAGCAGGAGCATTCGGGCAGGACGTGGGGCACTTTCAGAAGTACCAGCTAGTAAGTAGCTACAATAGGGACGAGGCGTTCGTGGGATGGCACAATAATGTGGCCGACACTCTAACGGCAAAGTGCAAGCTGCATAATGCGGTCGCAGCATCAACTAGTGCCCAGCCTTGCAGTCAATAAAATGATGTAATGAGGCATAACTGTAATAAATAAATAAATAAATAACAATGCTTGAATTTTAGTAACGGGAGAGTAGCAGAATATAGATTAGATTATTGAAGAGCTTAGTTAGTTGTAGTTAGGAAGTTTAAGCCTCCGTTTCCGAGCAGAACGATATCACAGAGGAAAGAGCGAGGGACATATAGTATGCCAACATAAACGGAGAACCCATGCACGAAGGTGTTCCCACGCAGGATCAACGCACATGGGAACAGCAAGTCGGGAAAGAAGAGGACGAACAGAATAAAGCATAAGCAAATAGGAGTATAAAATCAGAAAGGAAGCAAAGTGGGCACGAAAGAGAGACGTCCCGAAGGCCTAGCTAATGGCTGAGGTAACCTACACGGGCCCCTGACATTGCCTGGCCTCAGGCAACCCTATGGCCCATGCTATGCCCCCTGTGGGAGGTACTGAATAATTTAGGACTCCGTCTCCACAACTAAGGTGATCTAACAGAAGAAGAAATAAGGGACATATAGCATAGCTACCGATAGAAACAGGAAACCCATGCATGAGGGTGTTCCCACGCGGGAACAACGCGCATGGCTACACCAAGTTTTGGGAAGCAAGAGGAAGAAGAGCGGAAGAAAAGCATCATCAGAATGAGTTAAGAAAAGTGTTTTATGTAGAAAATTACTAGAGTAACGGCGTCGCAAGGACATATTTGCACGACGTAAAGGAATGGCTAGGGGCCGGAGGAGTTGCCACTCTCCCCTAATGTTGCCTCATCTTGTGCAAGCAACCAAGTTTATAGTCTGGCACTCTTGGAAACCAAGACGAAGCGCCCACATTAGAAGAACACCAGTACGACAGCACCCATCGTGGCACTGAGTGCAGGCCAACAAAGCTATGACGGATAGGCATTGATTAAAATTTTATAATGGTATCTTATTCATTCTATGAACTCTACGGACAAACATGTAGAAAAAAGACAAAGAGTATTAGACATAAGTAAGAAATTGGAACGCTACCATTTAGTTACGGGGTAGAATGTTAGCTACCAGTTATTTGTGCGAGAGACAAAAGTTAACTACAGCAATCATTGCACGAAAGAACTGCATTACGAATGAAGGACCATGTCTCTTTACAAGCAACGTTAGGAGAGGATTTTACAAAACTAGTGGACAAACAGTGAAGAAACAATTCATCATGAAAATCTGGAAATTTATTATGCTGATGAAGTTGGGAAACGGTTAGAATGGGCCAGTCATTTGGCTATTTAGGCAAACGCGAGATAAAAATTACACAATTTAGATGTATTTGAAGCCGGGTTATTTTTTTTTCGAACAAGGGGAAAACAGCAGCTAAGATGAGGCAACACACCCTGCGGCAATAAGGACTTGAAATGAAACGCGCTCGATAAGGCTTATATATATATTATATAGAATATCGAGGGAAACATCTGGACTCTCCTTGAGAGGAAGAGAGTCGGAAAATGTTTCAAAAAGTTGTATATTTGAAGTTCTATTAAACAATGAACGTGCAACATTGACGTTCAAGAAGAGATATCGTGGTATTATCTACGCAATAGTTCATGTGCATCACGAAAGTTTATTAATAAAAATTATATAAACAGCAATACCGTTATAGCCGCTGAACAACGAATAAAATATAGCACAGCCAGCAATGACTTGAAAACAACAACTTTAAATGTGAAATTAATATATTATTTATCTACATCTGCAGTGCAGTGACGGAACAGCGCTCAATACAATAGAACGCACATCTTACTGAGATTATAAGTAAAGACCGATTCACAACCCAACAGAGTTCCGATCCAAGAATTTGCTCAAATGTAAGCCAAGTCAATTTGCTTTAGCAAACGTTACTAGCACGGTTTGTCTTTTTTTTAAATTTGTACGGAATTAGAATTCATAAATTAGTGTACTTTGCTGTTGCTTAGGCGAAACAGAAAGCAGACAGGATAAGTTGCTGAAAGCACTCATTGAAAAGACTAACGCGTGCACCGGTCTTGAAAATTTATGGAAGTGTTTAAGCCTTAATGGAGTTGTGCTAACTTAAGAGTTAGCAAATTTTAGGCAAGTGGTAATACATTACTCACTGATTCCAGTTAATTACTGGTGTCAAATTATATACGACGGCACGAAAAATAAAAACTTAAAAAATGAAACCTAAAAAATCGAGTAATCCCAAAAACGGACAGAAAATGAATCGCTTACCTGTAACTTAAATCAGTGACCGCAATTATTACAGTCTGACTGTGTGTAATAAATGAGCTCAAGTTTGTTTCATCTTGAAAGGATGGGGTTATCACGATTGTTTCTACAGCTTTCGTTTTGTAATGAATCGTTACAGTGTTTATCCCACCGTGCAGCCCAGGAGTGGGCAGTTCACTAGGCAGAATGAATATAAAATTGCTGTTAAATAATGAAGGTGAAGCCATTCCAGAGACGCATCAGCTTCCCCTCGAGTAGGAGTCTTGCAAACACGAAAAACGTAGCCAACTGTCGCGTCAATGAGAAGATACTTTGCATCAACGTGAAGATATTTCACATCACAGTATTTTGTATCAATGTGCAGGAAATATTTCGCATTAATGTGCAGATGTCATAGATCGGCTGACACTCACTGCCCTTACAAATGAACTAGAGGATACTGTGCAGATTAGTAGCAGGCATTTAAGTGTTCAACAATCCATAAAAATAGACTCTATTTGACAAACATTTTCAATCCATCAACTGATGACATCAATGGCGACTAATAATGGCTAAAATGAGTCCATCAAAAGCAATAAAAACAGTGAATGGCTCAATGAAAGGCATCCAAGACGTCACTGAACGCCTGGATAAATGGGATTTAACACGCTACCGATAAAGTGAATGAAAAGTATGTATTTGAAACTCCGAAGCAAGTCTAAAGCGTTCATCAAATGAAAGGGCTCTGTAGGTAACCTTGCGTGGGTTCCGTACACCTGTCGCAAACATAACGCTGCTGCCTACTAAAAAGATACCGAAATAATAGCCGCCAAGTCAGTATGTAAGCTGGTGTCACTAGTAGAGTAGCGGATATTTGCTCAAAGTTAGAGTGCATTAGGAATGAGAGTGTTGCACGTTTCGTGCTGTTTAAGCAGATACAGTCACGCATTACAGCACGGGAGTTGAGGAAACTTGTTCGACTATCGTGTGAAGCTGCGTTAAGAGGAACGCATCTCATATCTACAAAATGACGGCATGAGAAATAGAAACATTCATAAAGCCATAGAATGAAAGACTCGAATAATCTTACACAAAACGTAACATAGTAGTGGAGAAATAATGAGTTGAATACCACAGTCTGTCTGGGACCCGCTGAAAAGCACCTAGAGGTGTTATCAAGGCCACTCATACCAGGACTACACCATACACTCGCACGCTCAAATCATGAGCGGACATTCAGCTCGATTACACAGGGAAATTCTGCGAGAAAAATACCCCAAGCAAGTAGCCTACTTGTAATGAACGCCGTCCGAGTTCAACGTCCGCTAACAAGTTGCGCTTAGGATGGTATAGTGTGGTCCATACATCAAATACAAGCGAGTGGAACGACAAGGTCAGTGCTTGGGAGGATCAGGCATCCTAATTGCCCTGGAAGGAGATCGCACAGCGGGAGCAGAGGCTCCAGACTGCGTCAGCAATGGTGAGGACACCCACGTCAGGGCCCACTTTAGGTTGGTGAGCAGGAACTTCAGGGCTTTGGTCCACTGCTCGTCGGGGGTGAACTGCGTTCTGCACAAGAGAAAATCATAACGTTACTCCACTAAGAGAAATTGCGCACGCAGTCCCGGGCACCGACGGTTAGTGCCAACCCTGGCCTGCTCGTACAATACGAAAACAAAAGCTATCCTACTGAGCAACAACGCCAAAGCAAGCACTTGCCGTGGGTGAATGCAAGGATTCAAGTCTATAATATACTCATAATACACCACCATATTGGATACATTGGGAGTGACAAGGTCCAGGGCATGCCAGTAATAATAAGAAACTACACAATTCTACGAGAGTATCACTTACTTCACAGAATATTTGACGTTGGTCGAGGGCTCCTCCAATGAATGCTTAACAATAGGATAAGGTAGTCGCAGGTTGGTGTTGGTGCGCTGCTCCAGCACCCTGACGAGCTCTGAGAAACACTCCAGGTAGGCTACCATTGCCAAGTCAAACGAGTGGTCGAATATGTACTTAATGCCTGAGTGGGTGTAGAGAGGCAGCACGCTGCTTGTTGTGTCGTCCAGAACCTGAGAGAAATGCACAAGTTCCAGCTTTAATCTTACAAGGATCAATTAAAATGTCAATTTTTCGCAGCAAGTGTTTTACCTTGATGCACAAATTAAATTGTGCCTCCAGGTACGGTACCTAGCAGGACTGAAATTGTGCCATTTGATGCCGTATGATACGGTACTCAATGCACATGTTGAATAAGAAATAAATTGGACAGCATATAACATAACTGCTTGAATATAAAGCATGTTTATTTATGTAGTTATTTGAGAAACCGAAATGAGTTCAAATAACCAGTCTTTACTTTATAACTTCAAAATTTGTTCAAATAAATATCTATTGATTAGATATAGCTAGAAACCTGGGTTTCTAGGTGATCGAAAATAGTCACATCTTCGCGTCGTAGTAGGTTTTGGCATTCTTGTTAGAAGGCCGTAGCTTGGAGGCAAATCTACACGAGTTCTTTCAATCTCACGGTTGGCCAGTGCGCTAATACCGGCAGGAAAATAGGCACAAAGGTTTTCTAAGAGACAAAAAAAAAAAAATCACTCATGTGAAGGGTTTTTCTACGGCCCTCTAGAACAGTTCAAGACTCCGTCTCCAAAACTAAGGTGATCTAACAGAGGAAGAATTAAGAGACATATAGCATGTCGATAGATACCCGGAACACTTGCATGACGGTGTTCCCGCGCAAGATCATCGCTCATGGGAACAGCAAGTCGGGAAAGAAGAGGAATAATAGAAGTAATACCAATCAGTAGGAGTATAAAATTGGAATGAAGCAAAGTGGGCGCGATAGAGACGTCCCGAAGGCCTAGCTAATGGATTATGTAACCTATAGGGTCCCCCATGGGTGTTGTTCCTCTCAACATAGGATCGGCGAACCTAAACAAACCCTATGACCCATCCTACGCCCCTTGAGGTGAGACAATCTATTTAACACTCGAAAGTAATCTCACAGTAGGAAAAGCGAACAAGTGCGTTGACCCCCTACGGAAGGACCTTAGACTACCTACTCCAGGGCTTATGATGCCTAAATATTTTCTAAAATAGGGGCCGTCATTGTCTTCCTAATGGGTCAAGAACTGCAAGAAGTACACCATACGCACTACTTCTTATAAAGGTTACAACCCAACTTATGCTTAGGCCCGGAGTTGTGACGTCGGAGCGGATAGGAGTCGGGTAAATTTAAGGGTCCAGAATTCAGAGTTGGAAACCTTCAAGAACCAGTAGGAGTCGACATCGATGAAAACTGACCCACTTAGTTAAGAAAAAGAGAGTCGGAGAGGATTATGTTTAGGGTCCAAGGAGTCCGAGTAGGAAACTGGAAAAGTGTAGGAGTTGGAGTCGGGATTGGCCGGAGAGTAACACTGTCCTAGTGTTTCAATCCGATGATTGTACGCAGCAGCAATTCCTTCTTTACGTGGCCTAACGCCTAAAGAGTCCTCTTGACGCGCTGTTTCCTACAAAATGAATGAGCCTAACCACCCTGGTGTCTTCAGTACAGATGTAGACTGCTGGCAACGCCTGATTTGTTGCTTCCATTTTCGCGGAAGGCACTCAATACTCACTAAAAATTCATCTTAGTCAATCGAAACTCATTTAGATCCTACAATTAACTAGCGACAATTGAACGCTTCCAGCTGAAGTTAGATTTAGCGTGGATGATCATATAGAAAGAGTCTTGAGCTATGCTTCTTTTGGGATTCTTTGCTCTGTTCTGGTAAAAGCATAGCCTATTGCAGGAACTACTGATCAGTACCTAGAGAGCTTGGCTGCAGAAAGATACACAGTCGAATATTCATGAATTCATCTCCATGAAAGAACCGTTGTGGAACTGAATTCGCGCATAAATCGACAGGAAACTTGGTGAATTTTGTAAAAAAAAAGTACCTACCAATCTTATACGGACAGAAGGAAGATACAGAGGAGGGACAATGATACTCAATCATAGCAATAATTACCTTAATATAGGAATGATTGCCATAAGGAACAATTTTGTACTTGGAGAACACGAGGTCGAACCGGCGCGCCAGGGACACCAGCAACAGCGCCATCTGCCCCAGTGCTGCGTTGATTTCTGTCCACGACACCTGCACACGGAGTTGGATCTGCCGTCAGCCAACAGCATTGAGGCCGTTTTTCTATACAATGCTTCTACACTATTAGCAGACAAATACAGCACCGAGTAGTCTATCAGGAGGGGAACAAAACTAATAATAAAGAGTGCAAAAAGTAATCTTCATGAAATCTATTATTATTAGCTATATTGAACAGGTAGTTTAAGCCTCCGTTTCCACAACAACGGCAATCTAATTCTAACAGATGGAGAAGCAAGGGACAGTATGACGATACAAACGGGGAACCTAAGCACAAAGGTGTTCCCACACAGGATTAACGCGCATGGGAACAGCAAGTCTTGAAAAAGGAGGAAATTCAGAATAAAGCTTGAGCAAGTAGGAGTATGAAAATGGAAGGAAGCAAATTGGGCACGTCCCGAAGGCCTAGCTAACGGTTAAGGTAACCTACACGAGCCCCCTGGGGTCACCGCGCCCCAAAACATAGGATGGGCGAGCCAAACTAACCTAACCTTATGGCCCGGCCCATCCTATGCCCCCTGACGGGTGATGAACTCTATTCAACGATTCCGTTGGGTTAAGCCAGCAGCAAAATTTGAACGAACGAAATACATAAAACGAGACATCACTGACGTCGCGGACTATAAATTATTATTATTATAATGAGGGTTTTCCCACCGTATCAGAAACGAAGACTATATAACAGCGATCCAATTTTGCATGATATAGTATAGAAGTCGAGTCGAACTCAGATGAGCTCTTTTAGTACAATCTCGGCCAGGTGCACCATGTCTGCCAGGAAATAAGGCGCGAGCATTTCTAACCCTACACTGCTCGGCCGAACGTAATCGCTCAGCCATGCGGCACAGGGAAAGAGACGAGAGACGAAAACCGAAAAGAGAAGAAGACAGAAGAAAGCGAACATTCGTGCGGGGGGTCCCTTCCGTGGCCCCCCACACGGGAGCAGATAGGAGTCCCATGGGATGGGTCGCTTACCACCATTCGGCGGCCCACCTCGCGGAAAGAAGGGGAAATATAGAGAACCTACCTAACTCCACAAAACTAACCTTCTCAGCAGGAACTGCGGCCAGATGCTACATCCCCAGTGGAGAAGGCACTGGGGACCCTTGGGTGTGTGATGCCCAACAATATTGTGGCAGGGAAAGGGTCTACCAGAACATGCCCCTGAGGGCTCGCGGACTATAAACACCCAGTGCGTTTGAAACAGATAACAAGTATTTTAAATAACCATTGCTGCGACCATAAACTGTATGACTAAGTGAAGGTCATGGCTTTTATATCCAACCAATAATACTTGGTACGGTACCAAACCTATTGTTACCATACTTTATTACCTCTTGTCCTAAAAAAAACTCAATTGTCAACACTCCCTTACTACCTGTTATAGCATACGAAACGTTTTCGCAGAAATACCGCTGTTGACAAGGCCCAACTGACTTCATCAATAGTATTGGGTTCAGCAACCCTGGCTCTTTTGTACAGTTACAGAAGTTTTCGAAAGGTTTATAAAGCGTTTCAACTGGATTTTAATATGTATTTGGCCCAGCTTTCGACAGTCTAAACGAAAGTCGTTTTCAAGGCCTTGAAAACAACTTTCGTTTAAACTGTCGAAAGCTCGGCCAAATACGTATTAAAATCCAGTTGAAACGCTTTATAAACCTTTCGAAAACATGGAACCTGGATGTCCACTATTTCAACAAATATAGTTACAGAAGTGTAAAACTAGAGACAAAAGCATGCCCAGGAAGACGGTGAACTCAATCACGAACGATAGAAGCACATGGCAGGAAAGAGTGAAAATAAACAACTATGCGAGTTAATCCTCTGTGGGAACACCTCTGTGCTGGGGTTCCCCATAGCACAGTAGTCATGGGTGTTGATTTTGCTACTGTGAGGCCATCCCAGCGGTGACACTGGCTCGAACATATTGCCTGCAATTTCATCCAAAGCAGCGAGACTAACGCTCATAAATGATTTTGACAGATTTTAAGGCTACTGAGATTATTTTCTCACCTCCAGGTCACTTGACACCGTTAGGACTTAGCCCAGTAGTTTCTTCTGCCTTTTACCAATCTGACAAACTTCTACAAGAAAGATTCTTAACTAAAACATAACAACCTTTATTAGTATGATTGATGCTATAATTGTTTCAAAATCTATGAGGAGGATTCGATTACTAATGCTTTTCCTACCTTCCAGATTGTCAAGCCGCTGCACGCTGCATCAGCCGGTCAGCGCCACGCCCGGCTGAGCGGCGGTCCGCCGAGCCAGCGCAGCCGCCAGCCAGGTGGCGCGGCCGCCAGGCAGCCGACTGGCGGTTACCTTGGGGGTTGCCCTGGCCCAGCTCGCCATGCCCACTGGTGAAGTCGTCGAGGAAGGTTTTCTGGTGCCTACCTCTTCCCACTTCATGGATACCTACTCCCGGCAAGCCTTGTAGCTTATAAAAAAGAAGCCCTTTACCGTATCTGTGGAGTATAAACTTTAAGATAAAATAAAAAAAAACTTCTGCCTGCAGGGTATGGGATCGACCTCAACTTGATAGTTGAGAGTCTTGCTCATACCCGGTCAAAGTGCTCTTCATACAGGAGGGGAAGTTCAAAACTCCTACCTGCAGGGTATGAGATTTACCCAAACTTCATTGTTGGGCGTTTCGCTCATTACCTGTGCGAGAGTGTCTCTTTACACAACAGGCGAAGTTTAAAAAAATAATAAAAAAAAAAAAAATTAATAAAATAACACAACATAAAATAAAATAAAATAAAAAAACACACACTTCGTTCAAATTGTCCTTGACACTTGTTGCACCCTGGCTCTGCTAGGAGTTCTGCTCTGTGAGGTGTCTCGCGTCAG
>LQNS02007215.1:15883474-15897020 GCA_001587735.2 Parhyale hawaiensis
GCAGATAGCTCCAGCCGCTTAAAATTTCGTTCCCCTGAAGACGAGTCATGTATAATGGCTCGAAAGCTCGGGGTCAAATAAACTACAAAACCCAGAAGGCGTTCTAACTCTTACCTACAAAATGTATACATATCTATATTATAGCTACTAAAACTCCGTGAACCGGTCTTGCTTGTTTGGTTATTTGTGTCGTTTTTTTTTTTACTTGCGTCTTGTTTGAACAGTTTCTTTACTTTTATAAGGGAAGAAATTCGAGGTATTGGAGGCGGGGGGCTTGCAGTCGCATTCTTTCCACGGATTAGCTCTTTAATTCGATTGTATCTGTGATACGGAAGTTAAACTGAGCTGGGCCTCAAGAACGGGCATGATCAATTCAGCGGTTCCACGGACAATACAACTGAAATACGTAACAGATAATAACTTGACTTGGCTTACAACCTGGATCTTGAATATTCGTTAGAGAAGCAAAGAATTTGTTGATGTGAACCGAACGGGCCGTTCCTAGACGGACAGAAGAGGACGGCCGAATTAGCGGGTGGTCTATGCCCAGCTAAATAACACCTGCTTCTTTGCGAAAGCAAAGACTATCGTGATGACGACCCAACGGGTCACGGGCCGTCTTGTAGTATTTATAATTCAACATTTTACTTTAAAATAATCGAGATTGTTGCTATTCTCTCTCCCAGAGAGATATAGTTGTTCACTGGACCGATTTTTCATTATTGCTCGAAGTATTCTGTTTGATTTCTTCTATTAGTGTGCGCCATTACTTTGACCTAAAGCAATTACTTAATTCGGCTGAGATTTAACAATAGAGGTCAAAAATGTGTGTCTCCCATGTTATATATTTATCTATGAGAAAATCTAAAAAGTTTTACGAAATAACACCATCTTCTACGACTACGAGTACCAATACCTATACCGAAGAGCACCAATTGAAGCCCTCAAAAGAGGCTATGCCCGTTATTCTGCCAATCAGTACGACCGTCACCAATGAATGAGAGGGAGGAGGAGCTTAGCCCCAGCAGTGAGCTAATGAATTACTCGTCTCTGCAGACTGGGCTGGGAAATAACATCAATTTTATTAATGTAAAACTTTACAGTTTATTTGTTGTTAGACTATAGTCGGAGTCGGACCTTGGCCCCCAACTCAGCAACCCTGAATTTATAGCAGTGTTTTGAACAAAATAATACAAATTAGTCCAGTAGTTCGAGAAAAAATTAGGAAAGAGATAAGAAAATGAGCGTTTATCCCGGCAAATAAGTTTCTTAACCCTGCCAGGGTAATCGGGTCATTTTGAGAGAATTTACTGATGCTTTTCGCTCCCAATGAATAAGATGAAGCATTTTATACTAGTATTTTCTTATTTTTTTCCAACAGATGAAAAAACGTGAGTCAATGAGCCAAGCAGTAGGCCCCTATCTTTAGGTCTAACAGCGTTAAGAATTTGGGCTAAAGAAAATGGTGCCAACAACGAGGAGGAAACCAAGCCGAATGCCTTGAGCCGAAAATTATGAAAATCAGTCTAGTAGTTTATTTAACCATAACAGAGTAGTTTGGACGGAAATGATGTGAGTCCTTCACTGCGGGTGGGAAAGAGTAAGTGCATCCAAAAGGTTTCCTGTAAGTAAAATTTGAAACGTGGGCCAAGCATTTTTACTTCCTATTCATAACCTTAGAAGGTTAATTAGGTTTTAGGGTTTAGTAAATGGTGTATCCAAGGAGAGATAATCATATATAAAATATTTTGCGCTAAAAACAACAAAATTCGGTCCAATAATTTGGTTGAAAATGTCGAGAAAAGAAATTTGGTAGGTACAATAATGGTAAATCAATTTGACGTGCTGCAATGCTCATTGCAGGTAGGTATTAAAAATCTACAATATACTGTAATAAAAAATAAGTATGAATCCTCATTCTTGGGGAGGAAAAAAATACTTTGGCCCCTCTTTTTTCGGTCTGGGGGGGGGGCGGCATGGCCCCGTTGGTCCCTCCCCTAAATACGCCTATGCAGAGGCACAAGAGTCTCCCAGCCAGTCCTGATGCTTTACCAATCAATTGCCTTATACTGTATAAGCATGGAACTTCCAAGTCACTGCCCAATAACACTCCTAAATCACGATGAGAGTTAACAAGGTTAAAGGACCGTAGGTATCTCCCACAACACCTATATGGGTGCAAATATTAATCCTCCATGTGGCGGGCACGAAACAACCTCATAACCACACTCTTCTCATCATTCAAAACCAAGTTCCAAGACTTAGGAGCTTTAGTCACAGTATCATAATCTAGGTCCTTCTGGTGCACAGCCTGGCCCTCAAGGGAGAACGAACCCGTATATGACAAGTAAAACTTGAAGTCATTCGCTAAAACCTTAACTATACAGGACAATCGAGAAATCGGTGGGTCAACATACAGCAAAATCAGTAGAAAGGTCCGGGAACTAGCTAACTCCCGGGGAACACCACTCGTCATTGGTCTGCTTTGGCTCTCACAGCCCCCATCACAAACATGGAAGGTGTGGCCAGACAGGAAGGCAGCAATCCATGACATAATGTCTCCATCAATTCCCAAGATTTTTAGTTTTCTCATAAGGACCACATGATTCACCTTATCAAAAGCCTCGGAAAAGTCCAAAAAATCACAAAAATGTTCCACTGCTCCAGGCCCCTTAGCATATCAGTGTATGCTAGTAGCAACTGATCCTCAGTGGACCTCCAAAGACGGAATCCAAATTGACAGGCAGACACCAGATTGTTGAACTACGGTATATAATCCAGTAAGTGCGCCACAATCGAGCATTCCAGTCTTGCAGCAAACCGACGTGAGGCTTACAGGGCAATAATTGTTGCAACTGGTCTATATCAAGACTTGGACCTAAAGATAGATCAAGGTAAAAAAAAAAAACATTCCACTACACTAGCCAGTACCACCTAGCTATATATAACTACCACCTACAGTGTTCATATAACAAGGAACTTGCACTTGGCAACAATAAGTGGAAAAAATAGGAAGTAGGTACGTACAGCAAACAATAACAGTACGAGTATATACAATGAATGAAAGAAGAAAAGTGGGAATAGCTAATAAAAAGTAAACATTAAGAAAAGAGATTAAGGTGCTACCGTACAGTATTTACCCTATAGAGCTGAAGCTAGTGTACCGTACATACTACAACCCCAAAATTTAGCATGGCAAAACTTGTGGCCAATTGATTATTCTATGCCTCCTGGAGAGAGAAAAGTACAGAGGCATACTTATACAGTTTTCACATTTCACTGACCCAGTTATATTAGAGTACTGTAGAAGCTCATCACCAGTGGAGTCATGGGAGAGAGTCAAGGGAAGTACAATTTTATCCAGGTAGGCAGATGACATTTCTTCTTCCCTGGGCAGAAGATACTCTGTCCCTTTGAAGACTGGCACTGAAACCAATTGGATCATTAGTCTTTCAGCTAGGTAGCTACATAATTATATATTAACAATGCCATGAGGCTTGACACTATGATAGATCTTGAGCTTAGAGATACAAGACGGAAAATTATGAATGAATTTCGATTTAGTTATTGAGATATTTCCCTTTTTCTTTTAATCAGAAAAATAAAATCAAAAAGATCTCAAAAACTAAATCGAAAGTCAAAAATGTTGTTCAATCGTTTGAACAATACAATGCAAAAAAAAGCACAGCTCTGTAACATCAAAATTATGAGAGCAGATAGATTTTGAGACGTGAATTACGAATACAATGCAAAAAACTGTAGTTCTGTAGCATCAAAATTGTGGGAGGAGATAGATTATAAGAATTTTCTCAAAATTTAGTTTTTTTTTTATGAATAAGTCACTTCCTATGCATCATACAAAAAAGCTAGAAACAAAAAGCATTTCTTTCAACGTTTTACACCTTATGTTTAAGTTTGGGGAAGATCGCTTCACAAATAAAACCAGTATGTCACGAGTCGTTTGGTCGCCTTAAGGCCTATGTCTGTGTTTAGCCCTACTCCTACGCAACCCTCACGCCCAGCTGATGTGGTAAGCAGTAGGTGTTCAATTTCTCTTAAAATATTGATAATCTTTGAAAGTCCTAAACAGCAATTTAGGGTAATGAGTAATGACACAATTACCGCACCACTCACTTCAAACTAACTTGTAATAACACTAGTCAAACGCACACTAGCTGCTGTAACTTTGATCTGTTATTTAAATATTCAAGAGTGAATGGTGACCACCAGGCGAATCTGGAGCAAAACATATTTTTGTGTCAATTGTTTGAACATTGATATTGCTATCACCAATTTTTTGCACATGACCGTCAGTTTTTGCCCACATTGCAGGGTACAAACTAATTACCAATTACCATCCGCCTCAATATACCTACATAATTAGATGTTAGGAGCCTACATACCATCAACTACAATCAACTGTGGTGCTGTCTACTCCCTCCCCCTCCCATCAATAGCCCAAATGAATTGTGTATCATCGTAAAGTGCTTTTTTTTTTCAAGTTGACATTTGATGAATTTGTTAGACCTGTCACCATTTTTTTTTATATTTTGACACTTTCTATAAGTTGAAGGAGCCATTTTAAAATGATTTTCAGGAATAGCTAAGGCCTACCATTTGGGGCAAATGCTTTGTTTTTGAGATATAGCTAGCTAACACAAATAAGTTCCCATTGCCTTCCTAAGGGAAAAATAACAAGCGCCCCCAAAAAACCTAAGCTATTTAAGGTTATGATAGGTTTTGGTAGAGGCTAGGGTTGAGGTTTCAGTTTGGGTTTATGTTTAAGTTTGGATTTGAGTTTATTTTTGAGTTTAAATTTTGTTTTTAGAGTAAGTTTGGATTTGAGTGCAAGTTCGTGTTTAAATTTGAATTTGAATTTAAGTTTGGGCTTTAATTTAAGTTTGGGTTTGAAATAAAATTTGGGTTTGAGTTTAACTTTGGGTTTGAGTTTAATTTTGGTTTGAGTTTAACTTTGGTTTGTTTAAGTTTGGTTTGAGTTTAAGTTTGAGTTTAAGTTTGGATTAAGGTTTGTGTTTGAGTTTAAGTTTGTTAGTTACGGTATATGTAGTTAGGAAGTTTAAGCCTCCGTTTCTGAGCACAATATTATCACAGAGGAAAGAGCAAGGGACATAGGGTATAGTATGTCAAGAAAAATGGTGAACTCATGCACAAAGGTAACACAGGATCAACGCGCATGGGAACAGCAAGTCTGAAAAGAGGAGAACAAACAGAATAAAGCATGGGCAAGTAGAAGTATGAAATCGGGAAGGAAGCAAAGTGGGCACAAATGAGAGATGTCATGAAGGCTTAGCTAATGGCTGAGGTAACCTACAGGGGCCCCTGGGGTTGGAGTTTCAGTTTGGATTCAAATTTGAAACCCAAACTTAAACTCAAACCCAAATCACAACTCAAATTCAACTTTAAATCCAAAATCAAACTCAAACTTAAACTCAGATCTAAACATAAACCCAAACTTAAATAGGCCTACTGGTATAAACAAACTCAAACCCAAGTTAACTTTCAAATCCAAACTCAAACCCTATACTAAAACTCGAACTAAAGCCCAAGCTCAAACCCAATCCCAGCCCCTACCCAAACCTAACATAACCTCAAATAGGTTAGTTTAGGTTTCTTGGGGCACCGGTTATATTTTCTTTAGGAAAACAATGGGAACTTACTTGTGCTATATTGTACTTCGAAAATGAAGCATTTGCCCAGAAAATGCTATGAATTAGCTATTCCTGAAAAACGTCTTAAAATGGATCCTTTAATGTAGCTATATAAAATGTGAAAATCTCAAAAGTGGTGATGGGGCGAAGCCCCCAAATATAGGCTACCAGACATTCTGCCATGTGTATGAATGAATAAAATAAAACAGACATGATATGGTTCCATGATACCTATATTGGCATAGTGGAAATCTTTAAAATTACCATTTATCAATTTTCGTATGCATCAGTAATACGTAAACAAGGAAAATTTAAATATATTGTCGCTCCAGAAATCATATGCTACATGCATGAGAAAAGGCAAAAATTAGCTGCTGGCCTCATTGTTTACATCCTGTTCCTCAACGTCTATACCATCAGAGTCACGATGGCGCAAAATCGGCAATTGTAATGGCTTTACAAATTGCCCTAATTACTGCTATGCTGAACGACTCAAATTTTGTTGATATCAAAGTTACTAAAGCAAAACTGTGTAATACGCTATTATTAAAGTAACTAGCTACTTATGGAAGGTTAGCAGCAAGAACAGTGCAAAGGGATGATTTTTGCCGATGACAGAGAGGTTGTTGTTGATCGAATTATAACTTAGCAGGAACTGAATGATATTGGTATTATGATAGTGTGCCGCAGGGTTGCGGAGTCAGAGTCGGCCAAAGTTGGAAGATTTGAGGGGGAGTCAGAGTAAGACTCTCAATTGCTCCAAGAGTCAGAGTCAGCATTTTTAGCCAGACTCCAGAATCCCATTTCTAAAAAAATATCAATCAATTCAGAATTTTTGTCTCAAGTTCTAAAAAATAATGAAATATTTTATAAATGTAGACATACTGTATTCTGTTTTTGGCTTAATCTATGTGTTTGCCATTGAGAATGGACTACCTAGATAGTCTAATGCCAAGGCACCAATGCCAATTACTAGATAGAATTTGAGACCCTAATTTCTGTGCCATGATAGCTATGCAATGATTAGAATGGAAATCCTCTCAAATAATCCTGGCTCTATGGGGTGTCTGTACATTTCTGTTTTACAGCTAGCTATACCCTGTATTTTCCTATGACATATGATATTAAGAAAAAGTTAGGAAGAACTTTGGCACCTGGTACATTTTGGAAGGGACACCATGGGAGGGGGAGGGGGTGGCAAAATAATTTGTGAACCCATTGTTCTAAAATTTGCACAGTATATGTATTTTGGAAAAACACCATGTTTTGCTCCTACAACTTTTTTGATTCAGGCCTTAGTTTTTGAGATAATGGAAAATATACTGTATATAAATGCATACCTACATATTTTTTGGAAATTTCAAAAGAATAGTACTCAATAAATTTTTGTGCTTGAAACGTTTGAACTAAACTATAGAGTCAGATTTTTCACTTTTGCCTTCATAATTTTTTGAATCACAGCTCAAAACTAAATCCTTCATTTTTTCCTATACTTCATTAGTGATTAAACAAAATAAAAAATGGAGAATCCAGCTCTATAGTTTTGTTACGAGTGTTTCAAGGGTTGCAAAACTGTCATTGTTTCTATTCTAGCATGAAAATTCACTGAGTTCTATTCTTTTGAAATTTCCAAAAAATATATAGCTACCTATGTATTTATATACAGTAGGTATATTTCACATTATCTCAAACACTAAGGCCTAGCTAAATAAAAAAGTTGTACGAGTAAAATGAGTTGTTTCTCAAAAAATGCATACGTATAGCTACTGTGCGAATTTTAGAACAATCGGTTCAAAATCCATGCCGCCTCAAGGTCCTCCTCTTCCGTGGCTGACCCTGGTGGCCACAATAATGTGCTCCTTTCAAAATAACCAGGTGTGAAAGTTCTATCCAACTTTTTCTCAAGGTCCTCAATTTAATGTCCCAAATGATGCAAAATATCATTGTTTCTGTATAGAACTAGTAGCATCTTCAACTTAATAAGTGTGTATAACCTATTTACTAGCAAAAATTATTTGGATATCTTTAATGTTTACATTAAATAGCTAGCTACAAGTTGGATCAAAGAGTTTGAGTCGGAAAATCTGGAGGGCCAGGAGTCGGAAATTCTGGAGGGCCACGAGTCGGAATCGGAACTTGAAGCATCCGACTCCGCAACCTTGGTGCGTGGTAGTTGTGTCATTACCCTACTTTAACTTTAAATAAAACATAACTTTTGCCATGGCAGCTGTTCAACCTCAAAATCCACTCAAACTCAAAGTTAGGGCTAGGCTACCTCCTTCTACAGTACACAACAAATTTCCTGGAATTAAAAAATAATTTAACAAATTAATATCTTCAACTATGTAGCGTAGTTGAAAGTTACTTGTCCCACCTAAATTTTCCAATTTGATTTAGCCTAGTTAGTAGTTACCACATATTTTACATTAAACATGCATTATTTGTAGCTAATTTTTGTATAAATAAAATTAAGTGTTTCCACAGGATACTCACATGCTAATTCTGCTCTTATGTGTTCAGACATATGCGAAAATCCTGCATCCAGCTGTATCGGTGCTTCACATATGGAACAAGGATAATTGATAGTAACTTTGGGATCCATAATAGCTATAACACTACCAAGAGGGAATTGCAAATTTTAATGGTGTAGTGTAACATTTATTACTTGTTGGAAGTGTTGCAGTGCTCCAGGCATCTGAGGCACACTAAATTAAAACAAAATCAAGATTTACTTAGCAGTAATCTAAAGACCCTTTATATGTTTGTTGTTGTTGTTATCTCCAGATTAAGGAGGTACCGGTATTTGGGATCTAGCCCTTGTAGCTAGCCTTCAGACTGTATCAGATTTCTAAACTTCTTTACACTGGTTTCAGTTCACTAACCTGAAAAACACCCTCAAACAGAAAGAGAAGACACTCACACAAAGCAATTCTATTCTAGAAGGCGACAGAACAATGCTAACTAGCTGAAGTGACTGAATTTATACCTATCCCCCCCCCCGGGCTAAGTTTAAACAAAATTTTGAAGAGCAGGAGCTCTCAGCCTAGAGTCTATATGGTGATGGCTTAAGAAGACTGCATCAGAGTGGCATTGAAGATAGGAGTGTACCGGTATAAATCTTCTATAACAGTAAAAATATTGAGTATTTGTATGGAGTGATGTTTGATATTGCAAGTTTGCAACTTTTATAAAAGCGTCTGAATGGTTTTCTACTCTGATGCTACTGTAGTTAGAGAAATGTTAGCAAAAAGTTTTGCAAGCAAGTTTTATAGCCTACTTATTGTAAAGAAGAGTACCTAGTGGTCTATATTGTAGTGGCTACTCAAGGTTCAAGGACAGTTCAAGTAAGGCATAAATGTTGCGCGCGTTTGGTGGATTTGCCCGATCGATCGCGCTGCGCGTTTGGTGGATGTTGTAGGTATTAGGCCGTAATTTCGGGTAAGTCGGACTATATTCGGGTTTAATGTCGGGTAGGTTAGGGGAGGCAAGGACTGTTTTTTTTGCGATCCACCAAACGCGCAGCGCGATCAATCGATCGCGCAAATCCACCAAACGTGCACAACATATATAGATAAGACTAGATTACAGAGAAGAGACATCCCCAGCAGCAGCCACATGCACCCATATGAATAAATGTCAGAAGGTCCAGCCTGTACTGGTAGCCAGCCTAGAGCTTCCATACAGAGGACAAAAGCCCAATATGAGCCAAAGCACCAATAATTTAGTGCTTGGGGCCCAGTTAACATTGATTAAATCAATTTTTTTTATAAAAAAATCATTGATTTTTAATTTGATTTTTTCATAAAATAGAATATTTTTCCACTAGGCCTATCAAATGATCAACTTTTATGAGCATTTATGAAACACAACACCAGTTCTTTCAAGATACCTATGGTTCCTCTGAATAGAGTTCAACAAGCTGTAGCTATATACCTACCTCTACATAGCTACCTGTATGATGAAAACCAGAGGAAGCGAATGCTTAAATTTTCATATTTAAATACTTTATTACTTTGATTTAATCTAATCTATCATCTAATGATCCCCATTTAAGTAAATAACATTGCAGCAGGGTTGCCATTGATTAAATCAAATTTATTTTATCAACTGATTAAATGAATTGATTTTTCTACAAAAACACCAAAATAATTTTTTTTGTAGCTTTGATTTGTTCATGAAATTGAATATTTTTGCACTATCAAATGATTAGCTAACTCTTATCAGCATTTATACAACAGAACACCAGTTCTATCTTTCAACATATAGAGATCTACTGTAGGGTAATGTCTCAATTGCCGAATGCCCATCTATTACCGAATATAGGTAGGAATCTTATTGCGTTCGGTAATAGAAACGCATTCGGTAATTGAGACATTACCCTATATCAATGGTTCTCCTTGTAGTCTAATAATTGAACAGCTTATACCTCTACATAGCTAGCTACATAAATCAAACAAGAGGAAGTAGGCTACATGCTTAAACCTAAATTTTCATGGTATATAGGTACTTATATAATTCAATGCTTTGATAAAAACCAAACCCCATAATAAAAGAGCCCTGTTGAGAAGCAGTTTCATTGGAGCAGTGTCTGTCAGAGGATAATTTAGAGTTAAAGGAAAGGACAGTTTCTAATACTGTTTTAGTTACTTCTGTAATATTGGTTAAAGGGAGAACACCCTGGGGAGAATTACAGAGTGACAGAACTTTAGTGAATAGAACCACAATTTGTGATATAGCAGTATGAAATTCTTATTATGGTAATGGAGGAGAGTCTGTTTGAGTAGCTACCACCAGAAATACAGAAGTAGAAATTGGATGGTGCAGAGGTGGCCAAGCTGATGGCCTTCCAGCTCCTTGGCTGATTGGAGGGCCACTTCTCACAGGAGTCATAGGGCTTCTCAAAATCTGAGATAGGTTTGTTGAGGGAGAACTCCTGGAAACAAATGGCTTTGATAACTTGACCTTCAACAATGCATCTTTATATGATAGCTTATTCTCCATACAGACTTTTTCCACTAATTTAGCTTGCTTCATGTGAGGACATCCTCCATAGTTAGCCATGTGCTGGCCTCCACAATTACAGCAGACAACTATTGATGAGGCTGGAAAGTCAGCAACATTATGGGCACCTGAACTGTGCTGAACATGAGCTGGAGAAATACAGTTACATTTTTAGGAAGGGTTGAGGAGGCAAAAATAACCTAGACCATGGCCTCATTTCATAGTGTGGCATTTCTCGCCAAGATCTTGGCGAGCGGTTTGCCGCCCTTGGAAATGCGGGACCATGGCAGTTGGATGTCGATTTTTTGGCTTTTGAATTCGTTTGGCAATTGCATTTTTGTGTCCTGCTTCCTGTAAGGTTTCCGTTATTTCTGCATCTGCTGTGTCTGGTTCAAAGGGACCAATGACTCCTGCCGTTTGCATCAAGTATGATAGCAATCTACAACTGATTTTCCAGGGACCAAGCTCCAACACCAGAAGGAGAGCTGATAGGGTAATGTCTCAATTGCCGAATGCCCATCTATTACCGAATATAGGTAGGAATCTTATTGCGTTCGGTAATAGAAACGCATTCGGCAATTGAGACATTACCCTAGTTCATCTGAGGCTGAAGCAACTAGGGTAAGAACTAAGATTTTTTTTCAAGTTTTTGTGGAGGTGACCTATGTCTGCTCTTCCAAATGGAGAAGACGCCACATGCTTTGAATGGGCACCATCACTTCCTAGGAATTTCTGAGAGTTTGAATTCTCTTTAGTAGGTTCTATTAATATAGGCTAACTGGTAGGGATTTTGAAACTTTTGAGTCAGAATCCTGAACTCCATTTGCCTCATTTCATAGTGTGGCACTTCTCGCCAAGATCTTGGCGAGTAGTTTGCCGCCCTCAGGAATGCGGGTGGGCGCCTATGAGCGCCGCGACCTGTGGAACCAGTAAAGTATCACACCGTGAAGAGCCCAAGATCTTGGCGAGTAGTTTGCCGCTCTCGGGAATGCGGGTGGGCGCCTATGAGCGCCGCGACCTGTGGAACCTCATTTCATAGTGTGGCACTTCTCGCCAAGATCTTGGCGAGTAGTTTGCCGCCCTCGGGAATGCGGTCTATTTGAAGGAGAACGTTGTGCAGAAGTTATGGAAGACTCATCATCACTGTCACTTACAGTCACTAAAAGCAAGAGGCAACTAAGCAGCAACTTCAGCTGAAAAATGGCCTGCAAAATTAGGGTCATCATTGAATGAACCCTGAGACACCTCAGAATTTGCAGAAATGCCTCTCCTTCTTTTCGTTACTGGAGGGGTCAAAGGAAGATTTTGGGCTGGTGTTAGGTCCACATTAATACGCTCCAAGGCTTGACCTAGGGTAATGTTTCAATTGCCGAATGCCTATCTATTACCGAATATAGGTAGGAATCTTATTGCGTTCGGTAATAGAAACGCATTCGGTAATTGAGACATTACCCTATTTGGTTTTTTCCAATTGCTTGAGACTTACGTTTTTTTTTGGAATTTGTGCTGTGGTAGCCATGGTTTTGGATGAATTAGGCAGAGCTTTGTTAGAGTTGGCCTGGGGCTTAGCAGTAGGCTAGTTTCATTTTTTTATTTGATCTTTCTTCCTGACTGAGGGTTGATTTCCCCCAGGAGGGGGATGATGGTCTTTGTGCCTTCTCACTGGCAACGTAACAACGTTCAAGGCCTAAGCCTAAGTTTTTACTATACTATTGCCAAATGATGCTCCTTTGATAACTGTTCCCTTGCTTATTGAAAATTTAGAAAGATTTCCACAGGAGCGTACTCACCGACGCCACACGTCTGATCACTAAAACTCCTCGAAGTTACTTGCTTGTTATTGATGAGGCGCATCGCCGATGTAGGCATTAGCGCCCCCACTCCGCTGGGCTCAACAGCTTCACAACTCCTTCAGCAGGTCCACAGCGGCAAGAAAAGATAGCAAGGCAGACTCAAGAGTGGGTAGGTTGTTCGAGATTTCAGTCAGAGAGAAAGGTAAGGAGTTGGTGCTACGCAGGCGCTCTACTCCTCGAAATTGAAGGCCCGAAACTNGAAACTAAGTTTATTGCGAGTTGCGACCAGCTGACGACCAAATACCAGTCTTGCTAACTCTACACTGCATCAATCTGCTAGATATCTTTAAAAAACCGCTAGATATTTGGTTAACGATATACTTCAGCGAGACCGTAAATTGCAATATATAATAAGAGAGCAAAACACGCTAAACACATTAGAGTGTGTCGTGTATGTATTGAATATAAGGTCCAAGTAATAAATAAAAGCAGATGTATGATTGTGTTTCGTATAATATGTACAGTACTTATAACGATGAAAACGAAGTGTTGACTTCTTTATTAGTATACACGTTTTTTTTTGTTGGTGCCCAAAATGTACTAAGAGCATTTTTTATAGTTTTTTTTAGATAAACTAAAGTTTCACAACACAACAAAAGACGTGTTCCATTGAAACAACAACAAAGCATTTCAATCAGATACATCCCCGCTTACACACTTTGTGGAATCAACGCTGTCGGCTGTGGCTTAACGTGTTATGCACGTTGATTTGTAGATTCCAGATAATGTTAGCACGTCGTATCACAACGTGCTGAGCACGTCCTTAGCACATTTTTCCGGGCGTTCCCTTAGTACGTTGTAATGCAACGTGCATGGATACGGGAGAAGCACTTTATGATTCGACATGCTAAAAACGTGCCCAGCACATTGTGATACCTCGTGCTAATAACCAGAGTTGGGCGCGTCACTCGTCTAAGGTCGTTGGTGGGAAGGGTTGCTTTCTGGGCAAATAAGTATGTAGGTGTGGAGGCGGTGAGGGGGGACATGGGGTGGAGTACATTCTGGGAAAGAATAATGAAGGGG
>LQNS02007215.1:15897791-15912922 GCA_001587735.2 Parhyale hawaiensis
AGGTGTGGGGGGAGAGGAAGAGGGGTATGGAGGGGCTGGATGGGCCTATGTGAGGAGTTGACCACGGGAGTACTCGGCTGATACTAAAGCCCTAACGCACCGTTAGGCTCCCACTCAAAGTCAAAGTCAGTCAGCGCCATTCCGTCACTGCTGAAGGATGTGCTGCGTCAGCGTCAGTCCGTCTTTTTTCGCAGAAAGTTGCATCATTTTGTTTGCGTCACTGCTGGATAATATTATTTTTGCTAATCAACTTAACTTAAATTAAAAATCATATAAGTTTATGGTAAAAAATACAATGAAATCGACATTTTATCAATCAATTACCTACCTTCACCAAGGAGGTTGTTTTAGCCGAGTTTACCTTTGCGCGTTTCGATACTGAACTATAAAGTACGACTCGAACGTATGGATAATAAAAGGTGGGCTAGGAAGGTGCACCTGTGGAATGTCCGCAAGAGCAAATGGGAAAGAGTGTGTAGACGACAGTTGATGTTTGTGGCCTGCACGTTAGGTGGGCACTCCAGGTACCTGGACTGGCTAGAGATGAATGGCGAGTGCTTGTGGAAATAGGGGAAGGTCTAGATTGGAATGTGCTGCAGTGGAGAAAAGAAATTGATAGGCGAGTGCAGACATACGGACTTGATAAATGGAGAGGAGGAATGGAAGAAAAGTCAACTCTAGTGTGGTATAGAAATAAAGAATGTCCTAAGTATGAATGTTGGTATGACGGAAGTAGAGGGGGTGACCTGCTGTTTCAAGCACGGTCTCAGGCTCTCAGTGTGAATGATCGCACCTGTCGGTGGAATGAAACGGGTAGTCGTGTGTACCAAATGTGTGACTTATCACTTAGGTGAGGATGAAAGTGTTGAACATTTAATCTTGGAGTGTGGAGCATACTCACAGGAACGAGGTGTTATGATGCAAGTAGTCTTGGAAGAGTGGGGTGCTCAAGAAGATGTGGTGTACGAGAGAAGGGGNATGGTTTACTCGAATGCTTGGGTGTGATGGAGTGGCAAGTGTGAGGGTGATTGAGTGTGTCAAGGAGTACCTGGCAAGAGTGTGGGGTAAGCGAGAGGTGGCTATAAAGGATAGATGAGTTTAACACTGCTTAAGTAGTTCCTGACTTGCCATTTCTCTTCAGTGTAGCACTGTTTAAGGAGTTTCCTAACTTATCAGGGCTCCACAGTGTGGCACTGTTTGAAAAGTCCTTGGTTCACTGGGGGTCCGCAGTGAGAGCTAGCATAGTTTAGGTATTTGTAGTTTAGTTTGGTATGGAGGGATTTATAGGTATCTACAACTGGTGTGGATTCCTCCCTGGTCTGGCTGTCCTGCACTGGGGGTGTCTGGGCCTGGGGAGATGCAGAGGTGGGTTTGCAGTGCCTTGTATTGTCGAATGACCCGAGCAGCTTTTGCTCCCGTGTGTTTGCTGTGACTGGCTACCATATGGTGGAAAACATGTATTATTTAGAGCTACGCAGGTATATCGATCCAAAGATATGATGTTGCAGATCTACCCATGGCCTGATGCACATCACCCTGCTAATGGAATTGGAATTGTGTATCTCTGTCTGCCACCAAGATATTCGGAAACCTTTGGTCGTATATTCACAAAATATACATGTATCATTGTTAGGCACCTGGCGAGTAACAGCTACTGATTAACTTTAATTAAAGAATCGTTCAACCGTTTGTTTGTTTGCTTGCCTTTCTTTCTTAGTATATCCTAACTCAAAAATTTAGGGACGAATTTCTCTGAAATTTACATCAGTTGTATGGTATATTCACAAAGAGCAAACGACCAATTTTTTTGTGATGATCTTTTATGTTTGTTCGTTTGTTTCCGTTAGATTTATTGTTAGTTAATTAGCAAAATGACTGAAGAAGTTAACCATTAACAGAAAGTGTTGCTAATGGTAAAAGACATAAGGAGTCTTTTTGTGACCACCGCGCGGATGATCCCCTGATCGCGCAGGATTCGCACGTTTTTGTGACCCCATTTTGACGCGATTGTGATACTAATCAATCGTGATCAGTGGTGAGAATTGTTCGCAGCGTGATTTCCTCCGCAGGTTAATCATGCGTGATCAAAGAGTGATTCCAGCCGTTGGACAAGTAAAAGTTCAAAATTTGAAATGCAAGGTCGTGATGTTTTCTTATATTTATAGATAAATTGAATAATGCTATGATGATTGTTTGTAATATTGACTTCCCAGATTGTAGTTTCCTTAGTTTTATGCCTGTGTATGTTCAAAACTTTTTAAATACTGCTAGTTCAGTTATGCATTGGCTTCTAAATAAAGAAATCCTCAAAAGAAATCCATTCCCTACCATTTTCCCTAAAAATACAATAAAAATATGTATATATATATTTCGAAAATTAGCGTGGCATTTCTGGTTTGTTTACAAAATCGTTGACCGTTCTTGTGCCTTTTAGTGATCACGATGATCATGATCACGGTGATTCTGATCACGAGCGTGGCCACAAAAAGACGCCTCTAAATGATCAAACGTGATGATGATCGATTGGTCTGCTTGTAGTAGTGGTAAACTTGTTGTATATTCCACGAAGAGCAAACGATCATTTTTTTGTGATGATCTATTTTGTCCGTTCCTTCGTCTCTGTGTCTGATTTATTGTTTGTTGGCAAAATGATTCAAGAAATTATGAACGAAACCTTATGAAACTTATAGAAATTCTTAGCTATGTTAGAAGACATAACTGATCAAATTTTGGTGATAATCGGTTGGTCAGTTTGTGTGTTTGACTGATGTTTGTGTGCAATATAACTCAAAAAGTTATGAACATGTCTTTAAGAAAATTATAAAAACTGTTAATGGTTTTAATTAAGAAATACAAATAACCAAATTTTCGTCCTGATAAAAAAAAGAAATTTCAGTTTCAGAGCTAATTTGAATTTTACAGTAACGTTACCCTACTTAGTGGAGGTATGCGTTTAAGAGTGCTCTAGTTATTATTTAGCTTAGTGGATCAATTTTTTTATTGTTACTGTATCATAATCATAGTATTACAGAAGTACAATATATTTGCAATACGCAAATATATTAGACTACGACTCGTGAAAACTGATAAGAAGAAAATGTACGGACAAATTTGACAATAGGTTTTTCTAAGTTAGTCAGTTGAACAATGTGATACCAGCCTCAGTTACTGAAACATTTTTGACATACTATTATTTCCTCACTCGAACCCAGACAACTTACATAATAAATACTGAAGCACTGAATACGAATTTATTCTCGTTTTCCCGAGCGTTTTCATATGAAATGGAATGTCGTCGACCATTTTCAAGAACAACGGTTGTCACATCCCCCTTTAGATCACTACTGGAAACTATTTGTGAAAAAAATACTATTTGCTTCCGGTATTAGTCGCCTACTGTTCGTAAAATAGACATTTTCCACTCCCTTCCGTATTACTGCAAAATCACCGTCAACAGCGTCAATTCTCTGAAAACTTTCCTTTCCGGAGCCGACCTGCAGTTAAGCTTTAGGTTCTTTGACAAAAAAGACGTGTTTTTCATAAGACTGTATTTTAAATTTATTTATTTATTTATTGAACATTTATTTCTCCACAGGCGGGAGGTGTTCTTGGATTATTATATTAAAGCTCACATTAAAAATTGTGTGTACATTAATTTGTTAGAAATATTACAGCTATATATAATATATTCACAACTTAATCGACATGGCTCAGTGCCAAATGTAAACTTCCCACGGCTATTCTGAAAATGTTTTATATAAATTTCAATGCAGGAGCTATACGTCGTTCCGTATGTAGGCATCATTGGAGAGCATTAAAAAGCCCGCGTTGATCAACATTTAGGTACATAAAGCAAAACAGCTTTTCCACTTTTAAATAACTATAGATTCTGCTTCCCGCCCTCATGTAGAAAAAAACTCATAATCGCCTTTTCTAATCCAATAGAACTCACAACTTTAGAATCTCTCTACATCCATAAAACATAAACCCAACCGCAATATAATGATTACAGTTGTAGCTCTCATTACAATCCATTACTGACTTTTTTCTTCCAACTATACCACGGCTACTGCTTCCGTATCGTCCGACTGTACTAGCACTGATATTGGGTCCTTCCGAGCTTATCCCGGTCATGTCACATTTTACACTTCCCAATGACAGTATCTCTGCTTTCTGCAAGTCTGCTAGAAAACGTTGGTCCTTTTTAGGTTTTTCCTTTCATTACTCTTCATTCTGAAGATGGGAGAAGATATCCCGAAACGTCAAATTTTAATTAAAGTTGTCGAGAATTAAGTTTAGTCGGCTATTTTATACGTTAAAGCCGTTGGAAATGCTTAGTCTTAGAAATTCTGATGTGTTGAATGACTTAACTTCAGTATTAAATCAATATTGATATTCACTATCGAGCACCTTTTTTTTAATGGCTACCTAAGCTATGATGTCGTTATCAGAACAAGTCATACGCTCCTGGCCTTGAGAAGTAATTTTTAATTACCTCCGCCAAGGAGGTTATGTTTTCGTCGTGTTTGTCTGTCTGTCTGTTTGTTTGTTTGTCTGTCTGTCACCAGGATAACTTAAAAAGTTATGAACCGATTTGGATGAAATTTACAGGGATTGTTAGGTATGTTAGGAGGAACAGATGATTAACTTTTGGTGAAGATATATTCATCCGTTTGCTTGTTTGTCTGCGTCATTTTTTTCGATGCCATTACTCAAAAAGTTAGGAATGGATTTTGATGAAATTAACATGAGTTGTTAGGTATATAACAAAGAGTTGGTTACCAAATTTTGCTAATGGTCCGTTTGTTCTTTGTTCGTTTGTCGCTGCTTTTAATTTTATGCTTGTTAGCACAATAAATAAAAAAATAATGAATGGATCCTTATGAAATTTATAGGAGTTGTTAGTAATGGTAAAAGACATAAATGATCAAATTTTGGTGCAGATCGGTTATTCGTTTGTATGTTTGACTCATATTTGTCATAACGTTTGTTAACAGTATAACTCAAAAAGTTATGAACGGATCTTNAAAAAAATTGAACAAGCTGTTATTAATATAAAAAGGCACAAATGATTAGATTTTGGAGTTTATGCAAAGAAAATTATGGTTTCAGAACCAATTTGAATTTTTGCTACCGTTGGCTCAGTTGGCGCAGGTATGCGCTCTCAGAGTGCTCTAGTTGAATATAAAATTCATGGATTTCTCGTTCGTAATCGTCCATGATTTCGCTCACCAATATGGAGCAAGAATAATAAACTTGTTCACTTATTTTTTGCTAGTTACGATTACAATGCGACGGACATGCAACTACGTACACAGTAAATACTGGGCGGACAAGCGACTCAAAATATCTGATAAGGTTTTTTTTTTCATTTGATCGAGCAATTGCATGATTTTACATGATTGATGCAAAGACTTCAGCTTTAATATTACGTTACAAAAACTAGCTCGTTCCTGTGATGATTTACTGTAGTGTTTTCTGTGCAAATTTGATTGGAAAATTCCAGTGCTGGACATTTGTGTCACCAGTTGCGTCATTGCGTGGTTGCGTCGACGACGCAATGACCATTTCATCGACGCATGACGCAACGACGCAAAAGTTTTAAAAACGACGCAATGACGCTGACGCAACTACAGTGATGCAAAAAAAATTTTTGCGTCATTTTCCAAATAGGGCCAGGAAAACATAGTCCTCCAGGAACAGTTCATACGACAGAAAAATATGGTACTTTTCACTATCACTCACAATTCAAACGCGAAAACTTTAGAACACTATATGGTAGATATTGATGTGCTGAACACGAATTTCCGAGTATAGGTCACTGTCACATTTTTTTTTATATAGCAATTTTTTTAAACTCAGCATTACGGTTCATCAGTACTCTAGCGCAATTAGGAGAGAACTTTCTAATCAAATTTGCATAAAAAACACTAAATCATAACAGAAACGAGTTATTTTTTTTGTAACGTTATATTAAAGCTTAAGTCTGGGCATCAATCATACAAAAATCATGCAATTGCTCGACAAAATAAGAAAAAAAAAACGATCAGACACTATGCGTCATTTATCCGCCCAGTATTTACCGTTTACGTAGTGTCATGTCCGAAATCAAAACTAGCAAAAAATTACTGAACCAGTTCCCTACTCGAACTCTATATTGGGGAACAACATCATGGACGATTACGAACGACAAATCCATAAATTTTATATCCAATGAAAAATAACTTCTTAAGACTAGGAGCGAAGGACTGGTTCTGCCAATGATATCACAGCTTAGACAACCAGTTTAAAGAAGAAAAGGGGGTGCGCGATAGTGAATACCAATACTGATTTAATACTAAAGTTAAGTTACTCAACACATCAGCATTTCTAAGACTATGCCTTTCCGTCGGCGGTAACGTATAAATTCGTCATCTAATCTTAATTGTCCACAAAATGAATTAAAATTTGACGTTTTGGGATGTTTTTTCCCATCTTCAGAATGAAGAATAATGAATGGATAAACCTAAAAAGGAACAACTTTTTCTGGCAGACTAGCAGAGCGCAGAGATATTGTCAGTGAGAGGTGTAGAATACGATTGACCGGGATAAGCTCGGAAGGACCCAATATCAGTGCTTGTTCAGTCGGATGATATGGAAGCAGCAGTCGTGGTATAGTTGGAAGATAAAAGTTAGATATGGAATGTGATGAGAGCTACAGCTGTAGTCATTAAATTGAAGCTGGGTTTTGTTATATGGCTGTAAAGAGGTTCTAAAGTTGTGAGCTCTATTGGATTGGAAAAGTCGACGATGCATTCTTTTCTGCTAAATGGATGAACGTTTTATTTTATATGAGGACGGGAAGCAGAATCTATAATTATTTGCAAGTGGTAAACCTGTTTTGCTGGATATACCTAAATATTGGTCAACGCGAGTTTTGTAATACTCTCCAATGATGAACACATACGAAGCGAAGTAGCTCCTGCATTGAAATTTATAGACACTGGCAGATGAGCTGTGGGAGCTTTACCTTTGAATTTAAAATAGGGTCCTATGGAAAACGTGTTTTTGTAAGAGAACCTGAAGCTTATATGCAGGTAGGCTTCGGAGAGGAAAGTTTTCAGAGAGTTGACTCACTCTATGGACGGTGATTTTGCAGTAGAATGGAAGAGAGTGGAAAATGTCTATTTTACGAACAGTTGGTTAGTAATACCGGCAGCAAATAGTTTTTTCCATAAATAGTTTGCAATAGTGATCTAAAAGGGGATGTGACAACTGTTTTTCTTAAAAAATGGTCGACGACATAATCGACATTCGATTTCATTTGAAAACGCTCGGTAAGAAGAGGATAAATTCGTATTCAGCGCATCAATATCCATTATACGAATAGTCTGGGCTCGAGTAAGGAGATAATAGTTAAAAATTTTCAAAAATATTTCAGTAACTGAAGCCAGTCTCACATTATTCAATGGGCTAACTTAGAAAATCTATTGTCAAATTTGTCGGTACATTTTCTTCTTATTAGTTTTCAAGTGTCGAAGTCTAATATTATATTTAGGTATTGCATTTTGTACTTCTGTGATACTATGATTATGATACAGTAACAACAACAATAATAATAATAATAACAAAATCCCCTTCGACTCCAGAATCATCGACAAGGAAGCGGAGAAGAAGGAAAAGTACCGGGACCTTGCCATCGAGCTCCAGAAACTCTGGCAGATGAAGGTCGACGTCGTTCCTGTGGTCATCGGAGCTCTGGGGGCCATGTCCAAGAATCTCAAGACTGCCCTCCGAGACCTCAAGTGCGGCCATCTCCACCNTACTCGGAACAGCGCACATCATTCGCAAAGTGCTCTGAGCCTTAGGTCGCGGGATGCGACCCGGCGCCAGAGCGTAGAGCCGAACATCGCTCAACCGATCCAATCATTGGGTTGTGAAATCCCCTCGATAATAACAATAAACAACTACACTAAATATTAACTAGAGCACTCTTAGAACGCATACCTCCACCAAGTAGGGTAACGTAACTGTAAAATTCAAATTAGCTATGAAACTAGAATTTCCTTTTCATCAACACCAAACTCTGGTCATTTGTGTTTTTGAAAGCAATAACAGTTTCTGTAATTTTCTTGAAGATATGTTCATTACTTTTTGAGTAAGTTTGGCGGCAAATATTGGTCAAACACAGAAACAGACCAACCGATTAACACCAAAATTTGATCAGTTATGTCTTTAAACATTTCTAACAATTTCTGTAAATTTCATAATTTCTTGAGCAATTTTGCTAACAAACAATACATCAAACACAGAGACGAACGAAGGGAAACAATAGTTCATGACATTAAAATGATCATTTGCTCTTCTTGCAATACCCACCAAGTTTACTACTTCTGCTACAAGCAGACCAACCGATCATCATCATCATCATCAAGTGTGCTCATTTATGTCTTTTACCATTACCAATACTTTCTGTTAACGGTTAACTTTTTGAGTCATTTGCTAACTAACAACAAATCAAACAGAGACAAACGAACAAGTATGAAGGATCATCACATAAATTAGTCATTTGCTCTTTGTGAATTTATGATATACCTAATCACTCATGAAAATTTCATAGAAATTCGTTTGTAACTTTTTGAGTAAAGATACTAAGAAAGAAAGGCAAGCAAACAAACAGTTGAACGGATCTGCTACTAAAGTTAATCATCTGTTATTCGTCAGATGCCTAACAGTGATCCGAATATATGTTATGGAGATCCGTCCATAAGTTTCTAAATTTCTTGGTGACAGACAGAGATATAAACAGAGGCGAACTCGGCTGAAACAACCTCCTTGGCGGAGGTAACTAATTGATAGGTAAATGTCCATTTCATAGTATTTTTTTATCATATATTATAAGATTTTTCATGGATATTAAGTTGATTACTTAAAATAACAGTATCCACGAGTGACGCAGTGACGTAAACGAAATGACGCAACTTCTTGCGGAAGAAAAACGATGCATTGACGCTGACGCAATGACCCTAAACGAGTGACGCGCTCAGCTCCGGAAAATTGCCTGCTAATTGTGCTAGAGTATTGATGCACCGCAATGCTGAGTTTAAAAAAAATTGCTATATAAAAATGCGACAGTGACCTATACTTGGAAATTTGTGTTCAGCACATAAATATCAATATCTACCATATAGTGGTGTAAAGTTTTCGTGTAGAGTGGTGAGTAATAGTAAAAAATACCATATTTTTTCTGTCGTATAAACTGTATTTAGAGCACTACATTTTCTTGGTTCTAAGGGGAAAATGACGCAAAATGCTACTTGCGTCACTGTAGTTGCGTTGTTTTTAAAACTTTTTTGTGTCGTTGCGTCATGCGTCGAGGAAATGGTCGTTGCGTCGTCGACGCAACGACGCAATGATCTAACTGGTGACGCAAGTGCCCAGCACTGCTAATAACGTTATCTGGAGTCCACAGAACGACGTGCTTAGCACGTTGAGCCACCAAAATACGACGTGCTATCTACGTAAAAGCAAGGTAAAATTGTTTGCCGGGATAAAGTTAGATTGTCAAGTTATTATTCATCACATTAATTCTCCACCGCCTTCAACGGTCCGACAGACCGACTGCGCGGTGACAGCATTTTCGGACTCGCTTAAATTTAACACCAACAATCAGTATTGCATTCGCGGTAGTTAGATTTAACAATTAGAAGTTATTATGTAATTATTTTGACACTTTTCTGTACAATTATTAACAGTGTCCGCCTAAAATATGAAAAGTAGCGGATTTTTAAGCTCTCTCTCTCTATATATATATATATATATATGTTTAGTTAAATAGAACGCCGTATTGTTTAGTTCATATATGAAAGAAGGGTTGTTACCTAAGTATTCAGCTATAAATATACATATGTTTGCAGTAAAGTAGCAAAACCACGGGTAAATCTGTAAATTGGGTGCTAAACCCTACTTCAAATGCTCTAGATTTTCGCCAGTAGCTAGATCGTGATTTATAGGAGCCAGGTGAAGTCTCAATACTCTAGATCTAGCGGCAAATCCGCTAAATGAGCAGCACTGGACAATACGACCGTTTAAGGAGTTTCCTAACCGATCTGGGCTCCACAGTGTGGCACTGTTTGAAAAGTTTTTGGTTCACTGGGGCTCCGCAATGAGAGCTAGCATAGCATGGTTTAGGTATTTGTAGTTTANTTGCTGTGACCGGCTACCATATGGTGGCAAAACAAGTATTATTTAGAACTACGCAGGTATATCGATCCAAAGATATGATGTTGCGGGTCTGCCCATGGCCTAATGCACATCACCCTGCTAATGGAATTTATACTGTGTAGTGAGGCCCATGGCTGAACTACGTTAACAGCCATGGTGAGGCCCGCTTACGGGCTTGCAAGTATGAAATTCTGAGAGAGATCTGGAAAGTGGTGGCTATACCAAGTGAGATGTATGGTATGGATGTTGTGCCATAGAATGAGAGTGAAATCAGCAAGCTAGAAGTGATACAAACAAAGGTTGCTAGGGCAGCTCTCAGTGCACCAAGGCGGACAGCAATAGAGGCACTCAGAGGGGATATGGGATGGAGCACATATAAGGAACGCATGATGAAGGGTATACTGAACTATAAAGTACGACTGGAACGTATGGATAGTGGAAGGTGGGCTACTAAAGTGCACCTGTGGAATGTCCGCAAGAGCAAATGGGAAAGAGCTTGGAAACGTACAGTTGATGTTTGTGGCCTGCACGTTAGGTGGGCACACCAGGTACCAGGACTGGCTAGAGATGAATGGCGACTGCTTGTGGAAGTAGGGGAAGGTCTGGATTGAAGTGTGCTGCAGTGGAGGAAAAGAAATTGATAAGCGAGTGCAGACTAGATAAATGGCGAGGAGGTATGGAAGAAAAGTCAACTCTAGTATGGTACAGGAATAACGAATGTCCTAAGCATGAATGTTGGTATGATGGAAGTAGAGGTCGCGACCTGCTGTTCCAAGCACAGTCTCAGGCTCTCAGTGTGAATGCTCGCACCCATCGGTGCAATGAAATAGGAAGTCGTGTGTACCAAATATGTGACTGGGGTGAGGATGAAAGTGTAGAACATTAAATCTTGGAGTGTGCAGCATATTCACAGGAACGAGGGGTGATGATACAAGTGGTCCTGGAAGAGTGGGGTGCACAAGAAGGTGTGGTGTACGAGAGAACGGGCCTGGAATGGTTAACTCGAATGCTTGGATGTGATGGAGCGGCAAGTGTGAGGATGATTGAGTGTGTCAAGGAGTACCTGGTAAGAGTGTGGGTTAAGAGAGAGGTGGCTATTAGGGATAGATGAGTTTAACACTGTTTAAGGAGTTCCTGACTTACATACTAGGGCTCCACAGTGTAGCACTGTTTAAAGAGTCCCTGACTTACTATGGCTTCGCAGCAAGAACTAGCATGGTTTAGGTATTTGTAGTCTAGTTTTTGTGTAGGGTTGATATGGTACCTATAGCTGGTGTGGATGCCTCCCTGGTCTGGCTGTCCCTCACTGGGGGTGTCTGGGCCTGAGAGATACAGAGGTGAGTTTACAGTGCCTTGTATAGTCGAATGACCCGAGCAGCTTTTGCTCCCGTGTGTTTGTTGTGACCGGTCACCCTGTGGTGGCAAAACATCAGCTACGCTGCAGCCGTCGTCAGGATCGCTAAATTCATCTTCGCTGTCAATATTATTGACTGGAGTTACCCATACCTTAGGTTTGGCTTGACAGTAGAAGGACCTTGTTGATATCTGAAACAATCAAACAGCATTTATAATATTTGTATCTTATATACAAAGTAAACAAGAGTCAAACAGTGTGCTGTCCGGTAGGGACAGGAGCGAAGTCACGAACAACAGCGACATATGTCCCGCACAGGCTTTGAACGTACTTATAGGTGCAACAACTACCTGTGTCGCAAAAAGGTTAGAATCTGAGAGGTTATTTGAAGTAACGTAATTTTAATTATAAAATTCAATGTAACTATTTCAAATGGCCAATTCTCATGCCTGCCTGACGGCAGCACTGAAATCTCCGGAAACGACGAGGCGCGTGAAATGTGGCGAAGAGCTTCTTCGTTGTGCCTAAAATCCGGAGCAGTTCGTAATGTTGTTGATAAGTGAAAAGTGCAAAAAAGGGCAAACTTTTCGAACCCTTAGCTCTGAGAAAATAAAGCCCATCGCAAACAAGCCTTAAAGGTAAGCATGAGTAGCCCTATAGTCGTCGTTAACTTATGTTTTGAATTCATTCTTTTGTTTTTTCCTTAGTTTTGCCACACCTGTCCCGCAAGGGATATAACATTTTTGGAATATCGATAAAAGTAATTAAAAATGCTCCAATTCTGCTGTCATTGCATTCACATATTGTCTGACTATTCAACTTTGATGTCAGTGCTATATATTAGACTCACCTCCATTTGTTTAGGAGACATGGCGCAATAAATGAAGCAGGGTGGTGCCGATGACCTTTCACTTTCAGTATTGCGTGAATACTGCCAAGTAATACCTGCACAGCAGCTGCAACAGAGCAGTAAACAGACTCCTGACTGGCTCAAAATGATGTCACTGATCTCGGCAAGCCACCAATAGCCAACAATCTGATTTACCTTGCAAGTTGTGGCTGCAGCGACAGTTTATATATGGACAAAAAATATATCCCTGTCGGGCCTCTTCGGTCCTAAAGGGTTAACTTTTGGTGAAAATCCGTCCCTCCATTTGTTTGTTTGTCTGCCTCATTTTTGTAAATGCCATAACTGAAAAAGCTATGGACGGATTTTCATGAAACTTATATATGAGTTGTTAGGTTTATTGCGAAGAGTAAATGACCAAATTTTGTGATGATCTGCTCGTTCGTTCGCGTGTTTGTTACTGTGTTTGATTTTGTGCTTGTTAGCATAATAACTCAATATACTTTTGAATGGATCTTAATGAAATTTCCAGCAGTTGTTAGTAATGTTAGAAGACAGAAATTATTAAATTTTGGTACAGATCATTTGGTTCGTTTGTATGTTTGCTTTATGTTTTTCATTATATTTGTTAGCAGCATAACTCAAAAATTTATGAATGGATCTTCAAAAAATTACAGAAAGTGTTTATATTATAAAAAAGCCCAAATGATTAAGTTTTGGTATTGATATAATGAATATCATGGTCTCAACACCAATTTGAATTTTTCGTTACCATTGCCTTGCTTGGCAGGGATATGCGCTCTCAGAGTGTTCTAGTTAGGTTTGCTTTACCATTGCATTTTCACCCAATCAAGCAAGTTGAACTCGTTCACAACTATTGGAAAAATTTGGCTCGACTACTTAAAAAATCATTTACTTAACTGCATGTAATAATTTTACTGAGTTACCATCTCTAAGCTTAAAGCTATTTTATCATTATTTTCTCAGTAATTCCACGGCTGATATCTAATTATTACTCCAACAGTTACTACACTAGTGTTCGTAGTTACTTGATTTTTGTAATTGCCTTAGTTTGTGATTTCACACAGTGTGTTAAAATTTTTAAGCATGAGGAAAGTAGCGATATACTTGTTTTATAATTATTATCTTAAGCACACTAGAGAAGAACTACCAAAAATTATTGTATGAATTTACATTAGGAAAATATGAAAAAAGTAGAAATAAATAAAACAAACAAATCAACAAACTTCAAAGGAATTGATATTTTTTGATAAAAGAATCAAAACCCTATCAGCAAAAGCCCATTTTTAGTGTGGGAATGTGAAAAAATAAATACATTTTAGGTGGAATTCAGTTGATTCCAGCCGATTTCGGTCTGTTATGGCTGATATAGGTGTTTAGGATGACCGGTGGAGACAGAGGCTTAAACTTGAGTTAACTTAGTCTATTCGATAATCTACTCTAACGAAGTTACGGTACGACAAGCGAAAGTTGCAGTAAATTATTTCAACTGACCGATGCCCCTGGGGTTTGAAAGCCCGGCTGTATACCTACTTACTTACGTTACTTGATGTAAAAATGGCGTCCCGTCTTCTAGGGCTCGTGGGCCCTTGTCCGCAAGGCTGCTGGGCTCATCACATCTTGGCCACCCGGCGCTATCACGTTTTCTTTTATAGGATTTGAAGGAGGCTAGCTCCTGCTGTAACTCCTGACAGATGTTGTGGAATTAACATTATTAATGCTATCACATCTACCGCGTGCCCTCCTTAGCACGCAGGAGTCAAATGGATTTTAGGGAAAACTTCGGCCTTGTGCCTAGAGTGTATTTTCTTTCTTAAACCTCATGTTCAACGTTCTGCAAAGAAAAACCTTAATAATACAGAGTACAATAATAAATGCTGGGCCCGATACCTGGGCTGCACCCTACTAAATTCATTCCTAGGTCGGTTCATGGAAACTATTAATCGTACTTTTTCTAACATAAGTTTTGCCTGTCAAAACACTTTCGTGAATACTAAGGGAGATTCGTACCAGTCCTTCAAGACCTGAAAAGGCTCCTGTCAGTACCTAAGAAATTATCAGGGTGCTGTGCACTAACCTTATTGTACACTGCGTTTATCTGAAAGTCAAATTAATTATCGTTAGTATTTAGCCCCGAGACACTAGACGCCTATAAATTTCGCGCTCGATACTTCCGCTTACGCCATATAAAGAAGTGGTGCACGTCTGTCACGTGAATAGAAAACTATACTTCACATCTATTGACGTAGAATCGAGGAAATTGCATTGCTCGAACCCTCAGTATTGAAAAACTAGAGTCGCGCTCCCGCTGAGGCCGAAGACACCGTATATTTATTTATTATTATATTTTGCGGTGTTGTAGTGATCTCTACATCATCACCTACAGCATGGCAGTTTTTTCAGCAAACTCAGCCAGCGTTCACTACTGCTTATCAGCTTTCATTTTTGAGACAAAGCCCAAAATTCCAACAGCTGGGTCAACAGGCGACGACTTGCGCGCTGGCGTGGGCCAATCTACGCGCACTCAGGCTCACGTTCCTACTGAGTTGCAGACTACTCCAAGCGTATTCATCGGGCGCGATGCAGTGAAAAGTTCTCTACAGCGCCCCTACGACGGGCCATTCAGAGTGCTGGAACGGTCTCCAAAATTCTTCACTATTGACGTAAAAGGAAAACCAAGAAACATCTCCATCGACAGACTCAAGC
>LQNS02007215.1:15922890-15934322 GCA_001587735.2 Parhyale hawaiensis
TAGATCGATCACTACTGCTCGTCAATTAAAAGCACATTGTCTTGTACCATGGCGACCAGAGGAGATTGCACGGCCGCGGATTGAAAACGACTCGTGCGCTATGGTTACTAAAATGGGAAAAGAGGCAAACTCTTTCCAACCCACAAACACAGAATTATCAGGTTCTGAACTTGAATCGTCCTGAGTTACAAAAAAAAAAAAATAATAACAGCAGGCCGCGAACGAGGTTTCGTTTCAAGTCCTAAGCGCATCCTAAAGCGAAGCCAGTGCATCACTCACTTGGTTTTCTTTGACGAAATAAGCTTCCGCGTGGCCAGGTTCGACTGTACACGGCAGTGCCTGATCCAGGAAATGCTGGGGACTCTCCAACACGACCCGGTCCTCCCCCACGAGCACACTCACGTCCTTGCTGTGTAGCTGCAGACAAACCAAGGTTCCGGTAAAGTCTGAGGCCTGCCTCAATGCATGGGTTAGGTAGGTACGTTAGTTAGCTAGTTATATTATAACATAGCTTAACCCATGAACACTGGGTCTTTAACCGTTTGGGAACTGAAAAGTGGGGTTCACTTAACAGTTTACCTCGCGTTCATTATTGAAGGTACAAGTGTCGTTCAGGGCTTACTATGAAAGAAAAAGGTTGCTTTAATCTGGCACGAAAAAAATTTTTTCGGTAACTGTGCTAAAACCTACGAAATATGAAACCCAATTTTGCAAAATCGGTCAAAAATAAGTTTGAGAGAACACTGGCCGTTTTGTTCCTACGGCACTATTATGTTTTTTTCTTGATGTAGTTTGACCTGCTGAATCTGATGGTGCTTTTATTTTTTCTCTAGGCCCAATAGTTTACAAGTTATCATTATCAGAGAAAAAATTTTAAAAAGCATGGTATCATCTATGCCGTTTCGTTCATAGGGTATTTTTTTAGTGTTTCTGTGGTGAGTTTCGATATAGTTTTTCCTGCTGAATCCAATGCTGGTCTTATTTTTCTCTAGACCCAACCCTTCAAAAATTAGAAGCATTTTCGAGGCATTTTTACGAGAAAATTTTTTTAAAATGTTCAAAAGACACACACATATATATATACATGGTGTCATAAAGAAACAATACGTAAAACAATCGTTAAAAATTGTCTAGCATGAATAAATATGAAGGTAATAAGTTACACTGTATACACCCAGTCGTGAACAGAAATGTACGCACATAAACACCTTTACTGTCCACTACCGGATACACACAATGTGCACGGAGGCCGCCGGTGCTTGACTACTGTACCCGATCGGGAACACTGAGTGCGCGCACCCACACACCTACCGTTCACAACCGGGAGAAGACTGAGTGTTCTTAGCCCAGAAAATCCCTAAACCACCTCTCTCTTTATCATGACCTCCCTCTACCTTACACCATCAGCTAGAGCTCGACGAGACGAATCTTTTGGTATACAGCAACCCTGGATTTGCTGATGTGCCACATCTACAGATCTGCCGTTCACAACCGGGGACACCTCGTGTCGACGGGTTAAGCCTCACTAAAACAGTATGAAAAGGAAGAACAGAATGAAGTATTGTCAGTAGGAGCATGGAAGTAGAACGAAGCTAAGTGAGCACGAACGACAGACGTCCCGAAGGTCTAGCTAATGACTAAAATAACCTACAGGGACTTCGGGGACGCTACTCCCCATAACATAGGATGGGCGAAGCCGACCCTATGGCCCATCCTACTATGTCCCAAGAGAAAGGGAGGGGGATAAGTTAAGAATAGGTTTGGTTCAGATAGAATAGCAGTCTAATCTAACGTCACTTACAGGCAAACCTATTATACTGGCGACAAATACGGTCTATGAACAGTTAGAAATATATTCTACAAAGTACAGAAATTTCTGAAAGGCAATGTTCATTAAATGACAAAAGAACATAGATTAACGTTCCAAAATCAACTTTCAGAGCCAAGTTTTACAGACTGAAGCTGAAAAATGCACTGTATCATTAATACAGACACCACCAACACCTAAGAAGTTAAATTGAAAGTGGCTGCGTAGCATTTTCACCTGGAATGGTTCATGTGTGCTTGGTCGACGTATTTATACGCATGCTCCGTAATCACATAAATAGGCGAGCTTGATTGATACCTACATTCGTGTGCTTGATCGAAACATTCGTATTTGGTGTACACACTTATCTACATTTACAGCGTACCTAACAGAGATATAATTCCTCTCTTCCACTAATATTCGAAAACGGAATCAAAAATAGGCCCAAAGAAGCACAGCATATAAAACACAGACGATCGATCTTGTGGATACGAGGAATTAAAAATGCCTGCGTAACTATTTTGCCACATATGTACTTCCCTTTTGAAAGTGTGAAGCTCTTACGTAGTCTTTGCATTTGCTGCAGCAGGAAAATCAGAGTGTAATAATAAAATTAACGGGAGAGCAAGACAAGCATAGAAAAAGGAGTGCACTTTATAAGAGATCACGGCGGGGACCCAGCAGCTGCAGCACTCAGTCATCGTTCATACCTATGTACACAGTTAATTAAGATACTATCGACATTGATATGCGTTAACTGTTTGTCTTATGGAACATGTTATTACTGGCCGCATCTTATATCGCAAGCATAAATATATTAATATGCACAAAAACGATCAGCTAGCGCTCCGTGAAGCTGGCTCCGTAGAATCTTCATCTGAGGCGTACCTGCTCATTTTATCCGCATGCTTGTCAGGTTCTCCCGTTGTCTGTGCTCCAAGGAAAACCTTCACAAATATTACTTTGAGCAACGAAGGTACAGAAAAGAAATGGTTAATTATTATAGTGGGTTGGGTTAAAAGAAACGGTTAAACAGTAGGTAACTGACCAATCCAGGCAGCTCGATTTCCGCAGAGATGGCCACCAGTTCCCGAGGACCGACTTTATTCTCACTCAACACGCGCTTCAGTTCACATTTGGGGGCCTTTTTCTTCACGCTGTCCGAGACTTTCTTGCTCTCAACTTCCCTCAATTGCCTCTCGTGTCTACTAGTGCTTATTTTGGCCTCTTCTGTGGAGTTTTTCGTGGATATTACCGACGTGATCGCGTCCACATCCGATACAGTTTTAGAGTCATCGGTGGTATTGGGCTGTGACACGAGAGAGCGCGTTGCACGTTCTGTCAGCAGTGCGTCGCTGCTGAGGGTGACTGGTTTAGGAATTGGTCGTTTGCCGCTCAGTTCCTGCACCTTTGGAATCGCTGTACGGATCATATGGTTCTCTATTGTACCGAGGTACCGTTTGTTCTTCAGTGTAGTCCAGCCTGCAAAGCAGAAAAGTGATACGTGAGCAAGGACTGCGATATAAATACAGTATTAGGGGAATCTATAGGGTAACGAAGAGACTTCGTGTTCTCATAGTGAATTGTCTAATAGAGAAGCGTAAGGACGCTTTTGGTTACCTGATTTATCCCAAAGCGTGTAGAAATTAGAGGTGAAATTCCAGAATTACATCTCAAGGCAAATTTTAAGGTTTAGCAATCTCCGATCAATAGATACTTGGCATTCTATTCTGTGTAGAGTGAGCAGTATATCAGGTATACAAGTGTTCAAAACCTGCTTGCTGAAACCTCTCTCTCAAAAAAAAAAATAAATAAATAAAAATAAATAAACTACCAATTGAAGAAAAATAAATTACAAGTGTTGAGTCAAGAAAGTTGAAAATGAACAAAATCTAGACCTACAAGAAGAAATTTTGCATTCTCTGCGGCAAAAAAATATTCCCTTTCCGAAAAATAGCTCATCCAAAAGCAAAAGACAATCATCCAATCTTGAGTCATACTCTTACCATTCTTATCCAGTTCAATGTTGTATTTTGTTTCAATGGCCTCCAATGTAGCAATGATGAAGAAGTTATTGAAGACGAGCTTGTCTTTGGCTTTGTCAAGAAATTCTGGATTAATTACAACGTCGTACGCCTGGCACGGCTTGCCACCTGCACGCAAGTAAAATTCCATCAGAGACGACACATAATCCAGCTAGACTATGCAGCAGTGATTATAGGTACTTTTAATGTACACCTCCCAACAACACAATTTCCTCCGATCTAAAGAGAGACACAAGGAGGAGATATGAGGATCACAATAGTACCTATTGGAAAAGGATTTTACTAGCACCTCGTGCCAAGTTTTCAATCATTACGGTATGTCCGTTTTCCTACTGGAAGGTCTCATATGCGAATTCAAGCAAGGTTTATCGGTCTCAAGTGGTCAAGAGTACGCTAGAAACAAGGCGCAAAGCATCTCCAACCCCCAGGGCACGGCTGAGAGCATTAGCTCAGCCCCAGCACACACAGGGTCATTAAGTTGAAAACAAAAAAAGAAGAAACACCTGTGCGGTGCGGAGGACCCCTTCCGTGCCCCCCCCCCCACACATGGGAGCAGATAGGAGTCCCATGAGATGGGTCGCTTACCACCATTCGGCGACCCACATCGCAGAACAGAAGGGTAAGTATTGAGAGCCTACCTAACCTAACATTTCTGAGCAGGAAGTGCTGCCAGCTGCAGCATCCCATGAGGAGAAGGCACTCGGACCAGCCCCTGAGAGAGTGATGTCCATATATATTCTGACAGGGAAAGGGCCCGCCAGATTATACCCCTGAGCGCAAGGAGGAGATATGAACGTTGATTATTACATTGAATAGTTCAGGTTTCCGTTTCCACAACAGCGATCTAACAGAGGGAGAAACAAGGAATACATACCTAGTATGACGACAGAAACGGGAAACCCATGCACGAAGGTCTTCCCATGCAGAATCAACAGCAAGTCGGGAAAAAAAGAGGAAGATCAAAATAAAGAATGAGCAAGTAAGAGGGTGAAACGAGAAGGAAGCAAAGTGGGCACGAAAGACGGACGTCCCGAAAGCCTAGCTAATGGCTAAGGTAACCTACATGAGCCCCCTGGGGTCGCCGCGCCCCATAACATAGGATGGGCGAGCCCAACTAACAAAGCCCTATGAACTAAGACCAACCCTCTGCCCCCTGAGGGAGAAGAACGCTGAGTAAAAGTGAAAAGACAAACTGATGAACGGATACAAAGAGCAGCGGCGAAGGAACATCTGCAGGAGTAGGAACAAACGAAAGAAAAGGGATGCCAACGAACAGGCGCCGTAGAGGAACAAGAGGGTAAAGTAGCAAATGGCGTCCATTCGGAAGCAGGACATTGCATAACAGTATGGGTAAAAGTAAATGCCAGCCTGTAACTACAATTAAAACGTTACGTCCCGGCCCTGATGGAGTACACTACAAGATGCTGAAACGCATGCACCATTCAGCGGTTCGAGCACTCCTGACAATATACAATAAATATTGGACAACGCACAACTAACCAGAACAGTGGCGCCTCGCCACTGTACTAGCTTTCGTTAAACCAGATAAACCTCCCACGGAACCTAGTAGCTACCGTCGCATTGCGCTGACCAGCTGCCCCGGAAATCATGGAGAAAATCGTGAACACCAGCCTGATGAAATATCTTGAAGCCAACTAGCTCCTCTGCAACGTGCAATACTGTTTTCAACAGTCCCGTAGCACCACACCACCGATGCCATCGTGCCGTTTCGTGCATATACAAAATTACATCATAGAGAACAAGACACATGAGGAGCACACTATCTGTTTCTTCTTCGATCTTAAAAGGCATACGGCACAGCCTGGCGACACGGAATAATCCTACAACAGCACAAAACAGGCATAAGAGGCAACATGGCCAAATACTTGCTGCAATTTTTGAGCGAGTGGCGTTTCAGGGTCAGAGTGGGACAGGCCTTCTCCCCTGTAATGATGCAGGATGAAGGGATTCCGCAGGGGAGCGTGCCCTGTTCCTACTAGCAACAAACGACATCATAGCAAACCTTCCCCAATTATTATTATATATTTTGTTTAACCTTCGTAGCCGCAACTCAGGCGTTTCAACAGAGAAACTACTTGTGCAGTATTCAAATACCGCATATTGGGTAGGCGTGGTGGCCACGTGCGCTACTACGGGCAGGGACACAAGGCGCAAAGTATAGTAGGAGACACTCAAATGGTCGGCCCCTTTTGTGTCCTTCCACCTGAGAGAGACTAGAGATGTCCCGCATACCAGGTCGGCTATCTCGATCGACAACCCACCTCACGGGACAGAAAGAGGAAAGTAGAGAACCTACCTAACTTTACAATACTAACCTCGTCAGCAGGAACTGCGGCTAGCTGCAACATCTCCTGCGGATAAGGCACTCGGGAACCTTGGGTGAACCTTCCCCAATTCCTGCATGGGTCACTAAAGATAGATGACCTAATGCTATACTCCTCCACGAGACATCTGGAAGTTCTACATTGACGACTAAAGCGAGCCATTGGCCGCGTTTGTAACTGGGCGACCGACCATAGTTTCACCTTTTCTGCTGCCAAGACCTCGGCCCTCCACATAAGATGAGCCAGATTTGTGGAGGCACCTGCACTTCAAATGTACGGAAAACGGATAAACTATTGCGAAGAGGTGAAATGCCCCGGAATGATAATAGATAGAAGACTGTCATGGAAGTTCCACATCGAGATGCTGAGAACGCAATGCATGTGTAGGCTCAACCTACTCGAACACCTGACGACACAGTCGTGGGGCGCCGACCGGCAAACCCTTTTATACCTCTACCAAACTCTTGTACGCTCCAGACTAGACTATGGCTGTGTCGTATATCAGTCCGCTAGGACGAAAGTCCTACAACGACTGGACGCTGTGCACAATGCAGCACTACAAACTAAGGCTATGCACCGGAGCCTTCCGTACATCACCCATACCAAGTCTCCTCGCTGAGAGCGGCGTACCCAGCCTGCAGCAGCCCAGGGCGCAACTTACCTATCAGTACCTAGCCCGCTTAGAACAAGTCCCACAATCCCGGCCTGGAACAGTGTGTGCCGAGACCGGGCAGAGGGAGCAGACTTTCCGTACAAACTTCCCTCCTCCAATGACTATGAAACCCTCTCCTTCATAGCAGAAATCGAGCCCTTTAAGGTGGCCCCGGTCCTGTTCAGAGACAAACCAACCTGGTGCATGCCGGTTTCAACTTTTCGCCCCAGCACGCAATACCCAAAAAAGAAATACTCCCATCCACTCTTAACTAAAATCTCTCTTAACGGATCACGTGAGAGACAAACGTGGTGACTCTACCCACATTTATACCGATGGCTCTAAAACTAGGAGACCCAGTTGGATGCGCAGCCGCTGCGACTGATGAAACTAGAGCGTGCCGGCTATTGCTAGAGACCTCTACTTTCACCGCCGAATTGTTCGGCGTGTGCGCGGCGCTGCACCTCATTAGGGACAGCGATGAGAACAACTTTACAATATTCTCCGACTCACTGAGTGTAGTACAGGCCATTCGAGCATAAGACAACATCCACCCCGTCATCAACCGAATAGTAAGTACGATACAACAATTTCAGGAGGATGGAAAGGCTGTGTGTATCTGTTGGGTGCCTGGTCATGTTGACATCGCGGGCAATGAGCTCGTTGATGAGGAATCGAGACAGGTGGCCCTGACGGAGTTGCCGACGGCACACCGTGCAGTCCCCTGCCAAGACTATTACACACTAATCAAATGAAACATGTGCGAGCTATGTCCATCCCAGTGGATGACGCAGAGAAATAATAAATTAAGAATAATTAAAGAAACCGTCCGACAGTGGCACTCGTCAAATAGCGACGATCGCCGAATGGACGTCGTACTGTGCCGCCTACGTATTGGCCACACGAGACCTACGACTATCTGCGGATGAGGCTTCCGCAACCCTATTGCGACGACTGCGTCGTAATACCCACTGTCTTGCACTTGATGGCCGAGTGTCCCACCTACTCCGACGAGCGGACGGACTGCTATCCGGACCTGCATAGTCGGGATGCGGACTCCATCCTCCGAGGAATGCTTTTTGAAGGACCTCGCGGCGGCTAATTTAATATAAATGTCCTCAAGACTTTTCTCACCAGATGTAACCTCTATCACAAACTGGGATGAAACTATTACAATAAATGGTATTGTCAACTACGGCTCTGCCCGTTTCTTGGTTAATCATATGTACTATATGTAAAAGTTAATAATGATAATGTTTTCTTTACAACTACTTTATTATATGAAATGAGACAAATTACGCGCCCTAGCGGCGCACGAGCCTGTGGTTAAACACAGGAATAGTTCGGCGCGATATAGGCAGTGTGTGCCACTGAAGCGCTAGTAAAAACTTCTACTACTACTACTACTACTACAACAAAGTATTTCGGGAATTATCAGTAAGGCCGAGAGGATAATGAGCAATAATGCTCTATAATGTCCACCTACAACAGGCGACGAAATTCATGCTAAAACTTACTTTTGTCTACCTCATCATGTGGAGCCCCAACGGACATTGGTACACGGAAGGACGTGGGCTCATCGCTTTGAAGAATCTGAAACACAGCGCTCTGTTAGCAAGGCGAGCTAACCAGTGATGAGCAAACACCTATTGTTACTAGCAGAAGATTAATTTCGTTAATGGAGGTAAATATAATGTGCAATAGAGTTAGGGGGCTCCCTAAGCCAGCACAAATTAGCTGTTAAAAAAGGAGAAGAGACCTAAAGTATGTCGAGCATAACCTGGACCCAATGCACGAATGTCGGTCCACACAGCATCAACGCGCATCAGAACAGCAAGTGGGGAAAAGAAGAGGAAGAACAGAAAAAAGCATCCTCAGTCGGAGTACAAAAATTGAAGGAAGCAAAGTGGGCACGAAAGACAGACGTCCCGTAGGCCTAGCTGGCTAAAGGCTAAACAGCAACTGGAGGTGACGATACTCACTCAAGTTGTGCAGTTTCGCTGCCAGGGTTCTATTTCCTACAATATGTCTATGGGAGAAAGAGACCTTGTAGCGTGGTAGCAGGGCTTCAGTATTGACAGGGTCCGCTCTTAACTGTTAAAGGAAACCTATATTTTTCTCGTAGGACTGGCATTATAACATGTCTACATTATTTGATACTAGAGGGCCCAGCCGTCAAAGAGAGGGTTTGACGGCTTTGGTTTAAACTATAGGTGTTGCTGGTAATTAGGTCTCATCCCTGAAGGCCTGACCTTCCATTGATGAAACGCAAGTTTTACAGTTATGAGTTTTGCATGAGAAAAATATCCCTCCTGCAAAATAAGGCCCGAATATAAGTTTTGAATTGGCCAAACGTTGAGCAGCACTAAGAAAATATAGTTCAGTCAAAAGAATTCACCGAAAATAATCAGGTCTTACGGTAGGTAACCTGGATACCAAGCGAGAGGTGAACCTCAAGCATCAAAATTTGTTATTATTATTATTATATTGAGTAGTTTAAGTCTCCGTCTCCACAGCAACGGCGATCTAACAGAGGAAGAAGCAAGGGACACATAGTGTGACGATAGATACGTGGAACCCANNGTGACGATAGATACGTGGAACCCATGCACGAGGGTGTTCCCACACAGGATCAACGCGCATGGGAACAGCAAGTCGGGAAAGAAGAGTAAGAACAGATTGCAGCAATGGAAATTAATCCATTTCTATAATATTAATCGAGTTGTTCCTTCGTGTGTTACGCTTTTCAATAATAGATAGAAGGAAATTAGAGCGAATAGTTTTAAAGCTCAGCAGCTGCCATCGGTCAAATAGCTTGGAAGAAAGTCTGTAAATCTTCAAAAAAAAAATGTTAATCAGGCAGCATTTTGAAGCTGACGTATCTATGATGCAGCGGAGATCATCAATCGAATGCAACAGGCCAAGATCTTTTGAATAATTATTTTTAAGCACCTGAGCTGTTCCGAGTCAGTGCGTTTGAATCTGTATCATTGTTTGCCATTACCGTGGGAATTCCGCCACAACAGTGTGATGTTTGAGTAAATACAATGAGAGCTTGAGAACAGAAGCTTACCCTGCTGCGTGTGAAGAAATTGACAGAATCTGTTCTTCATTTATTACATAGCTATGGCATTAAACAAATCAGCAAAATTATGGGCTATTGATCAGTGTCCACAGATCCCGAATTTGTGAGCAAAATCGAATACGCCGACAAAAAATTGAAGCGCGTAAGATTAGGAAGCGCTAAATTACCTATAAACTGTGGGAAACTGAGCTTAGAATAGGTGTGCAAATGCAAGAAGTACTGTCATGTTTCTGTCTTTATCTAGACACAAGTGCTAATTCTTTGCTGACAGAATAAATTCGTGATTAATTTTAATGGTGAATTAAAATACTACAAAAGGTTAGGCGAGAAGCAGGGTAAAAGGACTGTGTAACGAAAGACAGGAGTAAGCTACAGACGTAAATTAAGACGGTTGGGTTAAATTAGAAGAACTACTTCAGGTTAAACTATGGCAAGTGAAAACATTTACCAACCGTAGAATATCTACGGGTCCCGTAGAGGACAGATACCCCCAAAGGAGGACAACTATCCCCATGGGAGGTTAACTACCCCTTGGAAGTTCACTACCACCAAAAGGAAAACTATTAACTAGGAGGACAATTACCGATTTGACCTAATAGATACGATAAAATTATATGTGCAACTGATTACATTAAAATCCAGTAACAAGCATACCGGTGCCAGGAATTTTCCAAACACTTAAAATAAAGTCAGTAAACCGTGATTTTTTTCACGGGTCCAGCTAGTTCAATATTAAAAGGCGTTTGCTCAGCGCGAAGTTTCAACTGCATCGAAAAGACACAGCAAAAGAAAGCTCAAGCGAAAGTGATTATGCACAAAAGAAGCATAAAGTCCAACCAAGACTGAGTTTCTCGAACTGCTAAGAAGAAATTTAACCAAAAAATATGCGACATATTTTGGCTATAACCGACAGGATCAAAACTCTATCAAAGATACAGCATGTCATCCACCACGCTCAGAAGAAGAATCATCATCGTCATATCAAATATTACCAAGCTGGTTTCGAAAGTGAAGCGAGATTAGGAAAATGCAGAATTTTCGCTTTAGACCATATATTTCAGAAGCTATATTTGTCACCGTTACTCAAAGCGCTGAAAGTGTATGGCATCTAAACTTATTTTTCAGCGCATGAATTTTCTCCTATTAAATTCTTAAGAGCGTGACGGAGAGACGGACTAACATTGGAGCAAGCACGCGACCAACAACTGTGTTTAATTATATAGTGGATGGATTATAGTGTCATGGGGCGCTTTTTGGCGCCTTGCCATGTCACCTCTAGCGACGGACCGCCCTACTTGACCTGCCCCATGAAGAACAAGGCGAAGGTGACGAGGCAGGTAGGCCGGCAGCTGCTCACTCTCTTGGTAGAGGTGATCGCGTGAGGTGCGTGTGTGCTGGAGCTGCTGTCGACCCAGGATTGTAAGAACAGTGTAGCTAGGTACCTCACTGTGTTTGTGCGTACTAGCTCCTGTTGGTGTAAATACCGTAAGCCTACTGT
>LQNS02007215.1:15949354-15963286 GCA_001587735.2 Parhyale hawaiensis
GATATATGTTTATATTAGCAAAAATTATTTGGACATGTTTAATGTTTACATCAAATATCCACTAGTTGAACCTAGTAGTCGGAGTTGGGAGTCGGAGTCTGAAAATCTTGACCAGGAGTCGGAGTCGGAAATTCTGGAGGGCCAGGAGTCGGACCTTGAATCCTCCGACTCCGCAACCCTGGTAGCATCAATGGTTTGTCTTGCAACAGTTTTTTAATGGAGAGGTGTAAACGTAATTGGAGACTAAGCCGGTGAATGGAGACTAACGCCTCTACCCTGTGGCATACGTATGTGCTCCACATTTGCAACATTCTGGCTCTTTAGCCTAGTTACATATTGAGATGTCACTAACTTGTAGGTAACTAGAGTTACCATTCAAACTTGATTTCATTTCTATATGGCTTAAGCTTATTTCCAGATGATGTGTTCTGAATATGTGTATGGTGAAAGTCTGTGAAATTTATAATTTCATTGTGCAGCTTGAGCACATTTGGTAGAGTTACATTTCATCCTACAAGTATGCCCAACATGAGTAATGGTGAGAAGATGGAGGTCAGCAGTGTTGGCAGAGAAGATGAAGAGGAAGATGACCTTCAGATCATTAGCAAACCTAGTCCTAAGTCTGACAGTGATGTTCTTATAACTAAGGCTACCAAATACAAAGATACTAACAATGATAGCTTAGAAATTGGTGAGCCTAAAAGTTGTGAAGAAAACAACACCAACATGGAAGTTGATCAGTCTGGCTCTATTGAAGTACAAGATGACTCCAAGATGAGTGATATTCATGAGCATAATGCTGATGCTGACTCAGATATTTCCATCATTGCTGAAAATACCAAGGATTCTTCAAAAGAAGTTCCTAATTCTGTTCCTGAAAGCCATAAAAGAGAGGAGAGCAGTGAAGGCAAGAAGAATGAAGGAAGTGTTGAAGCTAATGGGGTCTCAGCTGATGATACTGACAACAGTATAGAATGTTTAGAGGTGGAAAACTCTACTGCTACATCCTCATCTGGCTCAGTACCTCCTGTTGAGAGCATTACTTTGCCAAGCAATAACAGCTCTGAAAACTGCATTGAAGATAAAAGCAGTAAAAGGAAACTTGATGACAGTGATTTGTCTGATTCATGTGAGGTGGAAAGTATTAAAAATAAAAAGGTCAAAATTTCAAATTCTGATGTGAACAGTGCAGGTGTGCATGCAGGAAATGGTCATGATGATGGCTCCGTATCTGATTGTTCCCTGACGGTAGATGAGCCAGAGGAAATGGGGCCTGCCAGCCCTAGTAGCCCTCCTGAACATCCTAAGAAATCAGAACATGAAAAAGAAATTTCTTCTCAAGAAAGTGGAAAACCCAAAACCACAGCTTGTGATTCTGAGGAAAATAAGGAATCACATGAGGAGGGTAATAAGCAGCAGAAACCTGATGTTGCTTCTGCCTCAGAGGCCAATGATATTAGTAACACTGAAAAAAGTGATGAAATTAGCGGTGATGGTGACAAAAATAAAGATGATGCAATTTGTGTGACTGTTCTAACAGAGGATGAAGAAGCCAAGAAAAATAGTGATGTCACAACTAGCCCAAAGCCAGGTGAGGGCACTGCCAAAAAAAGTGATGGAATTACTACCAAGGCTCCAACCAGTGATGGTAGTACAAAGATAAATGAAATGGGTTTAGTAAGCCAAGCATCAGAAGATTTAACTAGTGATGAAATTATTGAAGACCCGGATAAAAATCGTGCAGACCGTACTTGCATTGCTGAAGATGTTAGTGACATGGAAACAGAAGAGGATAACAAGACGGAGAAAAAGGACAGCTCTCGCCTGGAAATGGAATGTTATGAAGATTCCTTATCTCTTGCTCAGAAACAAAATTCTGACCTCTATCATTCTGACTATTTGATGCTACTCAATTTACTACAGTCCAGCTTCAGTGATTCTCCTGGGGTGAGTTTTGATTTATTTGTGTTACATTTGTTGTGCTCCCTCTGCATACCAGAATTTGTCAGTTTTTGTTATGACTATTTCTGGGCATAGCTGGTTTTTGTGAATGTATTGTGTTCAGATAGCTCATTGTAACATGTCACATTTGTAGGTAGCTAGCTATGTTCTAAGTTGCTTCTTCATATGATGGTAGTTGATTGTTTTTATGATGTGCATATATTTTACAACAATAGCTACTGATTTAAGCAATATCTAGTTTTGATAATGCTGTGGCTGCTAATTATTGTGGGGAAAAAAATAAGCATTTAGGTAACTTTGTTATTTTTACTTATTTCTGAACCTTAGTTTGGCATTATCTGTGCTATGATGCTGTCTATTGTGGCCTTGACTATTATATATATTTATATATTTCATTTGTATTTAGGCTATGCCTCTCTATTCTGCTGCCCTTTGTGGTCCTGGTATGCACACCTGTAGTTGTGCATGCCCTCTGTCCTGGATGTGCATATGGGCTGCTGTATTAGTGCAATGGGCTGCAACAATGTGTGATGTGCACTTGTAAACTGCATCATTTCCTTCAGGTGAGTGAACCAAAATCTCGTGGGAGAGGCAGAGGACGAGGTGGACGTGGTTCCCGTGGCTCCTTTGGCTCTGGTCCTTCCAGTTTTGTCTCGAAACCAACTCCCGCCCCTCGGTCGCTCAACAGCTTTAACAGGTTCTCATCACCTACTCTGGCCTCTACTTCACCTTCAGCAACCAATAGAATGTCAGTGTCATCTGCAGCTAAAACCACTCCTACTCCTAATGCAGTATCAAGTGCTTCTAAAAACAGCAAACCGAACACTCCCGCTGCAAGGAAGAGAGAAGAAAGTCCAGAAATTGAAGTTGTATCTGAAAAGAAAGCAGTACAAACACCACAGGTACCTACATTTAAATAGCTGTTTAGTTTTAGGCAACTAGGAGGTAGCCTACCGGTATTTCTATTCATAAATGTAGTACAAACATAGTTATAAAATTGGGATTGAATGGATTGAATTTCGTTGCTGTTGCCTAATTCTGTTGTTCAATGTTGCAAAAGTTTTATAAAAAAATGCCTCATGATTTCTATAGTAGCAGTTAGTACCGTATATTGTGACTTTTGAAGTGATATTTTAAAGCTATTGCTTATGTTCATTTTGGTTTTATATGGCTATCTCATAAAGATTTTTTTTTGCTGATTGTCAGGACTACTACCTATGACTTCTATGGTGTATACAGTAATGTCTCTCTAATTCGAATGGTTCGGAGGTCTGGGGTTGCCGAATTTGCAACCCGTCGCTATTTCAGCATGATATGCCAAATAGGAGAACGTTTCTATAGTTTGGCACCTTAGGGTGAGTGACCTAAAGGAGATGCACTTTTTTGTGAATTTTCACGGTTTTTCACGTACAGTAAAACCCCTCTAATCCGCACCTCAATAATCCAAAACCCTCCCTAATCCGAACATGTCATTACTGTTCGAAATGCTATCTGAACAAGTGAGCATTTTTCAGATTAATGGGGTAAAGTATGGAGTTCCTACAAATACCTCTGTAATTCGTGCAAGGCGCTTCTCATATTTTGGATACAAGAGGTGATGAGCGAAAAATCTGCGCAAGGTGCTGCGCAGACGGTACAAACAATCTCTCTATAATCCGTATTAGTGCGGAATAAAGAGTTTTTTTCGGATTTGTAAGTACCCCGGTAATCCGAAATCCCCGCTAATCCGTCACCCCCTTCCCCCCGTGCTGTGCAAATTAGAGGGGTTTTACTGTATAACATTTTTAATAATTCGTCCTTCCTCATGTGCTCTGTGTCAAATACGCTTCAGCTCTTTCTCTTTCACGTCATCTTTTCAGATTTAATTTTATCTTGAAAAGAATTTGAGTTAGTCCTCTAAAAAAATGCATCTCCTTAGGGCCGCCTAGCCACTAGGAGATGCACCTGGCCCAATGGGGATGCACTCCACGTAACCGTCATTCTATGCGCATTGAAATGAAAGGAAGCTTAGGTAAACTCATAAAATGACTATCCAGCCTTTACTTAATCCATTGGTTACATTGTTTTGTCTTATATTGAAGAAAAAACCTTTTTAACAAATTTTTCAAAAAACGAACCAAAAATATGTGTTAAAACGAAAGTTAGTGTTATGATATCTTTTGCTAATGGCTAGTTTGGGGCTTATATGAGTAAAATAACATTCCTACACGAATATTATGTGGTAATTCATATGAAAACCTGAATAATGTGCATAAATGCAGATGTGCGGTGCCTATTAGCATAAACTTTGAAGGAGACGTGCGTCTCTTTAGGGCCAATAAACGTGACGTGCGTCTGTTTTGGCCCTTGCGCATGCATCTCCTTTGGGCCACTCAGCCTTGCCACACTGTCACTCTCTTGTAAGATATTTTCGATCATAAATTCATTGGAAACAAGGTTGAAATTCCTAGTTTCTCTTGACCTCTGATTGGTAACTCTATGGACATTTTGAAAAGTGCATCTCCTTTGGGCCTGTGATTTGGGGTGGCCCAAAAGAGACGCATTTAGTTTTTCACTATTTAAATGAATAGTGAGCTTCAGTTTTGGCTGCAAACATGGGAGAACCTCATTCAGACATCCACTACACTCCTGAAGTAAAAAAAAACTAGCTATCTGGTTAGTATGTATATGTATTTATTCACGAAATAGGTGGACAGTCATTTCTTAGCTTTTGTTAAGAAAATGGTGAAAAAACAACTTATCATTTTCGGTATCTTCGCATCAACACTTCAAACGCTGCATTCATAATTTTTTTTTGTTGGGTGTTTAGGAGACATATTAAGCTATGTACAGTATGTATGTACATACATATACAATGCATACAGCTGCATGCATATAGATGTAGATTAATTCTACCCCAAGAGAAAACTGTATATACTTACTACACTTTTGTAACATAACCTACATAGCCGAGTACAACTCTGTGTAATGTTGTGCTGCACTACATAGCTCTTATACTTGCCTTGGTCACATTTAAGGTCATACAATGTGGAGGCACTTATGTCAAATTGAGAACACACTACGTAATGATGCACCGCTACGCACGCACACACATGCAACTGGACCTCATCTGAAGGCAGTCTGTCACTGTTTGCTTCTGTATTTCGTCAGGTGTCCCTCTAATTAGGCATGCAATGGCGCACTAAGTGAACACGCAAAAATTTAGGAATGGCAGCTGGCGTCATGTTTTTGGAAACCATTTTTGCAATTAGGCTGTTTTGCCAAATTATATGTGTAAAATTCGAATTAGGGGACAGACGCTGTTTGGAGAAAGCGCTCTCCGAAATTTAGACCTCTAATTCGGCATTTCATGCCAAATTGCAGAAATGGTGCCAAAACCCTGTCCATGCCGAATTATTTGATAATGAATTACAGACTTTACTGTATCTATTTAAAATTTTTCTTTTGTGCCTGACATCATCATGTCTCATCTCTTGTTGTTATAGGTAGTTACTTGTCAACCAGGCACAGTGCTGCTCTGAGGGCTTCATGGGGTTCTTACAGTATAGGAAAAAGGTGGCCAGAGCATACCTATCTAGCTACTTGGGATAAGTGCCACATCTCGGATTTTAGGTTGTCATTTTGCGCATGGGCTCATTATGTGCTATTGGGCCAATGGAAGGAAGTTCCACTGTCTTTGTAAGATGTCTGCTTTATACCTATTGTGCAAGATTTTCATTAACCTGTAGCTAACTGCAGTAGCTATATTAAAGGCACCTCAAGCAGTCACTCGCAATTCCTGTAACCCTCTCCTCAAACATACCGTATGTAATGACATTAAACTCCTAAAGCTGTGACCTCAGAGAGGTAAGGCCGTCACTGTCACAGCTTTGGCTCCTTTTCACAACATCTCATATTATAAGGAACTGATTTTTTTTCTCTGCACTTGAAGCATTTGGTTCTTTTTAATACTTAACGTAGTAAACAGTTTGACTGGTAGCTAAGTTTAAACAAAATCGATTCAGTATCAGCAATTCGTGTAGTTAGTGAGGGTGCGTCAGTTGACGCCCTGGCTTAATGTAATGGCATTTGGGCTCTTTCCCCTACATTGCTTTGAAAACTCACTTAGTTTTCATTATGTTTATTACTGAATGGGCATCCAACTCTCTATTATGTGTCATTAACATGTTTCATCATGTAAAGAGTCTGAAGGCTGTAGATACAGTACCTACCATAGCTACTAAGGAACTGTTAGAAATGTATGTTGTGATAGTTTTCTGTTTGTCCTGTTCAGGGCGCCAAGTCTCCTGCACTGACAGGCATGGGTAAGAAGCATCCACCCCCAGCTGCGAGTTGCACTGCTCTTCTCAACATTCTAGCCCGTCCTTCTAACATGCATCCTGTTGCTATTGCAGTGAAGGATCGTAAAGAATTGGGTAAGTTTTTTCCACTCATTTCAGGAATAAATTTTGAATAATGTTGGAAATTTAAATGACACGTACTGTATCTATATACAATATACAGTAGAACCCCATTTACTCGGACCCCTCTTACCTGGAAACCCCAGATTCCCAGACTTTTTTTTTATTTTCCGAACCTCGGACTTTTCGTCCGAGTAAATGGGTTAATGTTCCGGACGTCCAAAAGATCAGCTTCATTTTCCGACTGAGGTGACGCCCCGGAACATGTGGTTTGCCAGCTTCGGACAAATCTCAGTTACTCGGATGTGACGCTGCGCAGAAGTACAGAATGCACTTCTGCGCACGTCTGTCGGTTCAAATCGGACGCAAATTCCGGAGAGTGAGTCAGTTGCAGTGCTGCTCTCACTTGTGCATGATCGTTCATGTGTGAACTGTGTATGATTGTACTGTATGTACAGTATTTTTTCCCTCGTTTTATTGTGTTTCAACAGTTTTCCTTAGGATGTGAAATAAAGATGTTTCGTACATACAGTACCGTATGTCCTAACAAATTTCTACAATGTTTTAAATTGAATATGGACATACAGTAGGTAGCTATGTGATAGGCTAAACTAGGAATGCTAGTCTTCAGTTAAGACGTGCTCCATATACATACAGTAGGTATGGTATGATATGTAGTACGGTACTAATAAACTGTACAGTATGTGCAGTAGGTACCTATGTCCAGTACTATTCTATGTAATAGTCGTAATAGTTTGTAAGGGATACATATCAATTAGGCAAATCCGAGCAACCTTATGGTGTCAGTTTTGCTACGGTGTGGAGAACCCAGGAAAATCTAGGTGCGTTTTGCACTGTTACTTGTGTCGAGGATAATTTTATGTCTAGTAGCTAATATCTTAGTACTTACATAGGCTACTTGTGTTAGCTGCGATCTATTTTCAGTTCTGTGCAGGTGGAAAGAGAGTTGATATGTAGTTTTGGCTATGGTCAACTACAAGCTTGGCAGTTGTTAACTAATGGCTGTGTTTTGTTGTAACGCCTACTTGGATTTGTTGCTGACATTTATCAGAACCTGAGCTGGACTTAATTGGTGTTGGCAGGCTAAAGGCAGTTAATAAATCTCCAGATAATATTGTATTTCTCTATGTGTGTTGAAATATATTGAATGGTATCCATTGCAATTTCCCCGCATGTGGGAGGTGTCGGGGGAAATTGTAGCTGCTGTCTACAGCTGGGTTAGTTAGGCTCTCTGTATTGTGCTGTGGGAGTAGCATCTAGAGGAGGTCACAGGGCATTTCACTTATGAGAGATCTTTTCTACACCCACGTCTTTGTCGTTTTTCTACTCCTTCTAACAGTTTTTGTTTTGGTATTTGCTTTATCTTTCTATTTGCTTCTGCGGTAGGTACTATACTTGTGACTTTCTGTTTGTCCCCAATTCTTTCAACCTGACGTGCCCCTACTCTTCTAGATTGTGATAGCTAACTACCGTCTGTTTGGGGAGGTTTGAATAACATAAAATTCAATGTCTATTGTTCTGCAGATGTTATGGTGAAGAATGCTTTAATCAAGACCCAACCTGCCTTTGTTGAATGGCTGTTTGGACTGCAGCTTCTGCGGGACAGAATGATGTGCCCAAAGCATCCAGTTAAGCCTGTTAAGGTAATCTTCAATTGCTTCCTCTGTGCGTTGGCTTCTATGAAAACCTAGTTTAACCGTCTTTGCAATCATCAGATTCTTAATCCTATTTCTAAACTGCCTATTTTTAACAGTAGATAGCTTGACCTCATCACATCTAGTAGGAAATTGACCCTAGCTTTGTGAGCACAGTTATTTTTACGGCAGAACACATGGTGCAGATACAAAATAGGAATATTGTGGAATAGTCTCGTAAATATAACTTGTTTATTCCTTTTCATGAAGATAGGTGTTGAAAGTTTTTGTTGGTTTGCTGGTGCAGTACTCGATCCAGTGTCTCACCAGCTTTGAAGCATGCAGGAAGGTGCTATTCTGTGATGCTCCTGTATCACGTGAACATACGCCTGTGTTAGCCACATGCTCTTCATTTAGCTAATAGTAGTATAGCTAATCGTGCAAACTAGAAAGCTTGGCATAATTCAGTTTTTCTCGAATAATAAGAAAATGAAAATCTAGGTTATTCATTTGTTGTGTCTTTGACACTTGAAAGGAAAATGTACAGTGTTGGCAAAAATATCAGGTGAAAATAAAAGACAAAAGTTTGTTATTTTTTTTTACATTTGATATTAGGCCTGAGGTTGTCCACAGGAAAACAAGAACTTAAGGAAGTCTTAGCCCAATGTTATGTTGGTTTGTTTTTCAGCTTCATACACCTGTCTGTACTATATTTTAATATTATTCAGACTGATTTTCTGTACCACGAAGAAATTGCATTTACTGCTCAAATTTTTTATTCTGTTAGATACTGTTATAGAGCACCTGCCTGCTGGACCTGGATTTTCAGTTATCAAACTAGAACCAAGCGTTACCAATGTTGTAAACGGGTCAGACCTTGCAGCTCGCGACCTACAAAGTCCGGACTGGGAACGAAATTCAGTGCAACAATTGTCTGTGATTAAAACTAAATGAAATAGAGATCCGTGAACGGAACTCAGTGATACACGTGACTCAGTGATACACGTGACTCAGTGATACACGTGACTCAGCAAATCAGGAGAGACACGCACAGATCTACGGCACAGATCCTCGCGGTGACTTTGCCGGCTGGAAAGAGATAGGCGCCATTTGCTCCTATTCAGTAAAGCAGTGCCGATAGATTTTTTACATTGACGGAAAACTGAAATTGTATTAACTTTTCTACTTGCTAACAAGTAGGGCCTATATATTAATATACTTCTTTGTATCTACGAAGCTGTTGTGTCACGCTATCCATATAAGAATGCTGACTTATCAATGACTTGGGCATCAGCCATTGGGTGCCGCTGAGCAAGCACTTTATCTTTATTATGCTCCTGAGCTCATCTGTATAAATGTATTGGAACCTGTATTGTTTGCTAACGTGGTATCTCTTTTGGTCCAGTTAGACTGGATCTGGTAGGAATTGTCAGCAAGGAGATTCATCTGAAGGTATCCTATATCAAGTCTCAGTGCTGTTAAGTAAGTGCGGCATTGCCATTCCAAAATATAGCTAAATGTTTCACGTGTCAACCTGAAAGGCCCTGCCCAACTGGAAGTTTCACTGGTGTAACTAATTATCAATATTTACACTGCCGCAGCTGTATCCACCACACTAGTGGAGTCACGTGAAAGATAAAACGTCTGCCAGTTACTCGGATAGTTTAATTTTCTAAATCATTGCTGCCTTTGGGTATGACTCCTTCAAGTTTGACACAAAATGACTGATAAGCAAAGGAATAGATAATACCTACCGTTCTGCATTGTCATATTTTATATGACCGTGGTTTACCTTTTCTCTTTCTTCCAATCCTTGCAACCCTGTAGCAGGAGGAGATTTTTAATCTATTTCTTACAAATTTCTCTCCAAGCATTTCTATACTGTATATGTATCTGCTGGTAACTTTGTTCCAGTCATCTTTCATGGATACACAATTAGTGTGATGTTCAATGATGCTAGCCTGGCACTGCTAGATAAAGTAAACATTGAGACATTGATGCGTGGTGTACCAAGTATTGATCGCTAAGTAATGTCGTTGATCTGGTTCTAGAGTGAGGTAGTCTCTAGGTTTTGTTTATAGTTAATTAATGCTCTTCATTTTTTCTTGTGTTCCAGTTGGGACTTTTCCAGAAACATACTATCCTTCCCTCTTCGGGCGGCTATGTGTGGTTCGCTGATTGCTGCAATCAGGGTACAAAGTTCATCTCTGTGTACTCGGGCTCTATTTTCGCTATTGGGCTTAAGGAGAATATTTCTGCCACGTCAGTGTTGAAGCTTATCTACCACTGGAGCTGCCAAACAACCATTACTAATGTGGAAAACTGGGTGAAGGTGGGTGTCGTGTGTTTATATGATCGTTGTAGCAGGCAGGCATGCATTATCAAGCCATTCGTCACTGCATAGAAAAATGTAGTTAAAATATATTGAGAGTTTACAGCATTGGATCACACTACCCAGCATCACAATGTTGGGATGATATTATTTTTTCAGAAAGGAAACTTACTACTAGCTACTAGTATGTTTCAGTTATAGTAAATAGCCTACTGCCCGCCTTTCCTTCTTTGATGGCGCATGTCTGGTAAAAAGGCACCTACCTTTGCAATGTGTGCAAGCTGTGCAGATGGATGATTCCTATTTTACTTCAATATGATTCCGATGATAATTTGAAATTCTATGTTAACTAAGCGTCTTTTATATCTGAGGCATCAAAATTTGAATCACCACTTGCTATCACAACTACTGTCAACCACCGTCTCCACTGACTGACCATTTATTGATCGATCTAGTATTAGGCCTAAGTGAATAGTACAGGTATCTTTTTTGGTCTATATCACTCACATAACTAGCTGTTAGTTGAATTGTGTTGCTCCGTATTTTGCATATTCAATGTTAATCCATTTGTGATGTTATCAGAGTTACCATATCAGCTTAATCGGCTCGTTTTTTTTTGCTGTTGTACAAGACCACAAGCGCTCTGTTGTAACATCCGCAGGCTGTAGATAAGTGGTAACCTATTTATTCATCAATATTTTATATTTAGAGGTATGTCTGTTTCTTTTCGTCAGCCGTGCTGTGGTTGGTAGAGTAAGTGCATCTCACGATAAGTGCTGTAGCGCTTAAGATTGTCGGTATTTGACTGCAAAGCTGTGTGTTTGTTCGTCAGTAAATGCCCTCAGCTATTCTGGTTACATTGTCCTTGCTGCTCCCCATTCCACGGGCCGCAAAAACGAAGAACGAAGACAGCAAATTGTGTATTGAATATAATAGCTACTGTCAGAACTGTATGCATGTTCATTAAACCTAAAAAACACTGCCCCCCGATAAAGTCACATGTCTCAATGGCGTAGAGCTCACTTATGTAAACAACTTCTCTTAACCTTGGCCGTAAAATCAGTGACCATTTTATTGATAACCAGGATATAGAGAAGGAAACCCGGAAGCTCCATGCAGTGGGTAACATGGCAGTTGGACAGTTTGGTCAGTGTTCTGAATAGGTCAAGTGTCAGCTGTCATTGCCACTGGTACCCTATGTATTGATCTCGCTTTGGTTGAACTTGAGGCAGAAGACTATTGAACGCCTATGTGTGGTCTATCATGGCATATTTCGCCAGCTTATGAATGTACCGAGGTCATATATTGCGGCTGTAGCATTTGCTCATAGTTCATATTCATAGGTATACTGACTACCTGAACATTTGTAAAATATGTATCCGATGCCTGTGCATACTCTTATCAAACAGAGGCCAAACAATGAGCCGCAATGTAGTGCAGCGGCGTACCTGCCTGTGGTTAAACACAGGAATAGTTCGGCACGATATAGGCAATGTGCCACTGAAGCGCTAGTAAAAAATTTCTACTACTACTACTATTACTAACAGGCCCCAGAGTAGAAGGTGCAGCTGTAGCTGACAACGGGTCACTATCTGAACTATGGCGTCGAAACGGAAGGTTCAAACGACCCGCCACCCTCCTACTCTAAGGTAGGTAAGCGAGGCCGTGACCAAGACCGCGCCTGGCTTCGGGAATCGATCGTGAAACCTTCAGTACAACGTGTGCTGTACACATCGTCCGCTGCTACACTAAAATTTCGAATTCGCACCATGTAGCTCTTCTAGCCATTTGCATATTTTTAGACGCTGTAGTTGGCACGTGATACTCAAAAGTCTGCCATCACGGGTACGTTATGACGGGCTCTATCCCTGTCATAATATGTATGGGCGTTACGACCCTAGGGGCAAACTTAAAGTACCTTTTTCGCAGGAGATGTTAAATCTGGACGCAGCTGCTGCTGACGAGATTAGTATTGTAAAGTTATGTAGGTTCTCTGCATTTCCTTTTCTGTTCTACGAGGTGGGCTGTCGATCGAGATAGCGTACCTTTTCCGCGGGACTTCTCTCATCTCTCTCGTGTGGAAGGCCGTGAAAGAGGTCGACCACTTGAGTGTCTCCTACTATGCTTTGCGCCTTGTTTCCTGCTCGTAGTAGCGCATGTTTGGCCATGCGAGAAATTATGTGGAATTTGAATACCTACTACACACCTCTGTTGGAACACATGAATTGCAGCGACGGAGGTTAAACAAAGTGTTATAATAATACTCAAAAGCTTGCTGTATTCTTTTCTTGGGTTTCCAATTCACTGCTTTGACGTGCGTTGCTGTGCCTGGTTCAGTGGCAAAAAAAATATGCGCTTATGGTCCAGTTGCTGTTTCCTCACAATTCGAAAAGTCAGAAACTTTACGCTTGCTATGCCAGCCGACATTGACGGCTATCATTTTAATAAAGCTTTTGATAGACCCGCAGTTGTGGTTGCATTGACAAAATTGAGACGTTCGATCGCTGTGAAGTGAAAACACAGGTCTGTCGCGAGCGGCATTAAAATAATATGTTGTGGTAACCACGACTGTTTCATTTGTGTAATAAAAATACTAATTATTAAGAATCCTGCGTTTCCTGCAGTGTTCTTCATATTTTTTATTTTTGCTTTTAGCTTTTTTCTGTTTTTTTTTTTAGTTCCAAACTTGTAACAGCAGCACCTACTTTTCATTTGCAGGTGTCACGTGACATCATCGCCCGCTCCTACCACTACTTCCGCTGTGTGTGCTCGGTCATCCTGCAAGACAAGCTTTACAGCTTAGGCTGCCGCGGTACATGCGTTGAGCTCGGCATTGTGTCCTTGGGCACAACTACTGCCGATGGTTCCAAGAAAGCTGTAAAGGTATCTGTACCATTCTTTGTCTATTTTTTCTCTCATTGGCTTCAACCCCTGGGGAGTCTGTAGGTTACCTTAGCTATAGTAAAACTTTCAAGATGTCTTTCCATCGTGCCCACTTTGCTTGCTTCTCCTTTCATACTCTGACTGATGATGCTTTATTCGGTTCTTCCTGTTCTATCCCGACTATTGTTTCCATATCCGTTGATCTTGTGTGTGTGTAGCTGGCAACGCTCTTGTTCATTTGTTCCACGTTTCTATTAATATACTTTGACTATGAAGATACACAAATATAATCTATCAACATAGCCTATCAACTATACTTAGGTATGTTCTTTCTTTCTCTGTGAGATCACCGTTGTAGTTTCGTAATGGGAAGCTCGCAAGAGAGTTTGTTTCATAGTTGCGTCTCACACAAGCTGCAGTTTACGTGGCTCATTATCTACCCGGCCTGCTTTCTTTTTGCTGTCTTGTGTCTGTTATTGGCAACAGCATAAGTCTTTGCAGTTAGCAATGTTGAGGCGTCTAATGGGTACAGTCTAACTCAAGACTTCTGGGTGTTACACGCTAATCCTTGAGGTCGTGTAAAGGAGATCGCGGCCAGAAACACACAGCTCCCAGATTAAGATTTATTCCAGAAAACTGTCTTGTTTGACTGCACAAAAATAAAAGAGGAGAACAGGAAATTAAAATTAGCCCTTTGTGT
>LQNS02007215.1:15973320-15995298 GCA_001587735.2 Parhyale hawaiensis
ACATTTCCGCCTTAAAATTAGCTGCTTTCACTTCATTTTTCATCTAAAAAGAACTGTTCGCGCGGCGATGTTGCCACAATTTCAATTACTAAATGACGTACAGGTTTATTCTAAAATTACAGCGCAAAAATATCTCACACGGAGTGACATCTGGGTTCAGCTAGTTGCTGACTCGACTGCTTGGACCGCAAAAACTTCCGACTCCTTATGAACAAAACAGGCCTGTATTTACCTACACCTACTCCTGCTTTTAGCTAGTTTCTGACTCCATGCTCTTGAAAATGTCCAACTCCTACTGACTCGGTAACCCTGCCAATTAGGCTTCCAGCAGCACTAACTCTTCGGTTAGTTCCAGAAAAATAGCTTGTGAAAATAGTGCTACTTGTACAATAGAAAGCTCTTATCTCTTTTTCTCACCTCCAGGTCACTTGACACAGTTAGGACTTAGGCTCAGGGGAGATATCTGCCTTCACTCTTGATAGACTTCAGAAGTGGAAATCTTTACTAGTCTTAAGAAGCGTTTCATTAATGTGTAGGATGTTGAATCCGAGTCTTTTTTCTTGAAACAGTTTTCTGGTCGTGTGCCAGGGCATCAGGTGTTGCAAACGCCGCTTCAGCCGGCGAGGCGAGCAGCCACAAGGTCCCGGTGTCAGCCAGGTGGCTCTCTGCCACCCAGCCAGTAAGCCCTGGCCTGCCTCTCCATGCCCACTTGTGAAGTCGGCGAGGTAGGACCTCTGGTGCCTACCTCCTCCGACTTCATGGACACCTTCTCACGGCGAGCTAACTAGCTCGTACATTAAAAATAAAGAAAAATAAATAAAATTAAATAAAATAAAACTGAGGTAAAATAAAAATAAAAAAAGGATAAAATAAAAGAAATGAAAATGAAGAATAATATAAAAAATAGATAAAATAAGAAACATAAAATAAAAAATAAAATAAGATGAAAATAGGACTTCTACTTGCAGGGCACAAGGGAACATATCCAAATTTACGAGTTAGTGTCCTCTCCCACTGCCTATCTTGAAGACCAAGACTGCAGGTGAAGTTAAAGAAAATTCTGCGTGCAGGGTACGGGACCACTCTCAACTCTAGCATCTGGTGTCCTCGCCCATTGCCTGTTTGAGAGTCTAAGGTTCCGGGACTTTGACATTACGGCCAAGTCCCAGAACACCGCTCTCAATACAGCAGGGGAAGTTTAAAATTGAAATGAAATAAATGAGCCTCTGAATCTCCGATGGACGGACAAGCAGTCGCGTGTGTGCGTGCTTGAGATATCTACAAACGTTAGCACCTCTCTCCTTCAAAGAAAATATTTGATCTGGGACCCGATCAGACTAACCTCCTACGACTTCCGCCCTCATCTGGTTGCCTTCAAGCCGGATCACCTAGTATCGGGTCGCGCTTTTCAGCAAAGGCTCGCCCACACAAGGCAATTTGCAGTTAACGTGGATAACATCTAACTTAATCACATTATTATTATATTAGTATTGTCCCGCTATTTCTGAAACTTGGACAATAGCGCTATTTCTGATTTACTCGGCTAACAGCCGAACCACGTTGTGCTCAGGTGGCAAGAGATGGAGGACCAAAAGAGAAGAAGACAGAAGAAAGAAGTGCCCGTGCGGATGGTCCCTTCTGTGGCCCTCCACACGGGCGAGGCAAGAGCCCCGTAGAAAAAGTCGATCGGCCACCCACGTCGCGGAACAGAAAGGAAATATAGAGGACCTACCTAACTCTAGGAAACAAACCTTCTCAGCAGGAACTGCGACCAGATGCTACATCCCCTGCGGAGAAGGCACTCGGGACCCTTGGGTGCGTGATGCCCAAACATATTATGGCAGAGAAAGGGTCTGCCAGAATACCGTATATGTCCCTGAGGGCACTTAGGCCTAATCACGTTGTTTACAACCCATGCTAAGAGCCCTAAGGGGCATATTCAGGCGGGCCCTTTCCCTTCCTCAATATGTTTGTGCATCACGCACCCAAGGGTCCCGAGTGCCATCTCTACCGGGGATGTAGCATCTGGCCGCACTTCCTGCTGACGAGGTTAGTTTTGTAAAGTTAGGTAGGTTCTCTACTTTGCTCTTTCTGTCCCATGATGTGGGCTGTCGATCGAGATAGCCGACCTGGTATGCGGGACATCTCTAGTGGAAGACACAGAAGGGGCCGACCACTTGAGTGTCTCCTACTGTACTTTCCGTCTTGTTTACCTGCCCGTAGTAGCGTATGTTGGCCACCACACCTACCCATTATGCGCTATTTGAATACTGCACAAGTAGTTTTTTTGTTGAAACACCTGAGTCGCGGCTACAAAGGTTAAACAAAATATATAATAATAACCCATGCTAAGATCTCAGTTCCGCACGACACCCAGTTTCCAATAAGTTACCTCCTAGCTAAGGTCTGCCCGGGATATCCTCCTAGACAACCAGGACCTTAGGATTGATGACCTTATAACTTTGTTGCACCAACCCCGTCCTTGTGATAATCGTCTCCTAAACTAAGTTCGGCAGACTTCTCCGTTAACCTACCTCGGGCTTTAGACTCCAGAGCCATAACACAGACAAGTTCACTCTTCAAGCCCCTCACGTTCCTCTCCTAAGCCCTTAGCCATTTCCTCATGAGGCAATTAAATGCGGGCGGGACATAAGCTCGCCTTCGATACAACGCCTTGGATTATCTCTTATCTACCTCATGGCCAATTCTCAGAGATGCCTGTAAGACCTCCTTCATCGGATATGACCTATGTAACGTATGAACCCATCGCGATAAGCACCATCAGCAATTGTGATTGTGACTATCACCTCCTTTTGCAAAGTACATTTGCTATATAAACTTAATGTGAATCTCCTTACTATAACTTCTAGACATTCAGCACCCTAACGGCGCCCAAGCCTGTGATCAATCTCAGTAATCGTTCGGCGCGATGCCCTGAAGAGATAATAAAACTCCTACTACAACTACTACTACTTCTCAAGAACAAAGTGAGATTTCCCTAGAGCTCGCAACCCTTCCGGGCCGCCACCACTCTAGCAACTTGCCTCAGCGAAAGCAAGGGAGCAGGCAGCAACTCTGATTCTGCTAGTGTATAGCTCTACTTCTCTCACATACAGTAGGTAGAAACAACCTCCCAGTATTTCGGCGCATGATAAGCTCTGTAAAAATTCATCAATCTTGACATAGCGACAAGGCGCTCTCTCAGATTTCGTGTCTCAACACGCAGATATAGCTACCTTTCTTCACCTACCAACAAAATTAAATTCCTAGGCGGGATTGCCTAGGAAGAATAGAGCAAGACTACTACTAAACCTCTCCGCTTCGACGTACGACTACACATCTACGTAAATCTTGGAATCTGAGGATGCACCCTTTACGGTACCCACAGTTTTGTCGACCAGAACGATCCCCCCATCATAGCCAAGCACCTCCCACATAGCTGTAACCTTCTGGGAACCTTTCCACCTTCTTCATATAATATTGGGTCTACTAAACCTCCTACTCTTTCAGAGGTGTCACCTCGATCAACCTGAGATCCTCTAGGACGGCTACTTTCCACCCTATCATCATCCTCACAGCACACTTGAAGTTGCCCTCTACTCCTTACCTCGGCTTTCGCCGATCGTCACTTCCTTCACCCATAGGCTCCACAGGAGATAATGACATCCTTACGAGGCACTCAGGCCTCGAGTACACCTTATCTTACGACCCCAGCTTCCCCGACAGAAAGTTTACTTTCGGACGATCTTCGACCAATTAAAGATCTGCTGTTCTGGGATCCAGTGCCCTACTTTCATTAAACCGATTCGAACGCGCCCTCTGAAGGCGCGACGAAGCTACCGTTACCTCCGTCCCTTGAAGATGAAAACTCTGGATCAGCCCCGCTGGCCCTTTCAAAAATTACTCAATATCCTTACTTCCCTTAGCTTTCACCGGGCGCCTCCCTAGAGGCCACTACAGGACCTGTCAATGACAGGATCTTAGCTATCGCATACATGAAGACGCCAGTCAACCCTAAAGACTCGCCCTCACTCTAACCTTCTCTCCTTCGAGCTCCTCCATGACTCTGAATTCCAAGTCCTCGATATACGGCCTTACAGGCCTTCGAGAGCCTTCTTGCTTTCCCCAAAACGGGGGGTTGAAATTTCCCTTCCCGTAGTGTTTTGCCTTAACACCTTTACCTCCCAACCAACGCGCTAACAGGCAGCTAACCTTCAGTCACACTCATCGCGTTACCCCCCTGATGACCTACAAGCTACTATCCAGCGTTACTTGAAGTCTAATCTGGAATTGCCGGACTTTAATAGTCTGAGCGCTTAGTAATATATCTGCCGTCATATCTTATCTATGGTCGCTCCCTCAGTCAACTTTTACCATTTCGGGCCTTAAAGTAATAGGTCCTAACGGTGTCAAGTGACCAGAAGGTGAGAAAATGTGCTTGTGACAAGCCAAGGGCGTCGGAACAAGCCCTTTTTCTCACCATAAGGGAACTTGACACTGACCGTGACGCCTCCTTCCTCCCCATCGCGACCAAGCCGTTACGTGGGCATGGAGAGGCAGGCCAGTGCTACCCTGAGGTAGGCTCGGATTGGCTGACGGGCGGAGAGCAACCTGGCTGACACTGGGATTTTGTGGCTGCTCGCCTCGCTGGCTGAAGTGACGGATGCCGCCACCTGATGCCCCGGCAAACACCTGGAAAACGTTTAAAAAAAAGTGACTAGGATTAAGCATCCTACAAAGAAATGAAACGCTTCTTAAGACTAATCTTAGCGACATATATTGTAATGATTTTCACTTGTGAAGTTATGTTGTTGTAGTTACGCTGTGGGAGGCTCCGGACGGGGTTAAGCAAGTGGCGGAAGGTAGAAGAGGAAGGAAGAGAGTACAGGAAGTGAAGTACAGATAAAAGATTGTCCCATAGAAAGATGGGATTGGCAGGATATTTGAATAGGTGTTTCATGTGTGAGGGACATTCGGGGCAGGAGTCTGAGTCTGCTTGCCGGACCCTGTGGCGGTAAGATATCACGGCAGAGCAAAAGCCTGAACGGAGTTGCGATAGGGTAGAGCAAGCCGCTTGTGAAAGAGCGGTTTCCTCAGGCGAGACCTCCGGTGCAACGGTGCCCAAAACCCTGCTTACAGGGAGACGGTCTCGTGAAGCTCGCATGGCAGACCAATGGGGGGAGGAGATAGCTGCACGGTAGTCTTTCAGATGGCATGATATTATCTGTTAGCAAGTTGTTGACATCAGAGTGGAATCTGGTGTCCAGGTTTTGGCAGATACATCGACGACCGGCCTGTGCGGTGACGACAGAGTGGGCTGGGTGCTCGGGACGAAAGGCGGAGATGAGGTATTGGCGGCGCTGAAGGTCGAGAGATTGATCGACCCCTAAGAATTTGATCTCTGAATAGAGATGATCAATGGATGCCATGCAAAGGCAACTGGTCGCAGAGCTATGAGCAGCGTTTTCAACGTCAGCAGCTTCTAAATCGTGGAATGGCGAGCTCCAGGATACCAGACAGGGGCCGCGTAGCTGAATAAGGGTTGGGTAAATGCCTTACATGTGAGAAGCAGGGTCTCCTTGCACTGCTCCAGCGTGTGCCAACCAGGGCTTTGAGCAATCTAAGGCGGTTGGAGGCTCGGGCACCGATAGAAGTGATGTAAAAGTAAAGTAAGTGTCGAAAGTGACGGCAAAGATCATGGGCCGGCGCTCCAGAGATAGGACAGTGTTGTTAACAGTGATTCGAGGGTGAAGTCCAGACTGATGGGTGTTGGTCGTCCATAGTTTTGAGTTGGTTTTAGAGGTTTAGATGGTGAGGTCCTTGGCAGCTGCCCAGTTACCGATGAAGTCAGAATGATCTGATGAAGCAGCTGCAGCGGTGTGAGGGTGGCGATGCGACGCCACGACAGTGAAGTCGTCGGCGTATGATGTCACTAGGGGGTGACAGAACTTGTCCCGAAGTATGGGGGAATCTGAGACGTAGAGGAGGAAAAGCGAAGGTGAGACAACAGAACCGTGATTAACCCCTGCCTTGACAGCACGGAATTGAGAACGAAAGCCGTTGTAGAGGCAGCAGGCTGTGCAGCCCCTGAGGTAAGCTGCGAGCCATCTGACAATATTATGGTGGAGCGTGGTGTTAGAAACCGAAGCAAGGAGGCCTTCAGTGGGAACGGTGTCGAAGAAGGCTTTGCTGAAATCAATCAGCAAAACCACTGTGTGGTCAGAGGGTTTAGGCTTGTTAATGCCATGAGAAGCTTGGAAGAAAAGGGGTAGCAGAGCAGATGTAGTGGAATGCATGGGTCGAAAGCCATTTTGGTGAGGAGAGGGTTGGAATGCCTCATTGATGGAAAGGCAACAGAAGGCGCTCCAGGATCTTGGCAGTGGCGCACAGTAGCGTTATTTTGCTTTAGGTGGTCCCTTTGATTATGATGGTTTTAGAAAGGCGATTATGATTGCCAATTTCCAAAGAACTGGGATGTTGGCATGAGCAAGGGAGAGATTGTATAATGTGGTTTGATATAAGAGATCTCGAGGGCTAAGGTGCTTAACGTGTAAGGTAGACAATTGGTCAGGGCCCCTATAGCTGTAGAGGTCCCAGAGGCGTCAATGGCCGCCCGAACCTGAGAGGGAGTGAAAGAGGTGAAACTATGATCAATGAGATGACGCTTTCGGAGGACGCGTCTGGCGGGTAACGTGGTTGGACTGGAGGATAGGCGGCAGTAAATTGCTTGCAGGAGCCCCTGGCAATGTCGCCGTTGCGGGTAAACGTACGATTTCCAAAGGAAATTGGCTGGTTGGTAGGAACGGAAGACCGCTTGCTTTATAATGAGCGCAGGAGGGACCAAAATTTGTTGGGATTGCTCTTGGGGTCACAATCTTGGATGTTCTGTTTCCAGGCCTCCCGGGCAGCGCTGCAGATGATGCGATTGACTTCATACTGCAACTGAGGAGGGGTAGTGGCACGGAGGTGGTCACGGAGGGTGATAGCGTCTTTCGCTTTCCGGGTGAGCCGAGGGATGTATTCACTACACTACGGTGGCCGGCCGGTATGTGATGCTTGGCAGCTGATGTGAGGGCACGATGAGTTCCTCACTCTCGCGTGTGAATTCCTCCCAGTTCGCCCTCCTAAAATTTATGAACGTGCGTCTAGGACTGGGAGGTGAAGAATTACTGGATTCAGCAGCGATGAAGATAGGTAGGTACTGAGAGGAGAGGGTGGTTGTGGTGAACCAGGTGTAGTCGAGAGCTAGGTGTGTTGAGATAACGGTCAGGTCTGGAGAGGAGCCCGGACCATCACGAGGGACCCTGGTTGGGGAGTTGCCATTGAGAAGATGGAAAGCTCCGTTGTTGATAGTCACTGATCTCCGCACCCCGGGTAGCAGCCTGCTACCCCTGGGTGGCAGAGAACCAAGCGGAGTTGTGGGCATTAAAATCACCCATTATAAGGGTATTAGCATGGGAGTCAGAGAAGAGAGTAGAGGAGTCGAGACGATACCTAGGAGGGCAGGAACTAGCCGGAGGAACATAGATGTTAAGAAGGGTAAGGAGTAGGGAACCCAAGGTGATGGTGACACCCAGGTGTTCAGGTGTGTAATCAGGAAGAGCAGACTGCCGCCTCCATTGGCGACAGGACGGTCTCTTCGGACCGGAGTGTAGCCGGGGAAGGCGAGGAGGGAAGAGCTAGGAGTAAGTTTGGTTTCCTGCAGGGCTGCTACGGCGATGTTGTTGCTGTGGAAGAAAGCGGCAAGTTCGAGACTGCAATGAAGGAGTCGGTTGCAGTTGCATTGCTTTGAAAGTAAGCGGAGGGGAGCGAGCAAGAATCGGAGGGAGACTGGCAGCTCTAGTATAGGGGGGAGAGTGAGGTAGGGAGGGGAGGGGGAGGAGGTAAGTGGGGAGGGAGAGGTGCACATCTGCGGCAAATCCGATCAGGATGGTAGTTCGCGGCGCTGAACAAGCCAGAGCAGGGCTTGTCTATCAAGAGTGAAGGCAGATAGCTCCCCTGGGCCTAAGTCCTGTCGGTGTCAAGTTCCCTTATGTTGAGAAAAAGTACGTGTTCCTGCGCCATTGGCTTGTCACAAGCATATTGTTTACTTTTGACGCCGAGGACCCGTCTCAATACACTAATGGCACTCTACCTTATAAACTATCTAATTCCTCTCTGTGATGCTTCTGTAACCTTCCATTTTACGTTTTCCAGGTTGAAATATTGGGCTTGTTTGACCGCGCATCTAAGGCATACCGACTGTACGCATCAGCCCCCCAGAGCAATGCCAATTCGTTTGAACGCTTCATGCGCATCCTTAAGCCTGTTCTCTCGGCTGTGCACCACAACGCTGTGCTGGTCTGTGATGGAAGTATCGATAAATCCTGCTTGCCGGCGATGAATTATAAAAAGGTGAGTGGAAGTGATGTTCACTTGGTTGTAAGTGCCTACATTTAGTTTTTGGTATTTGATTCAGCTCATGCGTGTCCTAGTCTTTTGTGGTGTATTCTTTAGCATTGCAGTTGTTGATACTTGAACATAGCGTTATCGATAGGTACCTTATCACCGTATGGCAAGTCATTGATTTCATTTTGCAGCAGAGTTTGTGGACAACACTTGAACTAGGCCGTCAATCTTGACACTTGAACTATAGTGATTGCATTATCACAGTCAACTCTATTTGTCCATGCAAAGTGTTTCCTAAGTTCGCCTCTGTACTTACGTTGATGCATGGACTTGATGCTTTTGTAAAAGATGAGTGGGAGTGTTGCTGATTCGCTGTAAGATTTCATCTTAGGTGGCACTAGGTGCATTACACTGTGTTGATGCATTCCGACATTGCTGTGACGCTTAACAGGTTAAGCGGCGCTGGGCACTGTAGCGCATTTATTAGATATGCTAACATTGAGGACTTGGCGCTAAATAATTGAGCACGTCTAATGCGCTAGACGTAGATATTTTACTACAGCTGTTGCTCGTAAAATCTTGTACACTGCTACTTATTATTCAAGGGGTTGGACAGGTAATGATGATTATATTAGGTCAGTTTCCTTGTATGTTGGTTTCACGCCTTATCGTGGCGTAAGATTGTGAGAAGTGAAGCCAGTGCACTTTGAATTTTCTTTGAAGCCTACGAGCACCAAAGGATTACGGTGTATCTTTACCTCGGTAATAGCGTAATGCCACTAAAAAGTGTAAAGTTCTTTTACAAGAGACGTTGGTTACTCTAAGGTTGACTGCCTAAGTGAAAGCCGTTTTTGTTAGCCATCAACTGGTGGGAAGGTAAAAATGTAATAACCTGTTGGGTTGTTTTCCTCGTGCTTGCGAATCCTGTGTATCAGCTGTGCTGTACTGCTGACCTAATTACACGATTTTCATCAGAGGTGTTACGTTAGTGTTTTCTCTCCTTTAGTTTAGTTGATATTATGGGCAGTTGCGTCCCCGGAGCAACCCGATGTTATCTTAGTCTTGAAATTTCGGGGCATCTTCTGTTAATGCCCGTTTAGGTTTTCCTTCTATTTTCATGTTCCCACTAATGTTTTTTCTGCTCTCCCTCTTCTTTCTCGAGTTTAAATCTTGCGCATAGCCTAGATCCAATACACCAACAACGTAGCTGTGGCAGCAGACTAAATCTTCTATCATTGACTTTCAAGGCCACTGGTTCTAATCTCGCTCCCAGCGAGTTAAGTTTTTCGCGGCGCTTGACGTGATCAATTAGCAAGGTTGACTGACCTTTGCCAGCAATGGAAAGGGTCGGGGGGCGCAGATTGTTGCATGGAGTCTTTCTGCTGTGGCGCCAATGCTCTAGACGATTTGTGGTTGACTGTGGGGCCTTTAGGCCTATATCTGCAGCACAAACCAGTGCGTGCGGGTTTCACAGTTACGGGTGCGGTCAATTTGACTGTACTTTACCGCGGCCGTACAAGGATTTTATGTGTTCATGCCACGTGTCCCTTATTTTAGTATTTCATTGCTTTCATTGCAAGGAAAAAGAAGACTCAAGCTTTTCAACATAATATCATCGTGTATTGTATTCTGGGAAGATTGTCTATAGTCTGGTGTAAATATCCGTGCTGTCGAATAACATAGTTCTTTTGCTACTATTCCAGGTACATTTCTGCCAGCAAAATCACGAAGGAACACGGGAAAATTCAAACTCAACCATTATGACGTATCTGAGAAAGCACGTTCCGAAAATGTTCCAGGTAAGTCTTGCCTAGCATTGTTTTATTTAGTACAGTTCGAGCATTGATAGTGTGAGATTGTAGGTAATTTATTTTATGAGCAGCACTGAATTATAACAATCCCATGGAAGGTATTAGCTGGTCAATTTTGAAGTAATATGAATTAATCCTTCACTTTTGTACTATTTTGGATAACAGTAGCGATCATGTTTCTCTTTATCGGTAATCTGAATAAGAACGCAAAATGAATTAATGATAGCAAAATTTTCTTGATTGTGCTAAAGTAAGATCGACAAGTTNTTCACTTTTGTACTATTTTGGATAACAGTAGCGATCATGTTTCTCTTTATCGGTAATCTGAATAAGAACGCAAAATGAATTAATGATAGCAAAATTTTCTTGATTGTGCTAAAGTAAGATCGACAAGTTTTAGTTCAACTTTGAGAGTGTGTCACAAAATTCAGACGACTGCTTTTTCCTTGACAGTTTGACGGCTTACTACACACAGATGATCATTACAATCAAGGTATACAAACATTGCTCATTGTGATTCCATGCAATACTTTATCTTCATGGCTGCTAGCATGTTGAATACTTATCTTATTTGAGGAAGTAAGACAAGTAAGTACTAAGTAGCAGTCCTCGACCCTTCACGGAGAATAAGATGTGTAATAAGCCACAGGTTTAGGGTAGTTCCGTATGCCCATCTCATGCTACAGGGCGTCGCATCCCCAGGCTGACCCTAGCCTTAGCTCGACTTTAGAAATGTGTCGTTTGTGCCCACTTGACTTATTTTCGTTCTCAAACGTTGGGTGATGCCTTCGTCTGTTCTTGCTCATCTTTTCTCACTTCTGTTTCCGCTCACCTTAATCCTGTGTGGTCAACACCCTCGTACAAGGTTCCACGTTTCTCTTTGCATACTAAATGTCTTTTACTTTTTCTCTCTATTATAACAGATAAGTACTTATTTAGGGAGGCTAAGACTGTCATATATAACCATACATTAACCATAATTTCTAGATGTAAGATGTCAGTCTTATCACCGAAATACTGTTTCATCGTATTTTAAATAGTGTTTTTACAAAAACTGAAATTTACTGTGGATGGTATGCGGTTGAGGGTGCATATTCTTCAGGCTCTAGTTATTCTTACCCATGAAGCTACCAGTCTGACGTAATGTTTGTGTTTCCAGAATTCCTTGTCACAGTTGAGCTTGGAGCAAGTGCAGCTAGTGCTAGATGAACTGTGCTGGAGGGAAACGTTCGGACGGTCGCCCTCACATTCCTACACCAATATAATGAAGCATATTGCCTNGTGGCCTCACTAATGCCTTGTACAAGGGAACGATGATGTCCTTGGACTTGTATTCGAAGTTTCTGGTGATGAATCCGAGTACTCTGCTTGCTATTTTCACACTCTTGTCAACTTGCTGACTGTGTTGGAGTTTGTAATAGTGATTCCTAAGTCACGTTGTTGGGTGACAGTAGCCAATTCCCATTCATTTTCAATGGGGTGGAAGAGTTCACCAGCCCTACGTGCATTACTGAGCATTTGTCGACATTAAAGTTCATTATTAAGACTGTCATATATAATAATACATTAACCCTAATTTCTAGATTTAAAATATCAGTCTTATCCCCGAAATACTGTTTCATTGTATTTTAAATAGTGTTTTTACAAAAATTGAAGTTTACTGTGGATGGTGTGCGGTTATGGGGCTTATTCTTGCCCATAAAGCTACCAGTCTGACGTAATGTTTGTGTTTGCAGAATTCCTTGTCACAGTTGAGCTTGGAGCAAGTGCAGCTAGTGCTAGATGAACTGTGCTGGAGGGAAACGTTCGGACGGTCGCCCTCACATTCCTACACCAATATAATGAAGCATATTGCTTACCTCACTGTCAGAGAAACGGAGAGTAAGTTTGGCACTGTAGCACAATGTCTGTCTTTCCACTTGTTCTCTGGACGGAGCTGCTTCTAAGCATTATTTTTCCTCCTGTAGGTATATACTGCCGTAGCGTTACTGAGCTACATTGTATGTGCTTGTGTACGGTATGCCCTGGTGATGTTACTGGCATTAACACGTGAATTGAGATTTATATGTTTATCTGTTCATATATATTAGATAGGCGGCAGTAGACGAACCAAAAGGCCCATTCCCATATATATTTATATTTCACTAAATGCTGGCATATGTTTTTGTATTCCATGGAGCACTGAAATCTCAAAGAACACACCACTAACATACCGAGTTTGTTTGTTTTCTTCCTTCAGACAATGGTCTGCTGTGCCTGTTGGACTTTGTTGCTCAGAGCCAGCGCAAATGCTGGCGCTACGTGCCCGACTTGGACGCCCCCACCATCCTTATTCCTCCCGATTGCAAACCAAGTCTGCCCTCCAAACTACACCCACTGCCTGCCGTGGCTCCCATACACCGCACTGTGGCGCCCTGGGTGCATCCCGCTGTTGATGTCGACCTTAAGTCTGTCAATCGCAATTCTGTTGGTGTGCCTCAGACCATCGATGTCCATCCAGATAACGTAAGTTGTTACTGCAAATCTGTTCTCTACTTCTGTCCCTATGTATTGTTCTGTACTCTTCACCTAATGTAGATGTGTCTATGAGGGACGCAAAGGTGTCACACGGCCATTTTGTGTTCAGTAGCAAGCATATGAAGTTACCTGCCGTAGGATTGAAGACTTGAACTAATTTCTGTGCATTTAGAAGCAATCAGTAGAAAGGTGTGGACGGTCGAAAAGCTACAGCATCCCTGATGAATCCCGCTAACGACGGGGTATGACACTTATTAATACCCCCATATTAAGGTCGCCACCAGAAATAACTGGCAGAGAACGTGGTTGCACAACCCCCCCCCCCAAAAAAAAAAAAAATTGCTACCAGAGACACGGCAGATTCTTTACCGGCCGCAGTCACCGTGCGGTAGGTAGTTATGGAAGTTTGAGAATCGGTCACACTCGCTTTACCAATCAAATAGTGCGACCATCCTAGCCCTTCGCAGATGACTCTGTGGTGCTGTCGTGTACGGTGCTGTTCAATCACTCGACGCAGGAATTTTTATTCTCCTGCTGGTCTCCGATAGTACCCCACTTTACGTGGAATAGACCATGACAGTGATGACACGGCTTCGGTTTGTCATTCCCCTTGCGCGTTGATCCTATGGGGGAAAATAATAGTAATAGCCGCTTTGCTGACTATCCTAGGGAAAACTCCCAGCTGTTCCTTTTATTTGAGCAGGTTAGTTCCTTATCTCAGGTGTGATCTGACAGATCACTCGTGGCATTATTAAAGAGAATTTGATGTACATACTGTAAATCCCAAACATGTTCTGTATTCGCTCTAAGATCTTTCTTTCGAATGAGTGACTTGGTCTAAATAATATGCCGCATCTTGAAGGCCGCACTGCTTTCGTTGGTGCATACGCTCAACAATGAATGCTGGAATCGTCTCTAACGTCGAAGACTAGCATATAGGCTACTAGTTGTGATGTGACATAGAAACAAACTGAGCCTGAGTCAACCCTGACACTCATAATATTTATAATAACCACCTAAGCTCAGCACCACATTGCACAGGCCTTTTAGCCTGTGAATGTTGGGGATGAATTGCGAAGACGAACTTTGTGTAGGTCGCGCTCAGTGGGTGTGATGCTGATGCCCACGGCGTTAGTAAATGGTAACTCAACTCCATCACTACTGCTTCTTTTATATAGTTTTATATTACTTAGTGATCAATTTGATATATTTGGGGCATTGTGGGCTTCTTTATGCGGTAGACCACTTGAAGGCTGTGTATGTGTGATGTCTTTGAATTAGTTAAACGGTGATCATAGATGAGGAATTGGAGTGACTTAGCTATATTATGAAAGACATTTGGTGCGAGATAGGCAACGCCACTAAAGCACTAGCAACATTTTTCTATCACTGCTCGTAACTGAACCCACAGGTGATAAGTCCACTGCTGCATGACAACAAGGTAGTTCTCACCATTGTCAATAATGAAGTCCGCCCCATGAGGAACGCCTCCAGGAGACCCAAGCCCATCAGACTGGACGCCACGCCCGTAAAGGCTCCAGCTGCTCCCTCCAAGTACGTGCCATGTGTGTGTTGTATTCCATACTGTAGGCCACTCACTCTTGGTATCATTAGCATTGAATTACATCTTCATAAACTTTTGTTTCTATTTAAAGCCTTGCTGTTCATCGCGGCACAAACACCACAGTTGATCATTTCTTGTACTCATTGCGTTTTCATTAATCTTTGTTCTCTTGGTTGTTCATTTCAGTAGAACGCCTTCTCTCTAACTTTGCACGTTTTGTTGGCGTCCGCCTCTTGTGTCGAATGGTTTCTTTATGTTTATGCTGTCCTTACGGTCTAGTGCTCGAGAAAATATATTTTACGAAGTTATGATACAGCTTCACTCTACCGATTGTGCCCCTTGGTGTAGCTAGCTATGAACTGTTATCTCAATATTGATTTCTTTCAAACCCGAGACAGCATTGTACAAATTCAGTAATTTATAGATTTATTACTGTAGAAACAATGACAGGTAGCTACATATAATTTTTTTCATATTCACCCTATACTGTACTAGTTTTTTCATCAAATCTACAGTTCGTCTAAATATCAAACGAGTAAGTTATAATAATTATGAGCACTTGAGAGTCGTGTCTCATGCTGGCAGTTTTGTAGAGTTGAATTTCTCGCATGGTAACCAGGGTCGGCAAGTCCTTGGTAAGGTGTACAGCCAAATTTATACAGTTTCACTGCCAGAGTGAGCTCTTTACTGTCAAACTCTTTTCTTACCTCCGCCAAGAAGGCTATGTTTTTGTCGTGTTTGTCTGTCACTCTCTGGCAGTCTGTCTGTCACCAAGATACCTCAAAAAGTTATGGATGGATCTTAACTGGGATTGTTAGGCATGCTAGCAGTAACAGATGATTAACTTTTGGTGCAGATCCGTTCATCTGTTTCATTGTTTGTTTAGCTACCTGCCTATTTTTCTTACTACCATAACTTAAAAAGTTATATGTAGATTTTTACCCCTCGGGGGGTATAGGATGCGCCATAGGCCATAGGGTTAAGTTAGTTAGGTTCGCCTATCCTAGTAGCGCCCCCAGGGGTTTGTGTAGGTTACCTTAGCCATTAGTTAGGCCTTCTGGACGTCTGTCTTTCGTACCCACTTTACTTCTTTCCACTTTCAGACTCCTACTGATCTTCCTGTTGTCTGTTCTTCCTCTTCTTTCCCGACTTGCTGTTCTCATGCGCGTTGATCCTGTATGGGAACACCTTTGTGCATGTGTTCCCCGTTGTTCTATCGACATACTATATGTCCCTTCCTTTTCCTCTCTTTGAAAAGCTTTGTACTTATTTAGGGAGGCTTAAATCTTCTTATAATACCTAATACGGATTTTTATGAAATTTACGTGACTAGCGCTAGGTATATCACGAAATGCAAATTACCAAATTTTTGTAATGATCTGTTGGTTGGTTCGTCGTTGTGTTTGATTTTATGCTTGTGAGCCAAATTACTCAAATGGTGATGAACGGGTTTTTATGAATTTTAATGACATTGTTAGTAATAGTGAAAGACATGAAGGAATAAATGATGGTGATGATCGGTTGGCCTGTTTGTGTGTTTGGCTAATCTTTGTCAGAATGTTTGTTTGCAGCTTCACTCGCGAAAACTTATGAACGGATCTCCTCGAAAGTTACAGAAACTATTATTGTTGTCTCAAAAGGCACAAATGACAAGATTTTGGTGTTGATACAAAGTAAATCATAGCTCCAGAACCAATTTGAATTTATCGTTACAATATCCTTACTTGGCGGAGGTATGCGCTCTCAGAGAGATCTAGTTTGTATTCTTCTTAAGCTTGTTACCGGTCACTTTCATTAAAGAAACAAACAGTTGAAAGTAGAAACGCTAATAAAACTGTTACCATCGTAAAATCACTGGCTGACGCACCAACTTTTTTTTTTCTGGAGGAGACAAAATTATTACGCGTCGCACAATATATTCTGTAGCTAACTGCTTGCAGGGAGTCATCCTTTCCTAATGAAACTCGTGGGAATTTTCTCTCACACTTTGAATGATATGCGACCTTACCAAATCATATCTGCCTTTCCATTAACTATGATATGTTATATACATCATTCTTTTTTGCAAAAAACTAAATTTCTTTCAAGCATCACTAAGTAATACTTGTTTCAGTAACTGAGTCTGAACGCAGCATGTCAGATGAATGATACCACAGTCATAGGATAGTGGCATGAGCCACAAGATCGTATAATAATCTTCACGACATCGTCGTAACTTCTTCGTTATCGTTTCTTGACTGTATCAAGTATATTTCTTCTTCATGCTATATGGCGTGATTTGCTTAAGACGAAAATTTTATTTGCACAAAATACATTCAAACTACATTGCTATTTTTTAATAGTCCAAAGTCGGCCTCATTGCCAAATTTAGTGTTGCTCATTACCAGACTGCCATATGGCTATGTCTTACTGCCAGATTGGGTCAAATCTAGCAGTGGAAAGAGCTAGGCTCTGTCGATTTTATCAAAGCATCACCATAATGCTCTTAAGTCTCAAGGCCCCGATGAGTAGGGTGGCGTACCGGTGAGCGTTGAAGGTCGAGGCGTGAGCCCGACTGGAGCTGCCGGTAATGCAGATCTTGGTGGTAGTAGCTAATACCTCAGTGAGCTACACCCACCTCAGCTATAAACTCCTCCTCCAAGAGTCACAAACTCTTCATAGCCAAAGCTTCAAGCCACCTTAAACTATTATCTATCATTCCCCAACCTAAACGACCGTCTTTGTAACCTCGATTGTCTGCTGCAACTAAAGGCTCTTTTAGATGTGATGCAATTGGTATCAATGACATTGCTTAATATAATTAATTACATATGTCGGTCAAGTGTTGCTGTATACGGCAGGTGAAGTTTTTAGACGGACATTCGGTGCAAGTGACTTCAGTGTGGCGCAACACAGTACGCAGAAGGAATTAATTCGGTTTACTGTGTGGCGCAAGCAGCTGTATTTATCGGATAATTTAGAATATCTTCTGAGTTTTAATTTTATTGCCCAAGCTTTCGAACAGTTAAACACTGATCGTCGGCGAGGTCCCTGGTGTGGTATGTGGCCGTGTCTTTCTTTTGAGATCTTCTCGACATAATCGTTGCTCATTGTGTGGAGCAGAAGATGACTTGGGAGCAATACAAGCCATGGTGACTGTAGCAGCACCGCACTCCTCTCCTTCCGATGGCCAGCGCTATACCACAGTTCATTTACTACAGATAGTTAAGTCAGCCCTAAGGGAACACCCTTTCGCCCAATCTCAGCCAAACAGCGGCCGCCGTGACTGGCGTCAATTTCAGCCAATAGGCGACTGCCACGTCACTCTGCTGGTGTAAACAAATGAGGCCACGAGCGGCGGCTCCTTATACTGCAGTATACCAGAAAGGCTTTCCCGCCAATTGTTGATAATTTATTACCTCAAATTGGAAATACTGGACATACGCTTAATTACATAAGTAAAGGAAAGTAATAAATCATAGATTTGACTCATGTATTGCATTGCATCTTGATTTTAAGCGCCATAAAAAGAGCTGAGAGAATCATCTCAAAATCTTTGCCTAAGTTGAAGCGAATGCTTTGGGCGGAATAGAATGATTCGCATGAATATAAAAAGACAAAATCAGACAATTTTCGTTCACCAAGAAAACTTTGCATTACAACAAGTTATAAAGTAGAATGTTATACACGCATAAAAAGCACAATAAACTGCAACTGAACAATTTTACCAACGTTTATGTAATAAACAATCGCGACACACACTTAACCTCTCGCACACACGACGCCATATTGGAAATTACCTAGGATGCCCCACTGCCAAAAGAGTGACACTACTGGCTTATAAATTTTTGTGACGTCACTTTGCTGCAACTGCTGCCACTGTATTGCCTGACATAACTATCTGTAGTAGCTAAATGAACTGTGGCCATACTGAAGGCCTGACTGAGATTGGGCGAAAAGGTGTTCCCTTAGGGCTGACGTAACTATCTCTAGTAAATGAACTGTGCCTTGTACAGGCTCTACATGAGCGACACAATTCATTTACTACAGATAGTTACGTCAGACAATAGAGCCTGCAGCACCTGCAGTTGAAGCATAGTGATGTCACACAAAAATGTATCAGCCAATAGCGTCACTCCTTTTGCAGCGGGGCATCCTGGGTAATCCCAAGACAGAGGCATCTTGGGCAACATCCAATATGGCGTCGTGTAGACGAAAGGTGAAGTGTGTGTCGCGATTGTTTTTTGTATAAACGTTGGTAAAATGATTCAGTGGCAGTTTATTGTTTTTTTTTCATGTGTGTTTAACATTCTACTTTATAACCTGTTGTAATGCAAAGTTTTCTGGGCGAATGAAGAGCGTCTAATTTTGTCCTTTTTTGCGCAAAGCCTTCGCTTCAACGTAGGCAAACATTTTCGGTGAATTTCCACTGTTCTTTTTATGGTACTGCAATACACTACTAGATGCAATACACTACATCAAATCTATGGTCTATTATTTTCCTTTACTTATGTAAATAAGTGTATGGGTAGTTCCAATTTCAGATAATAAATGATAATCAATTTTCGGGAAAATCTTTCTGTTATACAGCAGTACAACCAGCCGGCGGAGCCGCCGCTTGTGGCCTCATTTGTTTACACCAGCAAAGTGACATGGCAGTCGCCCATTGGCTGAAATTGACGCCAGTCACGGTGGTCGCTCATTGGCTGAGATTGCGTTAGGGCGGTCGCTGATAGGCTGAGATTGAGCGAAAGAGTGTTTGCTTGTCTGTGAGCGTCGGTAGCTCTATACAGAATGTCACTGAGATGTTGCGCGACACCAACTGATCCCCAGCGAAGCGCCCTAAGTCGCAAAAAAATGTTTCTGATACAAACGAGCGTGTTGCCTGCTATAAATTATTGCGCCACACAGCGAAAATGGTATCACGTTTAAAAGAACCCTAATTGCGCTTCCACTGTCACTTCTTAGGCTTGGCATTGCTTTTTGATACTATTTTTAAAAATGCTTTTCTCTTTATAATTGGCTTCAGATATTTACATTCTCTGACGTAACGGCAATAGCTCATAAGAGGGCTGGAGCGTCATTATTGGCTGCTTTTTGGAAATAGACCTTTTCCTCGTCTTCTGCCCGCTATCTAATCTGATCTTACTGCTGCTGTCGATTTCAATGCTGAATGGAGCTCTTCTTCCAGTGATGTTGTGGCTTTGCCTCAAGTTGTATCGAGCGAGAGCCCCGCTACTACTGCAACCATCTCCACTGCCCCAACCAGCTCCACTGCCCCAACCAACTCCACTGCCTCTCCAACATCTACTGCACCGGCAGCAGCTGCCGCCTCCGCTACCAACAGCTCCTCTGAGCCGCACAAAATACCTGTCGATACAAGCAAGAAGAGCAAAGCTTTGGACATCGTGTCTTACTACTACGGCGAGGTCCCTGGCGATGATTCTGTTGGTCAAGAGAAGAATGTCTGCGAAATATCGTGCCACCAATGCTCAGTAAGTCTCGGTAGTTATTACCTATTCTTATGCTTCCTCCGTAAGGAATTGTATTCCTAGGCTGGAGTGAGCAAGACTTCCCTATATATATTCTGGGATTATTATTATTTTTTTCTCTTTAAGCTGAATTTCAACCCCGATTTGTACTGTAGCTATTGTAGTTGAGTATATTGTTTGTGAAAAGCGTCATCACCAGCCAAGTACTTGCGCTCTTCTCATAACCTTCGTTGGGGCCTACCACGCTAGTGTAGAGAGCCTCTGGTTAGCTTGAGGCCCGTTGGCAGTGCAGTGATATCAAGTCGTTTCACGCCACACATTAAATATGTGAAGTCGCTAATGTGCATGCACAGTATGTATACATGATAGGCCTCCGATTATGGCTCATGGAAAGTTATATCTGTAGTTCACTCTACCAGTTTAGGTAGTTAATTCAAATTTAAGACGCAATCTAAGTATCCATTTTGCTAAATATTATTATAACGTGCGTTACTGAGCTTCCCAGTTAGAAGTGCCTCTGCTTCATCATCGAACGTTTTCTTTTGCAGAAAAGTTTCACGGACAATATCGATTTCTACACTCACGTGAAGAGCCACTTGTTTGACCAGCGGCTGGCAGATCGCCTGCTGTGCCGCTACTGCATCCTCAGCTTCCCCGACCAGGCTGCCTGTGACCTCCATGTGAAGCAGGTGTGACGTTGTGCGAACCTGTCGTATAATCGCATAGGCCTACAACTGTACGAACGGATGTAGCAGAGACGGTGTCAGTCTAAAACTGTGTGTTTTGAGAAGCATTCTTCTGATCATTTGAAAGGCTTTGTGATCGTATATTATAGTGGGTTGCGATCATGTTAAGTGGGTTGCGATCGTGTAAAATGGGTTGCGATCGTGTAAGGGAGGCTATGACTTGTTATATAAAATGGGCGAGTCATGTAAAACTGGTGTTCAGTTGTAGTAACTAACTATACGTGTTATCGTGTAAAGCGAATGATTAATCTTATTAAATTGGTGGGTGATCGTAAAATGCATATGTGTGATTGAGTGGCAGAGATATGTAACTACAACTGAACAGAAGTAAATGCGTTGTTACAAGGTAATTGGCAGATAGTAGCTACTACTTGAGGTCTCAAGAAACCGGCCTCAGCTTCAAACCCTAGTCCTCAACGTTGCAAGTTGGTGCAGTTGGAATTGCTGGTTTTGAATATAAGTTGTAGTGACAGATTCTTTTTGAGCTCTTGTTCATGTAGCTAGTGATTCCTGTAACTTAAAACATTATTCTCAAAGCCGTAAGTTGTTCATTCGATGTGCACACTTTGTTTCACTATTTTTGAAAATTTTTCAGTGCCACGTCTCACTAGTGTTGGTATCTACTCAGGTTCATGATCCAGAGAGAGAGAACGACCAGTTGTGCCGAATCTGCATGATGTCGTTTGAGACTGAGAACCTTCTCATCCGCCACATGGCAGACAAGCATGTGGAGGCAGAGCTACCGTATCGCTGTGAAGTTTGTAATTACGCCACCTCCTACTTCACCAAGGCTGTTGATCATTTCTGGGAGGTGAGTGTTTCTTCTTCATTGCGGTGAAGTTTGAAATTAGCTACACCACCTAGGTACTTCACCAAAGCCATTCAACAATCTTAAGAGGTAGGTAGGTTTTTTCAGTACTGTGAAATTTGTAATTACGCCACCTCTTACTTTACCAAGGCTGTTGATCATTTCTGGGAGGTGAGAGAGTTTTTTTTGGTGCTCGTATTCGTTAAGTTAACGTGTACCATATGGAGCTCACACCATAGTCTGGTAGCCTATATAGTCTAGACGTTGACGTGTGCCGTACGTGTACTTGGCTGAAATGCATACTATATGTGGGGGTCTGAACCGTGACGTGTACCATACATGGTAAGAGCCGACATGTGTTGCTTATATGATCATGGCTGAGACAGGACTAGGTGTTGTGGTCTAGATTGTGACGTGTGCCATATGTGGTCCAGACCGTTCAAAGTCTAATGTTTAGCTGAGAGTCGTCCTAGTGTAATTTGGTGTTCAACTCTGTATATTTGAAAAAGCTCATTTTGATTTATCAGAAACTGAAATAGGGGACAGCCTGCGTTACAGTACGGGTAAGTGCTCATATTGAGTTCTATTCTATTTAGCTACGCCAGTTTGTTCATTTCCCTGCCACAATATGTTTGGGCATCACGCACCCAAGGGTCCCGAGTGCCTTCTCCGC
>LQNS02007215.1:16008097-16023578 GCA_001587735.2 Parhyale hawaiensis
AAAAAATACTTCTGTCGTCTTCTCTCGAGTAAATTCGATTCAAAGATTCGGTATTGTAACGGCAGTACATATTTGAATCTCAAGCAGGCCACATGCAATATCGACGTTTGAAATATATAACCTCTTCACTTAGGTGATGTCCATCTGTTGTAGCGAGCTTCTTTAGCTTTCATACTCGTACTGATGATGCATTGTTCTGTTCTTCCTCTTCTTTTTTGTTTGTAACGCAAAACTGTCCTGAAAGAATAAAATGCTATAGTAAACACTGAGTCTCACTACTTGCATTACGTTTTTATGACGTGGGAGTGGTGGTAAAACTTGAAAAATAATAATAGGTAATACGGTAATATTCCTCTCGTTTCCTGACTGTTCCCATCCTCGATGATCCACCACCTTTGTACTTGGGTTCCACATTTCTCCGACATACTACCTACATGTCCCTTACTTTTCTTCTCTTTAACTACTTATCATCATAGTTGTGTCCAGGGAGGCTTAAGCATCTAATGTAATAATAATAATAATAATCTGTTGCAGCAAACCATCTGGCTCTGTGCAAGGAAGGCAACGGCACGGCTTACCCTGAAGATGTAACGCCGACCCAAGAAAAGGCAGTGGACATAACCCCCCCTCTCACGGCAACGTCTGCCATCTCTACTGTCCAAATAAACATGGCTGTTTTCTCTACTCAAGATTCGTTACCGAGCACACCTCCTACTGAAAGTGTTTCAATCCACTCACTCTGGACCAACGTCCGATTTATCCGATTACAGCGACCACATACCATCCATTACGACTTGAATTCATCGAACTATAAACCTTGACCTCATCAGTTCTTTAAACTTTTACACTCTCCTTAGCGACTATATAAGACGATAATATTTTGGTTTTATTATCTAAGGGACAATTTTGGAGCCAGTTACTTTCATGCAAATTAAATAAAACTTTTGCAAGTGTGGGGCCGAGAGGATTGCCTATAGCTACGCCTTCTTTCTTACGAACAGCTTGCCAGAGAAAACAAATATTTAGCATATTTCCTTACTATAAATATATATAATCTGATGAAATGTCCTTTGAAGGATTTGAAAACAGAATTTTGGTGAAGGTAGAGCTGATCAGTTGTGACGTTGGTAGTTTTTTAGAGGTACGGTATATATCTTAACAAATGTCGGTTACGTAATGTTGTGAGATTGTAAAATGTTGAATGAATAAGTTTGTTCTGTAAGAGATCTGTTCTTAATGCTCTAAAATTGTTACTGATGTGAAAGCAAACAACTGAGTGAAGCAAAGGTTGCTATTATTATCGTTTAGTTACATGTATTTTTTGCCTCGTTTGTTTTAACAGACGCATTTTTCGATGCAGATTACGATTCTGAAGTCCGTTTTTGGCGGTCGGCTGTACTTTTTGAGATATATGACTCTGAAGTTCCCATTGTTTTCCATTGGAAGAAAATACCCCGCAATGGCAGAGTGAAATGGAACCGCTTTTAAATAAGTTTTTTAACCTAACCTAGTAGTCAAGTTATGCTAGGTTAGGTTAAAAAATTTATTTAAAAGTTGGATATTTTCTCCCATAGGAAAGCAATGGGAACTTCAAAGTCATATATGTCAAAAAGTAGAGCCGACCGCCACAAACGGACTTCAGAATCGTAATCTGCATCGAAAAACACGTCTGTTTAAAAAAAGGGGCAAAAAAAATACATGTAACTAAACGATAAAAACAGCAAAGGTTAGTAGAATTAGTAGTAATGGTAAAATAGAATATTTTGAATGTGAACCACGTATTGCTAGGTGGAAGCTGCTATGCAGTTTAACTTGCAGAGTGCAGTTTCTCCCACGATCTAGCTATAAACTCGAGTGTCGCCCATACAGCCAGGAGTCGCCCTCAGGGGCATATTGTGGTGGGCCCTTTCCCTGCCACAATATGTTTGGGCATCACGCACTCAAGGGTCCCGAGTGCCTTCTCCGCATGGGATGTAGCATCTGGCCGCAGTTCCTGCTGACGAGGTTAGTTTTGTAAAGTTAGGTAGGCTCTCAATAATTCCCCTTCTGTTTCGGGAGGTGGGCTGCCGATCGAGGTGGCTGACCTATTCCCGCTAGACTTCTACTTTCTTGTATTTCGTTTCCTTCCCCTGTGCGGCGTAGCTGAGCGACAGCGCTCAGCCGCGCCCGGGGGTTGAAGATGCTTAACTTGCGCCTTTTTCCTGTCAGTAGCGCACTGACCACTCTGAGACCTACCGGCAGAAAAGCCGAGACAAAAATCATTGAGAATTTAAAACGCGCCCTAGTCGGCGCACGAGCCTGTGGNAGTGTTAGTTAGGTGAGTGAGACCTGGTTGCAGGCTAAATAGGCTAATGTCGCTGGTGTATGGTAGGTAATGCTGAACTTAAGTAGCTTGATATTTGGAACTGGAGTAGTCAAGAAATTTGAAAATGTGAGAGGAATCGCTGAATATACGACGATAATATTTTGGTTTTAATATCTAAGGGACAATTTTGGAGCCAGTTACTTTCATGCAAATTAAATAAAACTTTTGCAAGTTTGGGGCCGAGAGGATTGCCCATTGCTACGTCTTCTTTCTGAGGAACAGCTTGCCAGAGAAAACAAAGATTTAGCATATTTCCTTACTACAAATAGCTATATATAATCTGATGAAATGTCCTTTGGTGGATTTGAAAACGGAATTTTGGTGAAGGTAGAGCTGGTCAGTTTTGACGTTGGTAGTTTATTTTAGAGGTACGGTATATATCTTAGCAAATGTCGGTTACGTAATGTTGGGAGATTGTAAAATGTTGAATGAATAAGTTTGTTCTGTAAGAGATGTGTTCCTAATGCTCTAAAATTGTTACTGATATGAAAGCAAACAACTGAGTGAAGCAAAGGTTGGTATTATTATCGTTTAGTTACATGTATTTTTTGCCCCGTTTGTTTTAACAGACGTATTTTTCGATGCAGATTACGATTCTGAAGTCCGTTTCTGGCGGTCGGCTGTACTTTTTGATATATATGACTTTGAAGTTCCCATTGTTTTCCATTGGGAGAAAATACCCGGCGATGGCAGAGTGTAATGGAACGCTTTTAAATAGGTTTTTTAACCTAACTTAGTAGTCGAGTTAGGCTAGGTTAGGTTAAAAAAAATTTATTTAAAGGCTGGATATTTTCTCCCATAGGAAAGCAATGGGAACTTCAAAGTCATATATATCTAAAAGTAGAGCCGACCGCCACAAACGGACTTCAGAATCGTAATCTGCATCAAAAAACACGTCTGTTTAAAAAAAGGGCAAAAAAATACATGTAACTAAACGATAAAAACAGCAAAGGTTAGTAGAATTAGTAATGGTGAAATAGAATATTTTGGATGTGAACCACGTATTGCTAGGTGGAAGCTGCTATGCAGTTTAACTTGCAGGGTGCAGTTTCTCCCACCACGATCAAGCTATAAACTCGAGTGTTGCCCATACAGCCAGGAGTCGTGTGCACCACCTGGCACCGAACTTGTTGAAAGAAAGTCAACATACTATGAATCAAAGCTGTACAACTCAAAGTCATAGAGAAGTCAGATATTAGGGTTTATTTTCATATGAAGGAAAATCTTAGTTGCTTATATCCCGCGCCACTGTCTTCAACTCTTCATGCCTGCACTTTGCAATTGGTCTCATTGCATTTATGTTACGGAATATCGCATGAGTACAAAATTATCGCAAAAATTTGTAGACTATGAAGATGAAATGTTCGCCGTTAAATGGTAATATCTGCAAAATATTTGACGCTCTTCAATGAACTTTTAAAAGGCTGCAAAGTGCTAAAAGGGCCATATCTAATTGGCTCAATAGCTATGGGCTGACGTTACAGGTGTATTGAAGAGACATAGCGTCTTGGCGTATCAGTACAAGCGCATACGACCCAGTCTCCAAAAATACTGTGTTCATATAAATTCTGCTAATTGTGGCTTATCTCTTTTGCAGTGTATGGAAGATATGTCCTACTGTTTCTGTACTTGTGGGCCATCTGCTGATGTGAAGAAGTATACATAGATGAAGTTCGAGCAAGGAGCCCACACAGAACCAATGTACTGCTTGATGCTCACTGAAACTGGGTGTCACCAGGAGTTGTTTCTGTGTGTGAGAAGGAAGTGTAACAGGATGCCAGTCTGCTACACTATCGCTATGCGTACTGAAGATGATTATGTCTCAATTTGTGGCTGATTTGCCAGACTGGCCATAGTACAGTGTTAGGCTAAACTTGTGATGAGAGGAAGCTTGGAAAGAATGGTGCTTATCCTGTTTTACTAATGGAATAACATGCGCTACATCGTGCTATATCCGCAGTAAGGTTTTATCCACCTTCCGTACTCGTAAAGTTTAATTCACTTGAATTTCCAAAGCACCCAATATGACCTCTTGCGCAGTCCTTGGCTCTCAATTTACTTCCGTAGCCTCATGTATATTCATTAGTTCGCGGCGCTAGTAAAATGCACTCACCCTGCTGCTGTTGTTTACACCGGCAACGCTATTTTCTTGTATCTGCTTCTTTATGTGCCCCCTAGCTTCCTTGTTTCCGTGTTATATCACCAGGAGCTCGGTGGTTAAGGTGTTGCCTCATCACACAGCCAGGCGTTCTATTCTCGAGCCAGGGAGGAAAGGTTTGGTGCTTGACGATGCAGCATCAACATTTGTTTCATTCATAGTCCACTGGCTTTACTGACCTTACGGTGTGGGGAAGGGGAGGGAGGGTCCTCGTCAAAAGAGCCTACCCTCTTTGACGCTGTAGACCAGATAATCTGTTGTTGACGGCAGCCGAACAATTCTCTGGGTCCAGGATGGCATTGATCTACAGCATAAACCAATGCATGTGAAGGTTTCCTTATTGATGTGTACGGCCAGAGCGACTTTGTGTTGTAACTTACTTCTGCCTGCTTTTAAGTCGTGTTATATTTACAACATGACCGACTATGTGTTGACAAGCATTGCTCCAGTCCAGTTATACTCCTACCACTAGTGCGCATTCAACCACTCCATCGTTCATACGGAGTGTCCTGGGCACTTCCACCCACATGCACCTTCAACCACTGAGTGTCCTAGGCACTAACGCCTTAAGGCACATTCAATTATTCCATTTTTTTACGGAGTAACCTAGGCACTTTCACTCACCCAAATGCACATTCAATTATTCCATTTTTTTTACGGAGTGTCCTACGGACTTAGCTACACCCAAATGCACATTCAACCACTCCATCTTTTGTATGGGATGTCCTGGGCACCACCAAATTGTTACTTCTGACACTGCAAAAGTGGTTCTCTTATTTTTAGTTATATTTGTGCAATGAAAATTTTAAAGCGCCTGCTGCACTTGAATACTTGAGTCATCAGCCGCCTCTGATCCCTTGCAGAGTCCTCTACCAATACGGTATATCTCTTCCAATGGGCTCACACCATGGTTTTTTTTTCTTATTGTAGAGAATGCCAAGTCTTCATACCGGTACGTATTGATGCTACTTTTTTGTATATCAAAGTTTAGTAAAATATAACTTGACTTTTATCAAATATCACTGGTGACGTTTCGGATATTGCTTTAATTTGGATGTTAATGAGTACTCGGAATCTATTGACACAGTGTACGTCCCTTCTTTCTTCCTCTGTGAGATCGCCTTTGTTGTGGATAAAGAGGCTTTAACTACTCTATTTAATAATAATTGTTACTCGGGAAGCTGTAGACTTTGTGTTGTGTGCTCGTAAGCAACAAAACGTTCGCCTTTGTATCGCGTACGGAGCACAAACGACAAGAGTGTCCGTGGCGCGCAAATATTGGCTGCATCAGACCAGCATACCAGGAAAAAGTATCTCGTCAAATAACATTGTTGCAGACCCAGTATCTGGGAGCGTTCATTGGCCGTTTGTCTGTATGTTATTAACACTAATATTTATGTTTCCCGTTTAGGTTGCTACACCATGTCCTACCAGACAAGCATATGTAGAGCATATTGGGCCTTCTCCCTGTCACAATACAGATTAGTGAGGTTCGCCCGTACTAGGGTATGGGGCCCGGCAGCCCCAGGTGGCTCGTGTAGGTTACCTCAGTTATTAGCTAGGCCTTCAGGACGTCTGTCTTTCATGCCCACTTTGCTTCCTTCCAGATTTTATACTGTTCTGTTTATTCTGTTCTTCCTCTTCTTTCCCGACTTGCTGTTCCCATGCGCGTTGATCCTGTGTGGGCATACCTTCCTACATGGGTACCCCGTTTCTATCGACATACTATATGTCCCTTGCTCTTTCTTCTGTGATATCGTTCCCCTCGGAAACGGAGGATTAAAATTTTTACCTATAACTCTACCAGACAAGCATATACCGTATAGGGTGTATTATATGTCAATTGTGTGCTCATTATATACCTACACATGAGCGATAAACTACGTAGTGCTGCAGCAGCCGAGTCCGCAATAACGTCTTTGAAAGCGCATTCGTTTTTGTTGTTTGCTTGCCCCGTTCTCTCGTTATTTTTGCCTCCGCGGTAGTGTGAGACCGGCTTTATCGTCACACTCACAAGTCTGTCACTGTAATGCCCCGTCCACACTACCAGGCACTTCCGTGCAAAATTCGTGTATGCGATGAAGCATTGCGCTACGAAAGTCCACACAGTCTTACCGCTAACACAACGCTTGAGCAGTACAGATGTCTAGAACATCATTGCTGACCTGCCTTGAACCGATCGAGTTTTTTGTGTGTAATACCTACTGCTAACAACTTATTCTGCAGACTGCGTTGATGAAGTTAAGAATAAAAAATGGGAATGTGGCCAATTTCTTTGTCTTCTTGAGCAAAACGTACAGCTCTGTGTACGAGGTTAAAGCAAAACATGCAGGCGATTAGTTGAGAGAACCTCTTCAAAAGACTGCCGAGTGAACCACCATTAATATAAGTTCACTTGACAGTCTTTTGTTCTCCACACGCAGGGGAAAGTGTATGAACCAATTTGTTTATTCATCTCAAGCCCAACTGTGTTTCCACCAAACTCAATGATTAAATTTTAGCCATCAACTAAGTTTGCAGTGTCATTAGTAAAAGTTGTGGATATCTTCACAAATTTGCAGTGAATGAGAACTCAAAATGCTGCGCAGTAAAACGTCCAATTCATTTGTTCTGTGTACGGAAAAACGAAGGAATATACAGTAGCTCGGAACTGACTGGATTCGCGCCCTAATGCTTGCGAAAGTATCGAGCAACTTGGCAGTGTGTGAAAACCTATGAAGCTGCGATTTGCTGAAAAATATTTGCAGCGATCTGTGAAAACGTAACAGTATGAACGCATTTTTACGGTAGTATGGACAGTGCTTAAATGTTGAGAAAAAATCGATTTCAATAGCAGTTCTTGTGTGTGTGGAGCATGTCTTGCTTAATCACCTTCCAGAAATTTGTTGCGTCTATGGATTGTGAGACCTTCATCAATAGTGTAACGTTTATCGATTGTGTAACTTTCGTACCACCTGCAGCTAACCCGACAGCCGCAGCAAATAGTGAGTTTATAAATAAGATCTCACTTTTACATTTTCCGTACAGCTGCTCAGTCTTTGTTAAAATGAACATGGTTAATAATTCCAAGAAACGAAAGTAATTCATTTGAAAATTTTGAGCCAAGTCGTACTATGTGTGAGTTAAACTTGTTTTAGGTATTTAGATGTGAAAAGAACTGCTAATTTGTTCGATAAATTGCAGCTGTAAAAGAAGCCAAGCTATATTTGTGAACTTGATTGGTGCTTCAGCTTAACTAATATTTGTTAATCGTGGATAACAAGTTGCAGTTCATTGGCGAGAATTTGGCGAAGCGCATACAAGTTCCCAGGAATTTGTAGACTGGACGAGCGACTTGCTGCCGTAGTGCCTGATGCAATTGATGCGCACGTGTCTAAGTAGATGGATGATTTGAGTGGAAATTTCCCTGGGCACTCCGGTGCACATTCTCTTCTGTATTAGCATATTTCACAGTTCGTAGTGTTCTACATCGCTTTTTGTATCGTCACCTCAGTTGTTAATGCTGTGGTAATTCTAGGTATTGTAAGACTTTCACCGATGCGATCATCAAATACCCGTCGATTGACGGAATCTCTTGCAAGCAGAATGTCCTTCCCATAAGCGTGGGATAGTCACTGACATTTTCTTAATTTAATGATCAATATAATACTCAACAAAATTGAAGCAATAATTATTCGTCAAGAAAACCGACACGTGTGCGAGAAAAAGAAATTGTATAGATACAAGATAACGATTTCAATTAATACTAGTTAGTTCGTAACTCGTCAGGCAATGGCGTCTTGCGGTGGGGAAGCAAATAATAGTAATGGCTTCTTGCAGCTGTTGCTGGAGCGTTTTTTAAAACTCTTCGACTCCAATGGAACAGTATGAGGGCTTTGAGAATCAAGTCTTTTGATGTGGCCAGGATGCGGTAGTTTAACTGGCAATATAATAATTTGAGAATCAAGTCACTGGATCTTTATTCAGTTTTTTCTGTTTCATTTGTAAACGAAAGACGTTAATGTTCCATATTATCTGCAAGAGTCAATAGAACTTCTTTTATTACCAAACTTAAGACGACTGAATGTCACAGTTTGTATCCAGTTATAGGTAATATAGCGTAGGAAGTAATGTTAGATGGAAGCCAGGCGGAGCAACGTTAACAGTCAAATGTGCTTTGTGTTGGTCGTATGTTACCTCGAACATTGATTGAAGTCTTTTATCCCAAAGTTCACTTATTTTGGAAACTATCGTCAATGATGCTCCGCTTTTATTTTTTGATGGGAAGGCTATCCTTAAGCTCCCGATTTTGAAAAAGTTGTCAGCGATGCTCACCTTTAAGTTTGTGGAAGGCTTTCCTTAAGCTCCTGTATTTTGTAAAAAAAAGTTTCATGATGCTCTACTTTATTTTTATTGAAGAAAACTAATACCACGTCAACTTCTTCCCGTGTGCTTCGCTATTTCATTCCGTGTCTAAGTAGATGGGTGATTTGAGTGGAAATTTCCTTGGGCACTCCGGTGCACATTCTCTTCTGGATTAGCATATTTCACAGTACTTAGTGTTTTACATCGCTTTTTGTATCGTCACTTCAGTTGTTCATGCTGTGGTAATTCTAGGTATTGTAATTGAGTCAATGCTAGGGATTTGCCGCCCCTTTTGACTCGTTTCTCTTAATGCATCGTAGGACCTGATATCAACGACAAGAAACTGAATGACTGAAGTTACTCATTGCAACACGTTCATGTTGTCTAGCCTACAGTCTAGGTATACAGTGTGTTCAGATCGGGGAATGTAGAAAGTGAAATTACCCTGGGGTAAGTAAGCAATTACCACGCAGTGAAATATTACCGTTTATTGTCAAAATCCAAACTATTCAAAGCATTCACAAGGCACCGGTGTTCCTCAGTGCAACGGTCCTAGATATAGTCATTTATATTAGGAAAGTCATTTCACTTTAGTAGATAAGAACAGGTGGCACAATTTTACTCAACGGAAATTGCTTGCGTAACCTGTAGCAGCCCTTCGGTGCAGCGATTACATAATGCAATATTGCGGTGTGTCTCGCACCCATTCCATTGATGGTAAAGACGGGAATTTTATCTTCTGACAGTACATTTCTGCGCCATATCGGTACTTAACGCGTGCCACGAAATTGAATTGTCAGTTTATACTAAAAACTTACGAATTTTACGACACCATTCGGTGTACAGCACGTGTGCCATTGCTTGTAATGCAGCATTCTTTGCTCCTTTGAAATGTTAGTAGAGTGAGGGGTCGGGCTTTTGGAAGTACGCGTGCTGCTGGGGAAACCAACAATTTGTATGTACAGTATTTCGACATTCGTTGTGTTGTGAATGTAGATATCACTTGACTGCACTGATGGTTGTTCCCATTCTGTGTATGTGTGTGGCCAGAAAACACTGGTGTGTATTTAGTAGAGCGTTTTATTGTGAGCTGACTTGCAGAGGTAGCTGTCGTCCTAGTGTTAATTCATTGTAAGATGCTGTAGAAAATATTCCTTGAACGAAAAGATCTGTCTCTTTTTACAAATTACGTTCACATTTATTTCTCTAAGCCAGCTGCTTGTTGCATGCATCGAGATACTCACCCAAACTTGATTCCTTCTGTGAGCGTTTGCTGTTTAGACTTCTGGTGTGCCTGGATTTTATCGTAAGTAAAGTTTTTGTTAAAATTTTTGCATCGAGGGACGTTATTTTTTGTATGCTGCTGTTATTTTAACTTGGTCTTATCTGCCTTCCTGTCATATGGCGTGCTCGCTCGCCGTTGTCTCAGCGTTAAGTGTTGGTGGCATGGTTGTGGAATCGATTTTAGTCCGATTTCAACACAAGGGTCCAGCCAGTTCCGATTTGGACTCACCAGACTCCAAAGCTGGCCAACTCCGCCCCATTTTTCTAAATAATAAAATAAGCCAAGTTTCATCAACACCGACCATAGGCTGCAATCAGTTCCCGACCCCTGGTCGCCAAAAATTTTCAAATTGTACCGACCGCGAGACTGCAACACCGGCGCATGTCATCGTTTCATCCATAAGAGCNCAACTCCGCCCCCAATTTTTCTAAATAATAAAATAAGCCAAGTTTCATCAACACCGACCATAGGCTGCAATCAGTTCCCGACCCCTGGTCGCCAAAAATTTTCAAATTGTACCGACCGCGAGACTGCAACACCGGCGCATATCCTCGTTTCATCCATAAGAGCTGGCTGTGCTTAAAAGTGAGCAGAGAACGATAGCTATATTCATACGGGACTAAAGCAGAGCCACGCGTGACGTCACTGCTTGGTAGGCAATCGCATTTCGGCAGGGTCTCCACTATGACAATGTCGACTACTTTGCTTATCTATGACTCTACGCTTGGCTTTGTTTTAGTAACGTGAGAGTGTCGTGTTCTCTGTTCAGCTTGGTCCGTACTGTACTACCGGCAGCTCCTGGAGTCGTTTCCTGTAGCAATAATTTAGACTCGGTTGCTTTGTATTGTTCGCCTATCCCTTCCCTACTTGTGTTATATCATCGCTTCTTAATGCTCTTATGCTACCATTCCATTGAACTAATTAAGTGCGCTACTGCTGCACTGGTTTCATAAATACTTAGACTGCTTTTTGAGCTTCGTCGAAGTTTCGTTTAGGTTATTATTATTATTGTATGATTGTGGAAAGAGTAACTTGTGCTGCCACTTGAATGTTCAATGTTTCCCTCAGTCCACGCGACTTCAAACAAGTTTCATTCTTTCTTGGAAACTGTACAGCTTCTTTAATGCCGGTTTCAACATAGAACCCGCTAGTAGCTTTCGTAAATTTGGTTGTACATATTCTGTATTGTTATCATTAGATCTCGAGCAGTTGTCAGTAGAGTTCTTTTTTCTCTAGTGGAAGCCATGTCTGTAAAGCAGCTTTTGAGGACTTTCGTCATTAGGTGAGGAATCGCTCTTCTGAAAAATATACTTAGATGTAACTGTAGAACGGAAGAGGCATAATGCATTCTTATTCTAAGTTTTTTTTTACTTGTGCTGTAGACCTATGCCCCATTGTGAACGTTCTCTGAACTGTTCTTTTCTCATTCTGACAATTAGAATTTTAAGTCCATTGTCATAGATGTGTTGTGCAGATCTGTACAGCGTAATTTCTAAGAAAATAGCATTGCCCTACCGTTGTGCTGTGTTTCTGTACTTACCTTCTGGGTATTGCAAGCAATCAGTTTTGTTCCATTTGAGTTACCCGGTCATTCTTCAAAAATACCACGTTCTAAGCAATGTTAATCTTACGGCACACCGACGTGTTTTATACGTAGCTATACTCATTGGGTGAAGTGACACCGCGGCACCCAGCTCGTGTTTCGGACTTTCACTGATAGCTATCACTCCAGAGAGCACTCCAGCATTGATAGGCGAGAGGGAGTACCGCGATGCTTTTTCAAATTGGCTTTCGGCACTAGCAATTTCTCCTGTTCTTCGCACTATCAGATCTTAAAAATTATAGAACTAATATAAAGAGCAAATCTAGTTAGATGTGTCCTTTGTATACGAGATACTGAATTATTATTGGGTCCTCCTGACCTAGATGCCTGCCCACAGCTTACGCCGATTTTCCAGGAACTCTGACGGAAGGATTTTAAGCAAAGTAGATTGGATCTTCAACCTGTCGCTCTGTGCTGACTCTTGTTCATGTTTTTCACATGCTAAACTCATGAAAATACTCTATTTACAGCAAAAGTTGATACTTGTTTATTTGATTAGTGGATGGTTCTAAATAATTTGGGGGATGATCGTTGAAGCACTTGGTGTGTTTTTGTCTCGTGCTGCTAGCGCTTTTTCATTGATGTAGGTTCTTAGTCCTTGTATTTACGATGCAGTTCAGTGCCATAACCGACCGACCGTTCTGCTGCATATATGAGGGCATCGCCCTGTGCCAATGGATCGTTCCTGATGACGTGAATCTTAGTCTGAATGCAAATAGTCACTGACATAGTGATAGCCCAAGATCTAGGATACAGTGGAACTTCTAGGACTTAGACAGGCATACCTAGTGCCTCAGTTTCGAGTTGACAAATTTTTCTAGGTGACTGACTGTTTCCCCTACATTGGCAAAACATTTTCTTCAGCTAACACCCTAGGAATCTGTGAAGTTGTAGCTACTATTACTACACCACAGACTATGGAGCAGGCTGTTGCAACAACTCTTTACATATGGCGCTGCTTTCAGTGTACGTTTGTGAATATTTTCTGTTTCTAGGTTTCTCACTTTCAGGGGTTTTCTGTTTCTGGAGTCTCTTTTTGATATGTGCTGTATTCTAGCTATAGTCATGCCAGTGTAAGCAGTCTTTTAGGGGCGGGGCTGTATTGAACGGAGCAGTGCGAAATCAAATCTATTTACTAATGCCTTTTGAGTTTTCGATTATAAAAGTTTTATGGAATGAGTCAAGTTGTACAAAGCGTCTAAGTGAGATTTGGCTACGTTGCTTTGCGTTCGTTGCCACGCCCATCGGACTCCTTACGCTGGTTTGACTATAGTCGTATATCGGGCTCTACAAAAGTCCTGTTACACTCCTTTTATTTTTTTAGTGTTTCTTGCATCTTAGGTAATTTGCCTAAAAATCTAGAAGTTTGCAAAAGAAAGTTTGTGTAGATTTTCCCTATCATAGTGAAGTGGATTAAAAAGAATCGAGATATCTCTCCTCCTTCCCACTGGACCCCAACTGTAAAATCAACATTTTTCATTCATTACTGTCGCCAGACGGAAACTTCCTTGACTACAGAATGTTGGCGTAAGTCTAAAGCAAGTCCTGCAATTTCATACACAGTACAAGCGGGAGCTGCGATCTTCTTGTAGGGTAGAATGAGGGAAGGGCAAAGGAGTGCCTCTTCTTCCTTCAAGTTTCTTTGGAGCGGCTGTACCGATTTATGGCAATGTTTATACACTTATTCATGTATGTAAATCATTAAACTGTCCAACTGAATCAAAATTATTATTTCAACCTCTGTTTAAGGTCTTAAAGAGTGTAACAGGATACAGTATAGACCCATGTGAAGCATTGGTGAGCAGAAAAAAAAAGTTTTTTCCAAAATAACCAGTACTATAGAGGTTTGTATGTAACAAGCGTGCTGGATAGACCACCTCGTTGGATTCCCGAAGTCGAAAACACTACATAGTGCAGAGCGACTCAGGCCGCTTGAGGAAAACCCAAAACCACTGTGCGCAGTCTCTGTTGGTCAGTTAATTCCTGTGAGAAGTGGGATGATGTACCGTATGTAGTCTTACGAAGTTACAGTAAGTAAAATTAATTGAACTTTGGTGTTCAACATCCCCCCCCCCCTACCAATCCAGAGACACACCACCCACAGTAAGGAGATTTAGTATTGGTACGGTACAAGCCGCTGCATCTCGAAGCACGAGCATGATAAGTTTACCCCCTGCTGCAGTGCTTCATAGTAATATACAACCTGAACTGCAGCACTCGCCCCAAGGACGAGCAGTACCGAATTAGGGCGTGCGTAGACGTACGCAAAAGTTGCATTATCACGCATTTCTGTATCCGATTACGTTGCTTGCAATACAAAAGGCTTCGGTTTGGACATTGCTTTGCCCCTAAAAATAATGAGGTAGTAGTCTTTTCCTGCAGTTTGCATGTTATAATAATAAACAGCAATGGTCAAGCTGTCAGAATACTTCCTACTTCTGAGTTAGTTTAAGGTTTCAGTGACGCAAAGTTTTAGCTTGACATTCAAGCGTCATAAATAGTAGTCACGGTAACGTGACGGCCGAAAGGAAAAGTTTAGCTACTGAGCATTTCTGTGATACTGTGTCCACGCTCTTAGCGTCGCCGCAGCTGAGAGCACAAGCACGAAAAATAAACTCTAAACCACAGTGGCTCTCCCAACGACCTCCCTTCCCCCGTCTCTTCTGCGTAGAAGACATCCACCCAGGACAACCCCACAACAGTGTCACCTACCAACTACACCACAAGAACAAGACTACTCATAATCCCATACCCATAAAGTATGTCGGTTTTCTAACGATCTATGCAGGGCCGATTTGCAGGCTAAAATACATCTTCTACCACGACAACCTCATCGGGCAAAGAATTCCAAGGTGGCGAATCTCGGCAACTGAATGCTACCTGCCTCAACAATGTGCTGCCAATGGAAAAGCTGCAGTGTGTATCCACGATTTTTTTACATCGAGGGCCAGAATCCAGGCCATCGATTACCGAACTATGCAGCACCGATACCTACTTCAGATGGCAGAGTATATGGAGCGCCGATACCCAGGCAGTGCTCCGTCCTAACAATTAATCTAATAAATCTGCAGAGTAAAGCAGAGACGTACATGTCTGTAGGCGCCATGCCGTTGTCGGTGATGCGCCTATCATAATATTGGGACTACACTATGGCTTCTGTTCACAAGAACAACTTAATGCTAGGATGAGCGGCTTGCATGTCACTCGGACAGTTTTTAGCATGATCGACGGGAGAGCTACATGTCCTCGCAGCAAGTTGCTCGTGCTACCCAATTGTGAGATCCCGGCATAGCAAGTGAGCATGTCAGTTTGAGGCTGTCACTGTAATCTGCTCAGCGCTCATCGCATAATAATGGAGAGATAAAAACTTTCGGAACCTTGAATTGAGATTTTCGTGTGGCGAAGTGACTGTGTAGAAGGCCCCGGGTTCGAGTCTCAGACGCAACGGATTTACACTGCGTGGAGCACTTCAGCACTGAGACGCGAGTGGAAGTACGGCGAGGTATTATCAAATTGGTATTGACCACCGACTACTTTTCCTGCTGTTCATAGAACAAGCTCCTCAATAATATAGAATTAAGGTAAAAAACAATCGTTAGGTCTATTTACTGTATGCAAGAGTGATGGTCAATTCATTATCATCATTGTTGGTCTTACTGTCTTAAAAATACGACGATTTACGGGCAAATATTGAGGAAACAACCTATTTAGATACTTTTGTCAAAA
>LQNS02007215.1:16023585-16059903 GCA_001587735.2 Parhyale hawaiensis
TACTGTATGCAAGAGTGATGGTCAATTCATTATCATCATTGTTGGTCTTACTGTCTTAAAAATACGACGATTTACGGGCAAATATTGAGGAAACAACCTATTTAGATACTTTTGTCAAAATGTAATCAACTGCTGTCAAGAAATATATGCACTTCCAGGCCAGTAATCTTATTTTCAACACTCATACATTCATACAAGCAATAAGTACGTTCATAATTGCCGACATGCAGCTGTCATTACTGGTAATTATAGTTTCGCATGCATACTGGAGCTTACCCGAGCATTACAATTGCACTTCTGTTAGTATCTTACAATCATAGTTATATTTTTGCTTCTGGATAATTCCATATTTGTTGTCTTAGTACTTGAACTAAAACATGCTATTGGGCTCCGGATGCACTGGCGCGAAACTCGCCACGCTTTGTACGTGGATCGCTGTGCATGAGTTCAAGTACGTTTTCTTGCCGCGTCACAACCATCAGAAGCACTGCAATAAGCACTACCTAACTTAGCCGAACTTAACCTAACATAACCTTACCCTAATCTAACCTAATCTACTGTGCAGTGGCTTGTGTCAATGACACACAGCACATGTTACTTGAACGCAGCGCGCACGCACAGCGATGAATGTATACAGAATTGTCGCAAACGTACATAGCGCGTGGCGAGTTTGGCGCCTGTGCCTTCAGTACAGGTGGATGAAATGCTGCTCGTTTATTTATTATATTGTAGGAGACAAATATAGATAATTAAGTTGTAATTGGCTAGTTGTGAGTGTTTCATACCTATGTATTAAGTAGCTGTGTACAATTGTGTAATGTTAATTGTAAGTGATGAGCCCATTATATATATGGCAATTACTAATCATTTGTACTTTTACACTCTGTATACCCCGAGTGTTGCAGGGGGCACAGCATGTGCTAGCCTCCTCTCAATTACAGAAAAAAATGCTGCTTGAATGTCCGTCCGGTCCACAGTCCGGGAAATCTGATGATCTCCGAGTCCGAGTTCTGAAATATAAACAAACACAGTTGGTATCTGGAATGCAGAGAGTACATCTTAATCTTTATACTTAATACTATGCGCGTTATTTTTCACATTATTCCACCATGACGCTAACAGCTAAGTCCTACAGAGTAAAAAGAAAATCCATTCCAAAAGAGAAGAAGAAAATAGTGAAGTAAGTACAGTACTTCTTAGCCTTGTAATGGTTCTGTTTATAGTATGCCAAGAATGTAATTTAAGTACCTAGTTAGTAATGGTAACATGTTTTATACAAACTGTACATGTGTCAATATCATTGTTGCTTTTTATAATCTAATTATAACTGTAAAATGAAATTTTACTGTAGAATGTGAGCTGTTAATTCCTCTTAGCTGAGGAACATGGCTTGACCTAGTTAGCCTATTTTGTATTGCATTTATCGAGCTGTTCCACTAACCTTATGAGTTAGATATTAGTCATAGGTATAATGTACCCATGTACTCTATTTTATAGCCCTATGGGTAAATATTTGTCTTATCCCCCACCCGAGTTATAGGATAAGAAAGGAATTCTAGCATAATTGAGGTGTGCTGAAAATGACATCAATTTTTTGAGGTAATTAGGCACACCAGACCTACGCCTTAACTATCCTGCCCAGTATTATGAAGGGGCTTGTGCCTAACTATCCGATAGTATGGCCTAAAAAGAGGTGAATCTGAAAAAGTTTATGACTAACTACCCGACAGCACGGCCTAAAGACGAGTGAATTTGGCTCTTACGCATACGCATGGAACCTAACCTAGAGCAGCCGCACGCTCCGACGGGTCAGTGAATAAGCTGAAAAGACAAAAATTTGATGAAACAGAATTTCCAAAATTAAAGACCTATATATTCTGAATAAGTAATTTTTAACCAATCAAAATATATTAATATAATTCTGAAGTTCAAGTGGAGGATAAGACAAATATTAGCTGTCCTATGTATATTATATAGTGCTGTGATTATGAGCTAGAGTCCATTGCTGATGAACCAGACTGCATAATTTGACAATATTGATGTAATTGGTATCATTCGTGGGAACACAACATTAACATATGTTACATACCAATTTCAAATCTCTTGTGCATGTCCAGTGTTATTGACCCTTTCAAATCTTGCTTTCCACTAACTGCAGACCATTGCATTAAGCCAAGGCTAGACTGCAGAGTTTGGCAAAGATTCAAAGATCTTAAGTGATGGATTTGCCTAATTTTTGGTACCTGATGAAGATCTTGGTGACGGATTTGCATTTTATGCAACTTTTTTCAACATTTCAGGTAATGGTTTTCCCCAAATTAGGCTATTTTTGGCTCTAAATATTGCGATGCATTAGGGTAACATGTCTAGTACCCATCCACCATGCTAGTAGCCGTCTACTTGCTATAAAAATTTCCTGTGTGAAAAATAGTACTACTAGAGAGCCGTACATAGGCTTAAACTGTAGAGAACTACTTAGCCTATAGTTTAAGCCTACCTATGTACAGCTTTGTAGCACTGCTAGTTTTTACACAGGAAGTTTTTAATGCCAAGTGGATGGCTACTAGCATGGTCACCATGGTAGACTGGTACTAGACATGTTACCCTAGTTGAAAAGTCACAATCTTGGCAACTCATTTGACACACTCTGCAGTCTGGAGCCATATACTCCCTTAACTGCATCCTTCTTAGTTTAGAAGGTTTTGAATGCTAATAGCACGATCCAAGTATTTATATAGCCAAGGTGAAAATCAGTATGGCATATGATTTTTGTTTTACTGTTTAAACCCTGGTTAGGCCCTGTTATCCTATGCAGACTTCACTCATGTGATGTAGGTACAAGAAGTGGCTGCACATAGGTACATGCAGCATTTTGTGGAGGTGAATCTGTCACAACTCCACAGTGCCAACTTCTACAGTCTGGCTGATAAATGTATCTGAAAAAGTGTTCATGCTTTGGCTTAATATGTTTGAAAATGTGATGTAATTGTGCTTTAGCCTATTAAATTTTTTTACTTTTTGTCACCTTCCAACTCGGATGAGTTAAACATGTATATAGAAATGATCCTATTGACTCAAATGGCATTTAGCCCCTACAACATAGACTACATTACTTGGCGAATTTGGCATACCGTAATATCGCATGCATGTTTAGGGCTCCCGTGCAGCAATATTTACCTCTTGGAAGAGTTAGAGTGACAGTGGACAATTGCGTGAAGCCAAAAAATATATCCGTCAATTGTGGCAAAGGTCCAGCTATGCAATGGAATAACTTTGAGCAGCAGGCTGAATCAAGATTATTGCCTTCTCGTGGATGGTGAAGTTTTTACTTTATTTATTTTTTATGTAAGCCAAAATGGAAGAATATATCATATAGCTAGAGGATGTTACAAACTTCTTGGTACAAACTTCAGCTACTAGAAGAAAATGTAATTATTAACACCTTTTCCTCTAGCTATAAAAAAGCATAGTTTGTGAGATAATCATGTAAATAATGAACACTGATTATTAGTTACCTATACAGGTTACATGCACTCTGCTCATTAATACACATGCGGGTAGTTCTAATACTCAATAACATGAGAGAGTTTTTATTAGCAAGGATCTCATGAAAGTAATTGTTTTCAAAATATCTACCATGAACGTTGATACAAGCACGACCCCATCGTCAGAGATTCCATGGATCTCAGCGATACCTCCAGCAGTAGGTAACTGCAATATGAGTGACAAGGTCTTCTTCCGACTTGACAGGTGTGTCATCAATAAGACTTTTCATATGACCCACCAGAAAAAATCTAGTGGAGACAGATCAGGTAAACTTGGTGGCCAGGACACAGCACCATTAGGCCCTATGACCAATTCATAAATTTGGAAGTTGATGGTCGAGAATACATCTCACTTTCAGAGCATAGCCTGATGTGCCGGAGCTCCATCATGTTGAAATCAAAGTCTTGTACAAATACCCAATGGCCCATCGCCCAATAAATCCGATAGGACTTCTTAAAGAGAGACTCTGTAAATATTTCTAGTGAGTTGCTCTGGCAATATGTATGATCCACTGACTTGATTGTGAATGATACATGTCCAAACATTGAAAGTGTAGAGATGCTGGTGGCGATGTTGATGGATGACATGAGCGTTGTTCTGCTGCCATACGTGTACCGTACATTATGAATATTAAAAAGTCCATCACGGGTGAAGGTAGCTTCGTCTGTGAACAACACACGTTCTGCAAAATGGGAACTTCCAACTCCTGATTCAAAAACCACTGCGGGAATCGTTAACGAGGAGCATAATCTGTGGGAAGTAGACCCTGGACTCGTCTGGAAGTGATACGGATGATAATTACCGTATTTTAGTTCAATACTTGAACGCCTTCAGGCGTTTAAGTATTGAAGTTTTAATAATGATAATAATAATAAGTCCCGCATAAATTGGTGGGGAAACAGTGCATTTAAGCATACTTGATCTACTTACGTGAGCTAATAGCAAATTGTGCGTTAAGGTGGGAATCATGAATGATTCATAATCGTGACAAAAGTGTTGCCTGGACTGAGGCCTCAAAATAATTACCACCGTCACCCCCCAAGACCTCAGTACTTTACTCAGGTATGGCGGCCTCGGCAGCGCGGGCATCATTTACAAGAACCCTGCTTCGATCACCACCATACGGACGTTTCCTATCGTCACGCATGTGCCTAGGCACACTGTCAATGCACAGCACGTTCGTTGACACTTGCTGGTCACCTCGCCAGATGTCCATGCTGAGTGCACGGCGGTGGGGTTGTTTTTACCCTCTTCTCTTCGGCAACATTAATTCTGCTGGCGACACCCACTCTTCAACTTCCCTGAGGTTGACCTCAAACAGCACTCGCCAACGGTAGTAGATAGCTACGCTATCTAGAAGCAGGTACCGTTAAAGGAGACAGAGCACTCCTCAGTTTCTTTCCGAAGCGTCACGTTGCATCAAAACGTGACCTCCTCAAGTGAGATACCTCCCCTAGCGACGATTCCTTAATCGTCTGGTGATTTCCCTCAACAATCCCGTTACCGCTCGGGACGTAAACGGCTTGGAACCTCAGGGAAATCCCCATTCGTCACCGCCGAATTGTCCTAGAATAATTCGTCGCACGGCCGTCGCTCAAATACGACCTGCCTCAGTTAACAACAGTACTGTCGACTCAGGCATTGCCGCTAAATGACGAAACGCGAAGGTCCTCGGTCCACCATGGAAAGAGTGCAGCACCATAATTGGTTACATCAGCAGCAACCGGGCGCCGAATCAAGTCCGCAGCAGGACCCCCTCGCTCCACGAGGTTTTTCTCCTGCACAGCAGGATCGATCCTCTGACAGGCCTCAAATCCTGCCAACTCTCCCTTTACCTGCTCTTGCGACAGATCGCTACGAATCTGTCGACAGATGCACACTTGGGCATCTGTCAATGCCCAAGTGGTGCGGCAAATGAATCGCCCAAACGCCATCTTCCAAACTCTGTCTAGTGGGAAGCGTTGCAGACACATCCGCTGCACTCTCACCAGCATCACGGTAACTAAGCCACCTCTTAAATACCCTGGTCATCTGGTGAGCTTTGTTTTCGATCGTCGAAACCAACTGAACGACCAGTGCCAGATCTTGTTCAGCGATCGTCTCACGTACGGTATCACTTCTAGGCGATGCTTCACATGCATGTCTGCTGTGCCTTTCGTATGAACACGATTGCGCCCTTTGATGGTATTATCCATTCAGTTCATAACTGTCCGAGAATCACTGTTGATCGTGAAGGTTTTGAACGCCCACACAATTGCCAAGTTAATTCCCCGCGCTACAGCCTCCAACTCAGCCACACTAATGTAATGTAAAGGTGGTCTGACTCCTTGCGGAGTTACGATGCATCCTCAACAGTGCGATCACGATCTGGTAGGTACTTTCACAGGTCCTCGGAAACGTGAACTTGCAGGTACGCAGACTTCCGTTCAACGACCCTAAGCTCACCACGCAGCTGCCGCCAGTTCCGATTTTTTTCGCTGCACACAGCGACAGCGTTATCAGCTGTGTGACACTTGACACAGCGACAGCGTCATCAGCTGTGTGACACTTGACAAAGTCGTTCAGCTCGCGGTATTCCATGACCGGACACACTTGATCCTCCGTCAGTTGAACGCCAGTCAAGAAGGGGATGATGCCCTGAACAGGACCATCCTACTTCTTCAACAACCCCTTCGAGATCCAACTCAAGATCTCCGCATCATAACGCTGGCGCACACCAGGCGCGTGAGTCGAGTTGTAGCTACTCCGCGATCCGAGTCTGCAACTCTGAAGGTGGCTCCTCGCACCACCGCCATCTAACGGTCCAACGACAATGAACAAAAGTGGTAATGAAATCAGGGTCGTTAATTTCAAGAGGTGCAACCGTGCAGGAGCACCAACCAACTCCAACTTCTTCACTTAGCTGGCCTCCAGCTCAGTGCAGACGTAGGCTACCCACTCCCGGGCACTCTACAGCATCCGAGTGGCCGGTGTTTTCCCCAGACAGCCGAATACCACCTCGAGTTAGAGTCCCTTTTTACGGTCATACCCCCCCTCCCATGTAAACGTTGCCACCCAGGAGACCGTCAACGCCAAGGTTCCTCAACTCCGTCATCACGAGAGCAGTGACACCAAAATAGTGCCCCTGCAACTCAACAACACAACAGTGCTTCCCCTCGTGGGAGGTCCAGCCATCTGTCGTTATCAACGGCCTCGCCGGCCAGGGGCGTTGTCGCACCACCACCCGCGGACACACAACGGTCCGTTCGCTCCCGGAGTCCAATAGACACCAGAACCAACGTTCGTTAAATAGAGTGTGAACAACTGGCAACCGACGAATACGGTACTCGTCTCGCCTGCTGCTCCGAGCTATCGCACGACACTCTCGCGCCACTCAGGGTTCCCTCCCTAAAGTAGCACCGCCATGCTCTAAGCCCGGCTAAGGTTACTCGTTTCCATCTCGAAGGACGCGTCGCCTCGACTGGCGCCCTCCGCAGGGAAACCCAACCCACTAGCAGCGGTTGTAGCTGTCTTCCCTGACGTAGCTATTACGGTATAGTCCCGAGCAAACTGGCCAGCTTTCCCACACGCATAGCAGGCCGCCCTTCCACCAGAAGCCGCCTTCTCGGACACCCACCGGCAGGCGCCTCAACTCTACGCGTAGGTACGTGGCATATTTTCTCTCGATGCACACCATCACAGCGGCAGCAAGATATTGTACCACCACCTCCCTGCTTCCCTGAAGCGGCGAGGTCTGCTGCGGGTCTCACCTTTCTACTCCGCCCATCAACAGCCCTCCGTGCGGGCATACGGTCTCGCAATTTCGACAATCGTATCGAACGTGGCAGTGTATGCGTCATTACGCGTAACCGCCCAGGCATACAACAAAGTATGGAGGTCTTCGTAGAACTTTACCCTAAAGGCCATGTCCCCCACTTCAATCCCACCTTCGCACCCAGACGCTTCAAAGAGTTCAGGTACACGTCCACCGACCCGTCAGCTCCAAGATGAAGGTCGGCGAACCGTCTTCTGCCGAGGCAAGGCGTGCCACCAGAGTACAATTAACCACTTCCCATTGGGAAGCATTACCGACACTCCGACAGTCATACGGCGATACACGCGAACAGCATTGCCGTCGAGCATGAAACCGATGATATTGACTGGAGCCACGTGCTTCTACTGGCAGCGCCCCTCCTGGTCTGCCAGCTTCTCACGCACATCGACCGACCCATTGCCGGCGAGCTTATGCAACTGCTTAGCCAGTTAATCAAGAATTGGCTCCCGTGCCTGAGCCAAGATGTTAGCCAATGCATCAACATCCCCGAGTAAGCCCAGCTTACCCTCGACCGATGCTGAGGGTCCCGGACCATCAGCACCAGCCAACTCGGCCTTCTCAGTTGCCGCTGCCTTCCCAGGCTCCGCCATATTGCCTAGCGAAGGTGACTATTACTACGCCTAGATAACTTATGTGGTTATAACAACCAAGGCAGTGCAATACACTACCGTCACACTCGTGACCGTACTTGTGCCCACAGCACAAATGTCACAGACACAGCTGCAGCGTTGCACAAAAACAACACTCGTGCAATGCCCAGCATTGCAGACACTGATCGTGCCACACTCGTCAGCAAGTTGACTCACCTCTCGCGGTTTTTGCTTACTGTTCAGTGTTTCGTGCCCTCCACAACTCCCTTGCGGGCACCCGATCCTCACCACGACGTCTTCGTCCACAGCACCTCTCAACAGATGCTACTGTACAGTTCGATAACTGCTTCCAAACGAGTAAAGACGAACAGATCACTTGGTCACAACACATCCGCTCACCGCCTCATCGATTCACTGACTGGCTCAACCACCGATGACGCAGCAGCAGCTGGCTCACGAGTTAGCTACCTACTCAAAAACTTGCCAAAATACCCTAGATTCAGGTAGTCAGAAAACAACAATCTGACACGTCAGACTGAAAATAAAATGCTTTGTCTCTCTTTGCAAATTCATTATTATCTGCATATAAAAACATATACAGTACTTACCGAAAACTACTAACAGCAGATTCCTATTCCAAAGAATAATGAATAGCTACCATTGTTTCCACAGATTTACTGGTAGTTTGGTATGTAAGTCCTGCATAAAATGGTGGGGAAACAGTGCATTTAAGCATAGGTCACTTGATTTACTTAGATGAGCTAATAGCAAATTGTGCAATAAATTAGGAATCATGTAGCTATGATTCATAATCCTGACAAAAGTCTTGCTTGGATTTCACAGGCTCACTTAAAGAAGTTTAAGTGTCTGGTTTTGGAATGGTTAAACATTCCTTACTTACCTAATTCCTCCTAGTCTAAGTTAAAGCCTCTTTTCTAATTAACCTCTTCTACTCAGAAGAACCTCTATTAGATGAAATTACATTATTTACTAAAAGCTTGTCAAATAATGTGCCTCACTACAAAATTGTTACCAGTACTATTGCATGTGTTGTTGAATACCTAGCTATATGAGAAATATGTAATGTAGCTATGCAGGACATTGCATTCTGCTTGTATTACAGCATGAGTATTACAAAAAGTAGTCTTGCAATGATTGTGATTAGCTATATAAATCAAGTAATTTGATTAAAACTACCCTTTATAAAATGGTATACAATGCTGTAACTGTAGCTAGGTATAATATAGGTAGCCACTGGTACCTACCTAATTCAACTGACAGCATTAGTGCCAAATAATTTGCTTGTAACTGTGTAATTAGTGTCAAATAGAAAAATATCTACAAGTAAAATATCTAGTCATTAATTCCTGAGTGTTCAGTAGGAGTGATAGGTACTAGAAATGTACATTTTAACATTTATTTAATATTGGTATTTTTTGATATAAATTTATTTGTAACTTTTGAAATAAAATAGAGATATTTTTACACTTAATTTTAGTTAATTATAATAAAAGGTAGCTACCTATTCTTCTAGAATGTTCATATTCACCTTAGCAATGCAGTTATCTAGTACATGTACTTAGTTAGCTATGCTGTTGAGCTTGATAGTGGGAAACTGTGATATGACAAAATGTAGGTTTCAGCCAAGCAGTCCAGTTTGTATATCGGTAGGTAGGTAATAGGTGTATCTTTCGGTTCAGTAGCTACTGGACAGAAATCAACTAACAAATTGTTGGTACATATTTGTGGTAGCAGTGCAGTTGGTAGGTAAGTATCGTGTTCAGTGTGGTCCTGGGAAGCCATCAACCTTATATGAACGATATGGATGTGTTATGCTAAAACATGGTCTGCAAACAGTTTTTTAGATAAGAAACTGGCTGTACAAAAATGATCACTGTTATTTGTTTCAGAAACAAAACATTGTATGGCATCTATGAAGCTCAGCGTCGGGAAAAGTTCAATGTGAAGCTGGAACAGCTCCGTCAGGAGCTGGCCCCTGAAGTCAGGGCCAACACCAAGTTGGAAATTGTTATTGCTGCGCAGCTTTTTGTCAAGCGTTGCAAAAACTTACATTTCCCTAAGAATATTGACATCAAATCTGAGGTAGACCAAGGTATGTATACATTGTTTGCTAAATCGTAATTATGATGTTACGGTATTAGTTATTAAGTTAGCGTCATATATTATGTGCCTATACCGGTATGTAAAATTTATAATTCAACTTCTTTGCATTGTCTTCTAATCTAGAACATATAGACTGTAGCAACAGTAGCCTATATGTTTGTTATTTTGTTTGGTTGTTGAAATGTATGCAGTTAAGGGAATGCTACATTCTTGCTTAACCCTTAAAGGCATTTGACACCTTCCTGATGGATTGATGCTTTGGAAGGTATGAGAAAAACTGAGAATAAACGAATGCTTTTAACAGTTGCATTTCTTTATCGATTTGGTCCTGTGCAGTGACCATGCTGGGCTAAAATCTTCAGCAACGTCTGATGTGTTTTGTCGTAGGTAAATAGCTACCTACTTCCTATTATTTACATAATGTATCAAGTCCAGATTGTCTAGCTAGTTTCTTATAGACTACTACCTCAACAATCATCACAAGCACCTATGGTACTTTTTTACCGTAGCTACATACTGTGGGCAGCTGCCTAAGACGTGTTCTCTCTTTTCAGGATTTCTGGAGAATTTGCAAGCTGATTTCGTTAATGAAATCCTCAACCAACCCGCTAGTAAGAAGCCCAATGTTGATACGGCATCTATCCAGCAATGTCCAAGTGAAACGCGGGCGAAAAATCGTAACATTTTGGATGATGCTCATTCCACTGCTCCCCTTATTGAGTTAGACCAGAACTGTAGAATTACTCGTAGCTCTGGTGAGGATGTTTCTTCCCTGGTTTTCCGCAAAAATCCCTCTTTTAATTTACCTTCAGTATCTGTCACATCTGCAGGCAGTGCTGTGCCTATCTCCACTGTAACTCTGTCAGCATCTGTCTCCATTGTAACTCCTTCAGTACCACTATCCACTGTTGCGCCTTCTGCAGCAGTTTCTACCTTATGCCGCGGTTCTTCTTTGCTACCAGTCTCTACTACCTTATTTGACAGTGGAATTGCTTCAACTGAAAATAACTTAACAGCGTATACGAACATAGGTGATGGGTCAAAAGAATCCAAACCAATTCTATTACCTCAGGTTGTCCAAACCGGTGGAAAAGCGACAATCATTTCGGCACCTGTTCTACCGCTCAACAAGTTACCTACTACAGTATCTCCCCCCATTAGGATTTTTCCTCAGAGTCCTATAAGGCTTGGCAGTAAAGAAGCTTCTGTTGTAATTGGTGGCCTAGGAAACAGCCCCAGCAAAGTCATCAAAACTATAAAAATAGTGAAACCGGTTACTTGCGCTACTTCTATCGCGCCTGCCCTGCTTGTTCCGAAGAAGTTGAGGACTGGGGCGCCCATCTCGGTTGTGACCTCGCGTCCTAGCGCTGTGCCAGGCACTTCATCAGCAAAAACGACGGTCATAACACCAGTTTCTCTTGTATCTCCCAAGTCAGCAGCTTCTGCCACTCGTTTACCAAGTAATGTTATCATTTGTGACTCAAAAGCGCCCGTACTGTCTGTATGCTCAAGTTCTTCTACTGTACTACCCGTTCACCAGTCTACTGTGCAGCACACTACTGAAAACAGAGTCCTAAAAGTCATTGGTCATGGTGGAAATAGCACACTTCTGGGATCACAGATCCGCACTGCTGAGGGCCCTGCTACAAGTTTGTCTAGCACTACTAATCCCTGTTCTCCCATTGCTAAACCTCTCTCTTTTGCTTCTTCGCAACAGAAAAATATTGCTCCTAAAAAATTACTCAAAGCTCCTAATATAATAACTTTGAAACCAATCCAACTTCTCTCTGAAATCAAATCCGATCCTCCATTGGTTGTGTTGTATCCTCCAGTAAAGCCTGCTCCTCCGAAACTACGAGCTATTGCTCCTAAGCAGCAAAGCTGCTCCACTTGCACGGCTAACACCGCCACCACTGTGCTTGATTTAACACAGGTGGTAAAATCTATTAGACCTAAACACAGTCCATTAAAACCTGCAGTTATATCGGAGAAGCGTAAATTAGAATCCTCTTTGTCTGAAGAAACCCCCGATAAGCGGCTCAAGGTAGGTGGTACCAGCAGCTGCTCAGGTGGCTACAGTAAAAAGAACGTCCTTACAGGTGACGATGTAAAGAGCTTAGACAAGGAATTTGGTGAACCAGCTGCTCAGTCGGTTTCGTTAGCATCTGTATGCACACAGCCTGCTCGAAGTGGTGGCATCTCTGACGTATATTCCTCTTCTAGTGGTTCATTATCCACAAAGTTGTCATTAGGGTCTGACAGACAGGTAAATGTTGAGGCATCTGTAGCTCTGACTAGTTCTACTGTAGCTCCGAGCTCTGCAGACTCCGAATCTCTGCGGGCTTCTCTTTTTCGAGCGGAAACGCAGTTGGTTCAGCCTTGTAATCCTAATGGCAGTGTCAGCGTGTCTACTGCTGTTCCACTCTCAAATGTGCTTGATCCAATAACTGTTTCCACATCAAATGCACCGCCTTTGCCAAGTAAAGTACTTGTAGCTCCAATCTCAATTGGTACTTCATGTGTTGCAACCACCGTTCTATCCAAATCCTTTATTGATACCAATGCATCTTCTATATTGAGTGAGTGCAAGCCAGTTGCCCCTACTGCTTCAATCAGTTCTGTACAGGAAGGTGAAAAAGTTTCAGTTGCTTGTTCTTCAGTTGGTTGCTCAGATGGAATATTGTCTCCTTCTCGGATTTTTGCTACTTCTGCGCCTACAAACACTTGTTGTAATCGTGATGTTAGTCACGGTAGTACATCGTTTCATGTTCAGGCTGCAGTGGATACAATGCCTTCTTATTTACCTACCACTTGCCATTTAACCCCCGTCGCTTCCATAATTGGAAACCATCGTAGCCATCCTGGTCATGTGAGTTTACATTCGCCGCTGCCAACTACTTCATATTCTGTTTGTGGTGTTTCGGTAGCCTCCGCCATAACGTCACGGCCGAGTTCCTCTTACGTTCCCAAGAAAGTTAGTCTTGCTGCTGACTTAAAAGATTCTCAAGGTCCTAACATACTTTGTACACCTGAGGTATCTGCTGCTGTTACTCTTGGTAATTCAATCGCTAGTGATGCTCGAGGATCTTCTGGTATTTTTTCTGTCGCTACGGCTCCTTTAGAGAAAAGCTTTGTAAATGAGAATGAGAGCACGACATCATTGAAAGCAGTTGATAATGTAAGTGCCAACGCTAACAAGCAGGAACTGATAACTTCGTATGCTCACCAATGTCCGGGTGTCAGTTCAGGCTCAAGCAGCAATTATAGCATAACCGCGCTTTGCATGTCATCCAAAGGTCCTGAAGTGAAACAACCCGAAAATAAAGTAGTTTCAGACCATACAGATCATATTTTTGTTGCCCAGGATCATTCGTCAAGCTCTTCCAGCTGTGGATTGCCGATTTCAGCTGGTATTCCAGTCGTGTGTCACACTACAACTTTATGTAGTGCTCCAGATGCTTCTCAGCAGAGTTGTGGTAATTTTGTCACTGTTGCACCACCGGTGAGCTCCGGTGGATCTAATGCTGCAATTGAAAGCGGTAAAGTCAATTCCAGCTCTGTTACATCGGAGACTCCAATTACTTTGTCTCTGTCCTCTAAAGAGGCTACTGATCACACTAACGAGTCGGTAATGCTTGTAAGTTCTGCATCAAAAGTTCGATCTCATCCGTGGCTGCCCACTGAGTTATTAAGCCCCTCGAAATATCCCCTGTCCAACTCTTCTGGCATGTCTTTGGATTTGCATGACAAGAGTCACATGAAGAATATTTCTATTCCCTCAGATGAGACATCTCTCAATAAACACATAGTACCCGAGAAAAGTGCATTGCAACCAGTGCAACAGTTAGCATCTAAAGTTCATATGGAGACTTATACACCACATAGTTCTCTGGCCACTACGGCTACGGTTGTTAGAGATACTCGACATGTTTTATCTTCGTCAGCTCAATCAGTTCCTCCATCGTTAATTACTTGCAAAGCTTCCATACGACCTACTTCCGTTGTTTCTGTGTCAGCTTTACCCGAGATGATTCCATCCTCTTCATTATCATGTGTATCGTCAAGTGAAAAACCTGCTGCCATAGTGTTTCCGCCTATATTGTCTACCAGCGTTGCGCCGTCGTTTGCTCATCTTAATTGCGGCATTTCTGCAGTTGCTTCCGATTCAACAACAAAAACAAGGCCTGTTGGCGTAACCCTGCCCGTTCAGTTAAACTTGAGTGTTAATAGCACATCACTGTCACAGCATCACCCTGATAAGTTTTCTTCCGTGTATTCTCAAGCTGACCACAATTCAACTTCAGGCTCCAAATTGAGTCATGAGCGGAAGATATCCAGTCTTCATGGTACCACATCCATGTATTCTAATCTGTTACTCACTAGTCCATCAAATTTTACTTTCCTGTCACCCACGTCCAGTGTTTTGGCACCTGGCTTACGCCCTGCATTATGTGTACCATGTACCCTCATCAGCTCCAATAGCTCAATATATTCCTTTAGTTCTACGCAGAACTATTCACCTACTTATGCCACATTTGTATCTTTGCCTATGTCTCACTCAACTCCTACTACTTTCTCATTCTCGTTATCGTCGTACCCTTCTTCTGTTGTAAATGCTTCTACAACAACGGTTAGTTCACTCATGATGTCCGGGTCTTCTCAGACAAGCAACTCACATTGTGTGCCATCGAGCACGAGCGAAGCCTTCAGCCTTCCTACCTTCATTGGGGAGGGTTCCCAAGCTTTTTCACTTCAGGCGTATCGACTTCCTGTCACGACGTCATGGTTGGACAGCACTTCTGTGCCCGACTGTGGCAATCCTGGCTCATTTGCAGTTTCCTTATCCGAACCTTGCTTGTCTACGGAGAATTCTATGAAGGGAACACAAGTACCCTCCATCATCCACAATCTAACTACTTCAGTTACTAACCTAGCTGTCAGTACTGCCTCTACTTCTAGCTCGAACAAAGCTACTGATGGGGCTATAAGCACTCCAATCAACCCTACCATGAGCAACAAATTCTTGGACTCAACTTCCAACAAAACGAACGAAGCCGCCACGAGCTCCTTGAATGTCTCGCCGTCGAAAGAGCAGAGCACGTCAAGTGGACAGCATTCTCTTGTATCGACTTCTTTGTCATCTGCTGGGTTCTTTGTTCCCACGAGTCAGAGCCAAATGTCAACGAGGCACAAATCCACCCAAAAGAAAAGTGATCGTGAAATATTCTCACCTGCTAGCACCGGTGCTTCATGTAAGGTGGATATTTCACGCAACTTCACTGCATCACTGCCAAAGAGTGTAACCCAGTCTGCGCCTGTAAGTACTGTTAGTTCTTCGATATCATATTCGAAAGCTACGTCAAGAACGACGCCTCTGACAATTCCGTCGAACAGCGTTGGGTTGAGCAGTCAAGGAATTGATTTAAAATCTTCCAAAGAGGCTATAAAACCTATTATTACTGGTGCTCCACTACATATTGTGGCAAAACCTGATATTCCAATCATTAATACAAATAATTTTTCAATCAGCTCAAATAATTCGACTGAGCATGTTGATGTGCCACAGAAAATTGAAAGAAATAGCTTTACGTCTTCTTCATCTTCACTGCATCGCTCTAGCACAGTGTCTGATCTACCGTTAAACCAGTCATCTTGCCTACCCATCTCGAGAGGCAGTGATGGGACGAGCAATTCCTCGACGTTTTTGCCCTCCTTTTTGCCTACCAGCTCTAGTGTTCCTACCAGCAATTCCAGTTCATCTCACCCTGTGCCCATATTCAAAGCGAGTTCAAACTCGCTCTCTGCTCCTAGCTCGAGCGTTGCTACCAACAGTTTCAGTTCATCTCACCCTGTGCCCATATTCAAAGCGAGTTCAAACTCGCTCTCTGCTCCTAGCTCGAGCGTTGCTACCAGCAGTTTCAGTTCATCTCACCCTATGCCCATATTCAAAGCGAGTTCAAACTCATTCTCTGCTCCTAGCTCGAGCGTTGCTACCAGCAGTTCCATTTCATCTCACCCTATGCCCATATTCAAAGCGAGTTCAAACTCGCTCTCTGCTCCTAGCTCGAGCGTTGCTACCAGCACTTCTAATTCAACTCACTCTTTGCCTTTGTTCGGAGTGAGTTCTAACTCGTTCTGTGCTTCAGAGCCGACGTACAGCAGTTTACCGAGCTCAGTAGCTCTGCATGGTCATGTATATACCTCTGAAAGTTCACAAACATCAGTTTTCTATTCGTATCCCCATCAAATTTTCTCTAATGACATGCAATCCTTAGGTCACACTTTACATCAAAGTGTCCACAAGTCCGACAGGATCATGCAGTACAACACAATTAACAGTCACAATGAAAAAACTCAATGTTCAAAAAGTGCAACTGTCTCGGCTGCTGTCACCTATTCACTAACTCCCTCCAGTTGCTCATTTCCGATTAGTTCCCTTGCGAGCACGCTGCCCTCGCTTGTAGTGTCCACAACAGCTGCAGTGAACTCTGTGTCAAATGATCTGACCTCGTCTATTCCATTTGTTGCTGACAATAGCCAAAAATCATCTCATTGTTCCAAAAGTTTGAGTAAGTGTTCAGCAGCATCTTCTGATCCTGACGAGGCAGCACGACTTGATATAACAATCTTTTCAAAGCACACTGAAGACGCATCGCTACCAACGCAAATGTCAAAAGACCAAAGTGAATACAACGATGCGGCTTATAGCCTGTCGTCTATTAGAAAAGAAAAGGATTCAAAGCCTACATCTTTAATGGCCTCAGTTAAAGTTTCATCCGCCAATAGTATACTCCCTGACACCAGGGAAAGTTGTTCATATTCACTGTCTAATAGCACAGTTGCTACACAGACTCAGCAAGCGACTAGCTCAAACGTTGCACTCACCGCCAACACAACCACTGCAAAAGTGTCACCAGCTTATGCTGATGGTACCCCGGTCACAATTGTTTCAAGTGCATCACATAAGTCTGCTCAGTATCCTGCGTATGTTGTTTCAAATGCCCCTTTAATAAATTCCCAGGATAGAATTGCCTCTAGTAAAGATAGTTCTTCACTTTCTATGGTAGTTACGAACTGCAATGAGCAATCGGTGCTCCCGGTAAAGAATAATTCTGTAGTTACCAGTAAAATAGCTGAACAATCTGTGAATTCTACCCAGACGAAAGGTGTGGAGCGGCTTGCAGACCAAATTACGACAGTGGCTAACTTGAGAACTGTTGCATCTGATAAGCCCTTTACGCAAGTGTCGACTGTTTCTACAAGGACCGCTGAAAGATCAATAAATCAAACTACTTTGGCCGGTACAAAATTGACCCATCAGGCTAGTAAGTTGCACCCAGCAACCACATCCTCCGCCCACCAAAGCAGCCAGTCTGGCGATAAAGTTGCTGATCAGAATGCCACTGTGTGCTCCAAAGGCCATATGGTTGATGCATCTCTGCAGTCTCAAGTGCACCAAGTTATGCATGAACAAACACAAGTTCTGCCTCTGCAGACTGTTCAAAACCCACAGCAGCTACAGGGTCAGCTGCAGCAAACTCAGAATTCTAATTCTTTCCAACACCAAATGACTCACCAACAGCAAAAAACTATGCAGCAGCAGCACTCGCAACAGATGAAGCATCCTCAAGAAATTGAACTACAGCAGCTTCAGCAACAACAACAGCAGCAACATCAGCAACAGCAGCAGCAGCAACAACAACAACAGCAGCAACAACAACATCATATGAATTTGCAGTTACCGGGTTCCATGCACCATCATCATCACCCACATGTTCATCATTCTCAGCAACAGCAGCAGCAGCAACCTGCTCAGCAAGTACATCCACACCAACAGCAGCATCAACATCAGCATCTCATGGGCAGCAACTTGTATGCAGCTCCTAGTTTCGACTACTCTGGTTCGCTATACAACCGTCGCCATCCTACTTCACCCCGCGGTGAGTCCCGCCACTGCTATGCTACACCGTCGTACACTAAGGACCAACAGCTCCAGCAATATCAAATCGAAGATCACTCGGCTCTCAGCGATCTCTCAGGGGTAAGTAGTTTCATTCTGGATGAAGGAGCGGATGAGAGGGAAACGCTAAGTGATCCTGTTCGATATTTTTCTGTTTCGCATTTGGTGAGCCAAACTTCCACCCGGAAACAGCCTTCAACGTCTACCAAGTCTGACGAAAAGAAGCCTGAGAAAGGATCGAAGCAAGTGACGGGGAAGAAAACCGAATCTAAGTCCAGGGGGAAATCTGTGGGTTCCTCGGAGAGCAGACGTCGCAGTCCGGGCAGGAGTAATATTTCTGCACAGCAGGCTGCGATGTGGCACTCCTCCAAGCTCGGCGGTAGTCAGCAGAAAACTCCAAATTATTCTGCTGAAGCTCTTATATCTTCGCAGAATTACATGCGGTCTGCCGCAGCGCCGCCGCAGCCTATAAACCAAAATTACCCTATTATGGCACAGAACATGTACCAGTATCCTCACCAAATGAAAAATTTCTCCCAAAACGCTTCTGCCCCCTTCGGTTATAGCAGTGCGGCTAACAACGCTGGGGATCCATGTACTCCTGACTACAACTTTCAACTGTACCAAACCACTGGTCCACTTGGATACGCCGGCAACATGCCATACATGGCTCCTGCGTATCCTTACCAGGCCTCAAGTTCATCAGGCATGCTCACTAGTGATATCATGGCTGCTCCTCATCCCCCTCCCCCGCCGCCTCCAAGATTCCATGAATTTCCGCCCGACCAGAACAGTTTCCCGGCCAATCCCAGCTTTCCTTTTGCGTTCGACACACAAGACATGTGTGGTGGAGGCGGAGGTGCTAACGGTGCTGTAGGCAATCCTCAGTACGCTACTCCTACTATGCTGGACAATCCTTCACTGCTTGGTGGCTCCAGCAGTAGCAGCAGCGCTCACCGTACAGGTCCGTGTGTGCCCTTCAGTCCCCTTAGGATGATGGATAGACAGCAGAGTGTAGTGGCGGGCAACATGCCTCCTGCTGCACAGCTGTCTTCGTCGCTGTCCAACTTCAATCTCACCAGCATCATTCCCGAGATTGATAGTAATAAGGTGAGCGATCTTATCACGAATAAAATATTTGTTGAAGAAGTAATCTTGTAGTTCAACTTCTCGTAAAATCGCTGCCACAAAGTGAAGAACTTTTGTAAGCATTCCGTATATAACTCTTGTGGGTACCTTGTCCAATATTGGTAACTGGAAGAGAGTAGCTGTGTATCATTTCAAGTGAAGAACCTTTATATTTTAGAAATAAACTTTAAGCATCATTTCCTTATGTTCATGACGTTTTACCCCTTCGCTACGGGGTGACTTCACTTCCGCAACCAACGAGTGATCTGATTGCATGCCTGTTGCGAATGATTTACCGTACTAACCCCGCTAGAGGCCTTATCTTTTATTATTATACTAATTATATTTTCTTATTCTAGTGTGTACCCTACCGTTCACTGTTTCTAGTGTGTCAAAAGATAAGACGCTCTCTTCTATCCATCCTCTGCTCATCTCAGTGTTGCTAGACTGCGATATTTAAGCCTGCAATATTGTGTGAAAATCAACGTTTCTTAATCAGGTCGGTGGTGACAATAGTTCCTTGCTGAGCGCCTCCCGAGGTGGCAGCTCTTCGACCTCCTCGCAGTCCCGCACTGCTACTGCTGGAGGTGGCGCTGGTGGAGCTGGAGGGGGGTCCTCTGTCGCTGCCAGTGATTCTTCGTACGCCCTCAAGTTACCCTCTGCTCAACTCGATCACAACACCAACAAGGCTCACTTCCATCCGCAGATCACGAATTCTATGAACAATTTCTTCCCCACTCATCCTCAGGTAAACTTATGCAAACAGTTGGTCTAAATTATGTAAGTAGTGTTCTGGCAACATCTCCGTAGCGCTAAAGGAAGTACTTTCAAACCAGTCTTTTGTACGTGGTATTTTCTTCCCTGCTCATGCTCAAATAACATGCAAATAGTTGGTCTGTTAACACCACAGCTTAACTGGAGGATTTTGCTACACACAAGTTACAAACGAGTCTTTTTACACTAGCTAAATCACTAATGTGGCGTTTTGAATGTTGCCGTCATAATAAACTATTAGCGCCCCTTAGATCACTCGCTTGTTCGGTTAGTGTAGTGTGTGCCTACAATCAGTCTTGCCGATTGTATACACCTCAATGACGTCATGAATGTAGGGGACATGACTCTCCTATTGGTTTACTTAGCTGATACCTAATTTTCTTCTGAGAAATCAAAGTTCATCCTCTAGCTATGCCAATGAACAACGCAGTATGTGGAACAACTTACCAGTAATTAAATCATTGATCCACTCATTTTGTATTTAATTTGATATTGTGTATACTAAAACGTGGCATTCTTCAGATGTAAATTTTCTTGTGTATGTTGCCAGATTATAAAAAAGTTGGTGTCTATCACAATGGATTGATACGAATGCGGTATCAATCTTTTGAAAATTACTTAAAAATTTGAGTGGAAATAAAACCAAAGTACTAAGTACTACTGTGAAACATAAGCATAAAACAAGTGAAGTGTTTTAGCTGAGTATCCAGACCTTCAAGTGAAAAAATAAATGAATTTGATACATTTCTCTTGAATCACTATTACCATCCGTGGCTAAATACAAAGTCTATCGCATATGGTGACTTTAATATAAATTTATTTGATCCTCTCGGCTTATTCATAACCGAAGATTCTGTACATATCATTAGCTCCTATAGTCTCTGCAATCAACAGTCCTAGTAGATTCACCCCCGAAAATTTTATATCTACCTAAAGGTTTCTTAGCTATTAGACGAGATATGGTTAAATTTTTACCCCGATGCGTATCTGGGGTCTTCAATGTTGATGTCAGGGATCACTTGCCCGTTTACTTGTGCTTTTCTTGTGCCACAACGATCTACTGCTGTGCAATATTTTCAAGGCCAGTCGGTGTTGTCGAGTGTAAGAATGTTTTGTCAGCAAAATGGAGGAAACAAGCTGTTCTTACGCTGACCTTGCGATGTGTCTACTGTATACTCATACATACCCCGCATATCAAGAATGCTTCCCATTAACAAACATAAAATCTAAAATGAAAAATAGCCAGCCTCGATGGCTTTCTCATGATTTGAAGTACGTAATTGGAAAAAATATCGCTTCGACAGTTTATTTAGGCGAGACGTAATAACCAGAAAGTCATAGTCAGTGCTTACGAATGTATTCAATCGACTTATATGTAAATGCTTGGAATATTACTACAAACAAAAGTTTTCTGATTCTGGTAAGTCTTCTCAAAAAATGTGACTGGTCATGAATGAGATTTTAAATAGGGAAATGAAGTAAAAATGTCTCAGTTTAAAAGGCAATGCGATTACTGATGCTCTCTCCTCTCCGCTAATCTCAACAATTTCTTCACGTCGATGCCTATTAAATTCATGATATATGCGTCTGCAGCTTCGAGTGAAGTTAATGCGAGAGACGAGTGTCTGGACGTCGATCTTATCTGGGATTCCACAAGATAGCGTGCTTGACCCCTTCTGTTCATAATTTATATCAGTGACCTTGATCTTAACTTCTGCAGCAAAATCAGTAAATTCGCTAATGATACAAAACTCTGTCACTTTTCTGCATCGGCCAGGGATAGAATCGAACTTCAACAAGACTTTGACTGCCTCAAGGAATGGACCGCAACATGGCAGATGAGCTTTAATGTCGACTGATGTTTAATATGTATAATGCACACAGGGCCAGAGAACCCTTCAACGTCACAATTAGAAATGAACGGGATAGAACTGACAGCTGTAACCCAATAACGTGACGTGGGAATAACTGTCAGAAACAAACTACAACACAGTCACCAAGTTGACTAGAGTGTGAAAATTGCAAGCATAGTACTGGGCTTCATTACCAGAAAATTTCTGCACGAATCCAAGGATACAATCATTGCTTTGTACAAAGCGCTAGTGCGCCCGCATCTAGAATTTGCTGTTCAATTCTCGTCGCCATATAAGTGCAACGATATTGATCGATAAAATGGAAAAAAAATCCGATGCAGAGCAACAAAATTGATACCCCCGCTTCGAAGCAAGCCATACGAGTGTCGCGTACAGGAAGTGGGACTCGTCTCTCTCGAATAAGGATGACTCAGGGGCAACTATTTGATACATTCAAGTACTTGAATTCTTCAACGTGGATACAACGGGACTTTTTGAGAGAGATGTTAATGATTTCTTGCAAAACAGCGGCCGAAAACTCAAACATTAAGTTCGAAGAACTGCTTTGTGCCAGCAGTTTATCCCGTATTTCATAGTGAATATCTAGAATAGACTTCCCCCCCTCCCTCCCGAAGTTATTGGTGCAGTGACAGTCAATGCATTTAAAACTCGTCTTGACAAATATTGGGAGCCACACCCTTTACAGCTCCGAATTCCTGCTCCAGGAGTTACAAACTCATCCGGCGAAACTGAAAAGATTCAGAGGCCACAGTAATCCGTTATCTTTCTTATCCCAACCAGCTTTAACGACTCCGAGATTCGCAGATCTGCAGCAAATCATGCGCGATCTATTACTGGGCTGAGTATTCTCTACTTTTCTTTTTCAAATGTCTAATTGATTTTCACATAATGGCAATAGCCCATAGTGAGCCGGAGCATTAGTCTCGGCTGATCTCTGGGAATGGGCAAGTTGGTCCGTCTACTACCAGCTATCTATTCTAATCCTGTGTATAATTTTTACTTGCCAAGAACCTTAATATTCATACCAAACAATGGAAGCTTGAGTCGCACCTAAATTAGGCTTTCTTAATGACTGTGCGTCTTTTTTTATTTCTTAAGTTGCAGGCGCAGGTAGTAGCAAGTTGCAGTTGTAAGATTCCGTATGTTTTCTCCGTGTTTCAGGTGGGCTTCGGTTTGAATGCGTCATCGCTGCCTCTGCCAACGTCATCCTTCTCCTGCCTTAACTTCCCACCTCCTGAACATTCCTAGATAATATGTCGTCTTGCAATATTCCATAGATCTGATTATTTATTTCTACCTAGGTCGCAGAAAGATAGGACCTGTTATATACTAGTCTCGGAGGGAATGCAGTTTTGGTTCAGCTTGTGCATATGAATTCTTATTTTATAATTAACATTCTAAATAAGGGTAAATAACATACAACGGGTGAGCCAGGGAAGAATTAGTAAAAAATGGGTGGAGCTGGGCAGGGGGTGCACTGCGACGTCATCGGCGGCAAATGACTATGCGCAGTACCCTCAGAAAGTTCATTTGCCATTCCAGATACGGCGCACTGCCTGAAACTGCACCGGCAGTCAGTTTCGGCTTCCTATCACTATTCTAATTAATATTTATATCCACTGCAGTAATACCTTGTCATGGCTGATTTACAAAACTGAAAATTACGTACAAGCTATTGCTCTTTTGTAATACTGGCCATTATTTCCAAATAGAATTATAACGTTCCTCAGATATGGTGCAAAATATAAAAAGATGAACTGTTGCGTGCACTTTCTGCAAAGCTGTCAACATTATTGGTATGTAATTTCATTTCATCTTTCATTGAATCAAACTTATATGCAATATTTCGTTTATATAAGTGTTGTAACCACTTGGAAATTATAATAAACGTCAGTATTTTGATATGCTGGTTAACCCACGTGACGTCTTAGAATGATGCTGCATGCTGTTTTTTCTGAAAGAGAGATGATCTTCGTCTCTCTGGCTGATCCCAAGGATTATGAGACTAACAGGTTAACCCAGGGGGCGGGGCCAAGCTATGATGGGAAATGAGCTTGTGACGTCATAAAAACCTAGTACGTTTATCAGTAGCTATTTTGCATTGCTTCTTCATCATTTCATTTGGGCCTCCAGAATGTCCTACTCATCCTACAATCATTAGAGTTGCACAAAAATATGTATCAAAGCATCTACAAACTTTTTTTTAGCTCTCTGAAGGATAAAATTTTGAAAGAACGTTAGTTAAAAAGCTTGTAATGAGCAGATGAGTTCAACCGGCAAATGCCCGCATGTGTCAGAAGCACTTTTAGAGCCAAGTTTGTCCGTCTTCAAAATGCAATGAATCACGTGAGTTTTATCGATAGTAATATGGCATTCTAAAGATGGAGATATGATAGTGAATACCGCAATGTTTTCGATGTATTTTCGTCTTCTATCAATAATGCTCTGCTATCCTTTACAATTTCAAACCGCTGCAACAAAAATTGGCTCAAAATTGGTAAAAGAAACATTAAAGGACAAAAATAAAAAATTCTTTCTTCCGGCGAAGTAATATTAAAGCAACAGTCTATAAATAATTCGCAGAAGCCATGCAATTTCTCGGTAAAATAAAAAAAAAATCAGCTGCTATACGCTGCAAAAGTTACAGCAGTATACCAGTAGGGTGGCGTCCGACTCGCGTTAACTAACTTGCAAAAATTACCTAACTCTATTCTAGATACCTGAACTGTCTTTCGTAATGATGTTGTTGAAACTGGTGAATGTTAAATCTATAATTTTTCCGATGATGCTGCAGTGTTTTCGATTAGGAGAAGCGGATATGTTAAGGACGTGTACGCGACGCCACAGCTTAGGGCAACATTTTACCGGGATTCTCCGACCGGGTGCGTGCCTCTTACGGAAAAAACAACCTAAACAAGAGCACTCTGAGAGCGCATACCTCCGCCAAGCAAGGTAACGGTTACGAAAAACTAAAATTGGTTCTGAGACTATGATTTTCTCTGTATCAACACCATAATCTAATCATTTGTGCCCTTCAGTAGTGTTAACAGCTTCAGTAATTTTTTTGAAGATCCGTTCATAACTTTTTGAGTTATGCTGCTAACACGCATTATGACAAACATGAGTTACACATACAAACAAACAAACAAACAAACGGATCTGCACCAAAATTCGATCATTTGTGCCTTTTAACATTGCTAAGAACTCCGGTAAATTTCATAAAGATCCATTCATTATTTTTTGAGTTATTGTGCTAACAAGCATAAAATTAAAACCAGTGACAAACGAACAAACTAACGGATCGTTACAAAAATTTAGTCGTTTACTCTTCATAACATAACTAACAAGTCGTGTGAATTTCATAGATATGCGTTCATAACTATTTGAGTTATAGCATCAAGAAAAATGAGGCAGACAGACAAACAAACGGATGGACGGATCTTCACCAAAAGGTAATCATTCGTTCCTCTTAACATATTTAAGAATCCCTGTAAATTTCGTCAAAATCGCTCCATAACTTATTGAGTTATCTTGATGACATACAAAGAGACAGATTCACAGACAGACAAATCCGACGAAAACATAACCTCCTTGGCATAGGTAATAAAATTTTATCCTTCAGAGAGCTAAAAAAGTTCGTAGATGCTTTGATACATATTTTTGTGCAAATATAATGATTGTAGGACACTCTGGAGGCCCATATAAAATGATGAAGAAACAGTGCAAAACAGCTGCTGATAATCTTACTAAGGTTTTTTATGACGTCACAAGCCCATTTCCCCTGATGTACTACAGCTTGGCCTCGCCCCCTGGGTTAACCTGTTAGTCTCATGATCCGTGGGCTGACCCGTAGATGTTCATAAACTCGGGCGCATATTCTATTCTTTCTTGTCTACCCCTTAGGCGGCATCGTGTTTCATGCGTATTTATCTAAAAAGTCTGTTCACACGATAGTGTTTTGTACGTATTGTCTCAGCCAAGCGTCCGAATATATTTTTGATTCTTCGTACACACTGCTGTGTGTCTATCAAGAGATTGGCTATAATGTTCGCTGATAAGTCAGTTGGTTTGGGCAAGTCATGTTAACAAAGTTCCTGATTTTTTTTTAATATGCAGCAAATAAGGACTCAGAAAGCTGTAAAACTTACCTAGTATTTTAACATGATGTGCTGACAAACAGGTTCAAAAGACTAACGTGTGAACCGGCCTTGCGCTGCTTAGAAGGCTATACAATAACACTTATTTATTTCCATGTGCAACGATCTTTAGCGTGTAGGTTTCCCTTTTTGCCTTTGCGTTTTCCAGATTCTGGTCAATTTCTCACTTGTTACACTGACTGGTGACCCAGAAGAAAAAGTATATACGGTACATACCTAAGATATTATAATTAATCATTGCATTTCTCCGCCCCAAATGGTATTAGCGTAGTTTTTAACGTTTGCTTAACGCAAAAGGTATCTCTTGTTATCTTTAATTTATCCGCACAGGCTACGTTGATGTATTCATATTATTCGCATGCAATTTCTCTATTCATTCAGATTTTGTTTTATTCTCAAATGATTTATTTAGTGAATTATGCGTCGGATATTGCTTGTAACCAACTACGAAGGAAGCTTATGTTGTTACTTTTCCGTAGACAGTTTTGTGCCTTTTTTTTACAGTTTGTGAATTGTTTATAATTATGATTGTGTTGCTGTATTTTTGTGTCTTATTGTGTCTTGTCGTGGAGGGGTTGGAAATGTGTAGGGTGGTAGGAAATACTGGCATAGAGGGGTTAGAAATACTGACTTAGAGGGGTTAGAGATACTGACTTAGAGGGGTTAGAAATAATGACATCGAGGGCTTAGAAATACTGACGTCGAGAGTTTAGAAATATTGACGTCGAGGTGGATGAAAATAACAGGTTGAAGAGTATGGAAATACTGACGTCGAGAGTTTAGAAATATTGACGTCGAGGGGATGAAAATAACAGGTTGAAGAGTATGGAAATACTGATGTGGAATAATTGAAAATACTGACATGGAGGGGTTGGAAATACTTATGGGGAGGAGTGGGAAATACTTATGGGGAGGAGTGGGAAATACTGACTTGGAGAGGTGGGCAAGGCTGCCATGGAGGGGTTGGAAATACTTATGGGAATGGGGGGGGGGAATACTGACGTGGAGTTGTTTTCACCCATGACTAGGCAAACTATGTAAGATAGCCAGTCTTGTGGGACGTCAGTCGTCCCATACAGACTTGCCTTTTTCCCTCGCGTTTAAATATCTGCCGATGATCTTTTTTTGCTGCTCTTTTTCTGTCGTTTACTATTGCCTTGCGAAATATATATTTTTACATCCTGTAAATTGAATTTTCTCTTTTTCCTCGTTTGCTTGGCAGCGTACGGTGTTGGTTTGGAGGGTTCCTACTATGTGTAAACAAAGGTTGTAATATTTTCGCATGAGCTGCTTATTTTCGCCATTGTTTATATCGGGCTCCGTTGTAACAGAATATTTCAACAAATTTAGCTGAGCATTTTGCTTTCCTGTGAAGAATTAAAGCACCGCACAGCTGTAGAAATAAAAGTAATATTCATTCATTGTTCGACATAATGCAACGATTATTCGTAAGACGAATATTTACTCTGCGGTATGAATGCTTCCCTTTATTCTCAAGGTGGCTACGGTACCGTTGCTCAAAAAAGGAAATTTGTAAATAGATTACGCCAAAGTGTTTACGTGTATTTATTAAAGTGTGAAATGGTACGTATGTTGTTACCTACATGCATCCAAACCGCACAGAGTGAGTTTTTTATTGTGTATACTGCAAAGGTAATGAACTATCAATGTTGTTGTTATAAGTGCGGATTTGTTGTAATAAAACAAAGCTATTATATGTTGTATTTTATATCCCTAATGATTGACACTGATTCAGGATCAACTGTGTTTTTTTTGTTATTATTCTCAACACTTAAATCATTCATCTATTTGAAAATCGGTGAATGTGTTGTTGTAAACATATCTTAATGACCCATCTACATGCGAGCTACGTAAGATATGTGCATAGCGTGTTGATACTGTGTCCACTCGAACCATGGGATCGTCCATAGGGTTGGGTTAATAAGGTAGGTTTCCCCCATCATGAGTAGCCCCTCCCGGGGATCTCCATAGATACCTCAGCATTGCTAGGCTTCGGGACGTTTGTCCTGCATGCTTACTTTACTTCATTCCATTTTTTATGCTCCTTCTGATGAAACATTCTTCCGTTCTTCCTCTTCTTTGCGTACTTGCTGTCCCCATGTGCGTTTATCCTTCATGAGTGTACCTTTTTGTGTGGGTTCAACGTTTCTATGGACATTCTGTATGTCCCTTGTTTCTTACACTCGAAGGAACTCTGGACGTTCTGTGTTCAGAGGCTGAAACAAGCAGTGTAGTAATATAATTTTTAATATTGCTAGTGTGGACTGGATCAAATCAAACACCGCCGCTCTATTCAATATTCCGTTAATGTTCGTTGCGGCTGACACTGTACTCGTAGACATCGGGTGATTTCTGCTGATGATTTTCCGATAATGGGGGTAGTGTTGCTTAAATAGATGTAATTAAAAGCATCATTGTATTTTCTATTTTCACGACAGTCGAGTCACACATCATCCACGAACTCAATGAAATTTGATGGAGATGATGAGCCAGGCAATGAGAAATAATTTTTCTGATAAAAATTGCCTCATCGTGTTTATTTTTTACCCCCTAATGATAGCAATTACTTGTGGACTTGCTATTTGAAATGTATGCTCCATTATCTATGGAAGCAATACACTGATTTATATTCTTAACTGTTGACAGCGATATTTGGTGATACATAGACCGCAACAGTCCTGTGTTTCGGTCTATGGGTGATACTTTCAAGACCGAAAAGATTGATTGTGGCGTGTTTTATCGGTAGTTAGATGGTAAATAACGTTATTATTAGTAAAACTTCAGCGTCGGGCCACAACAGACAAGTGGCACAACCCAAATGAAGCATTATGCAATTCGGCAAGCCCGAAACGCTGCGAAAGAAAATCTAACAAAAAACCATCAACAGCTGACTTTAGCGCCTGCTGGCCAACACGCCAAAATCCGCAGTGAATTCCAAACCCTAACACGCATGGCTCCCGCAAGTCAGTATAGGTATTGTGCATCAATATATGTAGACTGTAGAGCATAACACTATCTTTCCTTCTCGCTGTCCGCGTTATGTTCATGTCCTGCGGATAGCAGTGGCATCCGCAGCAAGCTCCCACGTTGCCATGGTGACCCGATATACACAGCTGAGACGTTCCATGTAGGTGCCTGCGGGACTTATTTTGTTAGTTTAACGACGAATGCTTTTCTACGTAATATTTCAAGGCATTGAGCTTCAAAATAGTGATTATATTCTCAAGCGTTGTGAGAGGGCAATTGCCAGCAAGTAAATTTTTATTTTTTATTATTTTATTTGTGAATAAAACGAACTATTGCGATCGATCAGCTGGCCTCAGTCCTCTGATCATAGCGACGGAAACACTTTTTGCCCAGAATCTGTTCGCAAGAATTCTTGGTAATTCAAATGATTTAGTAATTTTTTCTAAGAACAATGAATTTAACAACGTGCTCGAATCGTCACGTTTAGCAGTTTAGATCACAAAAGTTTCGTTTAAACTCTTGTTATCTGTCACATATTTTAAAATTTGGCAATCTTTGCTCACTGTTCAACTTTCGAGTGTTTTTATGATTCGTTAAGCGATATCTTCATTGTTTCATTGCTATTTTTGCTTGATTTTGCTCTGTTAGCAGAAACCCATTGTTCACTTGCTTATTTACATCATGAACTTTCAGTCGTTTCTTACGATATAGTCACGCGAAGCGATGACGGTTTTCAAGTTTTATGAAAGCGAGAAGATTTAGTTTATCGAAATGAAGGAACATCAAACTAAGACGATACACCAGTGTGATTTTGATACCTCTGTGAATTAAATATCCACACTACGCCTTTGAGCAGTTCTAGAAAAAATTAGAGCTGCGAATAGAACAAACTAGGGCCTTAAAAATAAATTGAAGAGTCTTTCTTTATGGTGCGTCCGAATATTAGACTTTCAGGTCCAACATGGCGCGCGCGCCGCTGCCTTGCAACACCGCCTACTACTACACAAAAGATGACGTCACAAACTTGAGACTAAGGTGAGAACAAGATTATCTTATGCTTATTAGCTAAGCCATAAGCTTATTAGCTTATGGCAACCAAATTTTGCTGCTTCATTTGCCACGGTGAACGGCTTTTATAGGGTGTTGCTTTACATTTCTTTACGATGTAATGTAATATTAAAAGTTACGTTATATCTAGTATGTCGGCTTGCATAACATGAGAGTGACTAATGCCCTCTCCAGGAAATTTTCTGTTATAAAGTGAATCCTACCGTAAATTTATCACACCAATTTATCCGAGGTGTGTTCGAAGTTGTAGACTGGCTGAGTCTTTAGTGCGCTAACAAATATAGCTGGGCAAGCTTGGTATGGCGCATTAATGCAAGTAAATCTACTAAGTATTTGCGACTTTTGTCTGGCAATGGAGGTGTAGTCGGGCGATGGTAAGCAGGGATGAGTGGCGAGGAATGAGTTTGTGCCGATAGATTTTTGGTTTTCTCAAAATAATAGAAAGACTTGAGCGAAGCTATAATAATTCAACTTGTTGTCCTGTAAATTGTAAATTAAACATATGCGGCAAGTGTTCTAGTTCCTCAAGGCAGCATGCTTACGGAAGTCGATATCTCCGACCATGCAAGCTTTGTATTTCAGTTTTGGTGCTCGACGCTTGGACTCACGAACTCTAAACTGCGCATCTTTTGGATTGCTTATTACACGCGGGATGCAATAGGTTTTTCGCAAAACTTCACGCACTGACGTTCAAGGTTTCTATGATTTTGTAAAAAAAAGATCTACTTGCGCTCTCTTACTCTTCCTCATTAATCGACGGAACAGTCTACTGGCACCTGCTTAACTGAAATACAGTACCGTATATCAGGATTGATCATTAGGCATACCTGCAAATAATTACCCTCGGAAAATGATATTCAGATACTTTTTAACCTCGTCTTTCACCTTACTGTCAATTGCAAGCAAAAGAGAGGATACTTTCAGTAGATAATTGGATCGGGCAACGGCTTGCGAGTTAATGCGATGGATTTGCTAGATGATGGTAATCGACCTGTACTATTATTATTGGCTTGGAATAACATAAAGGGAATTTATCTGCTGGGAGAGCAGATTACGTTCGTTTATCTCTTTTTTTTCTGTAGCGTCACGCCTATTTGATATGCCGTTGCCCAAGCGTAATTTAATTTCGTTATAGCAATGGAAACGATGTCCATAATATCAGTGAAGTGCACAGTCTGAAGACGTCAAAGGTCTGCTAAAGGCGCGGACACACGTACGCAAACGTAGCATTGCCACGCACTTCTGTACCCGATTACCTTGCAGCTCACAAGGCTTCAGCTTGGACATTGCTATGCTACAGAAAAAAATGTCTAATGTACGAGTCATTTCTTGCAGTTTGTACATTATAACAGGCAGCAATGGTCGAGCTTTGAGAATACCTCCTAATTCTGAGTTAGTTTAAAGTCGCAATGACGATAGTTTGAGCGTGACATTCAAGCGCCATAAGTCGTATTCACGGCAACGTGACGGCCGAAGCGAAAAGTTGAGTGAGTGAGCAATTTTTGCGAAGCCAAAATACCTCATCACACGGTCAACTGACGAGCTGCCGTTCCGCTCTCACGTAGTCCCGATAACCAGTGCTAGTCAGCGTATAGATACGGTCGCACAAATGACACGCGAGCTGAATGTCTGATCGTAAGTTGAGCATGCGATTGCATGTTGCGGCTAACTTTCTCCTCATGTTAGTATTATGGCAACGGAACACTTCAGGATGTTGTACTATTTTATATGATGAGCACAGCAACCGTGCGAGGGATAACCAATCAGTTTATTTTTTACACCGGCGTAAACCTCATTGTGGGAGTTCGTCCCCTTCACGCCGGCTGCATATATATTATTTCATTGAAAATTGGAGCTTTTGTGCATGTATATGTTTGTTACGTATTATTTGATGTTGTCTAGAACGCTCAAGTCCTGAGCTATATATAAGGCAAATAAAAAATAAGGTAAACTGTTAAATGAACCGAAATTAGTTCAGTCTTTAATGTCTATTTTCGGCGTCAGAGATTAATTTGGGTCACGTGAGAGTGTGGGCACACTACCCATCGGCTTGCGCTTCAAATAATAACTGTACTGTAATAAACGTTATCTCTCCGCTCAGAGTGAAGCTGCGGGAACTCACAAGTTCCGAACTGATCTCAGCCTCGCCCCAGGCCACGGCCGGGCTGACGGCGGCGGCCTCGAGAGCCGAACCCGGCCACTCTGAGGCGCAGAAGAAGGAGAAGCAATACACGGAAGAGCTGACAATTCGATGGCAGCAAAGAATTAAAAGGTGCGTAAATGCATGTAAACGACATGCAACACTTTACGTGTATGTAACTCTTACCTCCCAGCAGAGTACTTTTTCACTATGTCATAATTGGTCTATATTTTTGTAAAGATAGAAAATGATAGCGTTGATAGACGCCATGCCATCTTGAAGGTGGGATCACTTGTTAATCGGCTGAATGCGTTCTGTTAGATAATTGCTCGGGTGTTCAGTTGTGTTCTTGTTAACACAACTGTGAGTTTACTGAAATTTTTCTTGCAAATGTTAGCCGTTAATTTGGTTGCCTTAACTATTATCACTAGCAAAATTTCGGATGATTTTATGAAATCGGAGGAAATTATAACTAAGCAAGCTGCGCACCGGTTTGTAGCTTAAGCAATGCTACAAGATATTCGCTCGAGTAGGCCGGACCCCACCGAAGCATCAGGCGACGTGTAACGCAACAAACTTGCATGTATAACGCAACGTCGGGTACGGCACTCTACTGTCCCCACCGACGCATCATAGCTGTTGCGACACACCGTCGGTCACCGGCGCCGTGTCTCCCGCAATAATATCATTGCATCGCTTGTTGTGTCCGTGGGGCCCCGACATTATCTGAGAGAACAAATTCTAAAGATTGTCGTGTGAATCTACCCTAACGCATTTTTCAGTTCCCACATACGAGAACGATAAAAATTGCGCAGCCGTCAAACTGCCTATCCGATTATTTTGGCGTAGCCGTGACTTCAACTAACGTGTTTATACGCCACCCTAAAATGTAACGTCTTTGCAAGTTTAAATTCACCCAGAAAACAATTTTAAGGTGATTTTCATATTTTTGCTTCCTGTATGTCTTGCAGCTAGGATACGTGGCTTTGGTTCGATTCCCATGCGCGGGAAAACGGTTAGGACGAGGCCTGCTGCCTGCTGGTCCGTCTACTGCCAGATGTTTATCTAATAAACAACGGAAGAACTTGAGCGATTTCTTACGTTTTTCATTTATTATTATTATTTTTTTTTTGGGAAGAGCAACAGTGGGTACAGGCATAAGTATATAGGCAATACAATCGAAGGAATGGTTTGATTTAATTAAAGAGACTAATATAACAGTAATCTCTGCTTTCAGACGCATGTGCAATTAGTTTTGCAGAATATAGACCACAAAAATTATTGTTTTTTTTGTTAGTTTTTAGCTGTTGAGCGCCGCTACTATGAGACTCTTGAAGTTAGCTTTTTCTATGCCCTGTCGTATAAACAATTTAGCTCAGCTGATTTTATGTACTGTATTTGTAACAGTGTTGGCTAGCGGTGTTGGTTACCGGTTAGTCAGAGCATTCCTGTATTTTTTTTAAGGATGTACTTTGCATAGACCAAGTACGTCAACACAGCACATAGTGAAATATCTATTTCGGTAAATTTACATATACCTTTTACCTCAACAGAGGTCCATTTCAACAGCAGACTGACTAAATTTACCTTTGAAAGTTTAAACATAATTATACCATCACAGAGACTTGTCTAGGTGTTGTACCTTAACTAAGGTGTCCTAACTACTTTGCTCCAGTAACTAATTTTCTCCGTAGGAATAAACTTGAATAAGGAGCCATTGTTGCAAAATAACACATCCTGATATGGACGGGATCAAATATTTAAATTGAACGGGGTAACAGCTGTAAATTCAGATCCAGCTCGAGCGAGCAAGTTTGGCAGAAGAGTGTTGCGGCTATGGGAAGCCTTTCCATATTTATGACGTCGTCGAGTGGCTTATCAAGCTTGGGTTAAGCTTTGCTTGTTTGGACTTGTTGTCATGAACGTTGGCTTCAGGACTTTGGGTTAACTTTTAGGCGTTAAACTCAACTCGTTCGGTTACTCGTGAGTTGGCTGAAAGCTCAGTCGGGCTCCGTTAAATAGAAATTTCGGCTGTCTCCACCGTAATCGGGTTGCGGTTAACACCTGCAACACGATTTACTGTTGCGAAACGAAAGCTTATGACTACAAGTCCCGACCATGGAAAGCAAATGAGATTAGCTTATTTCATTGGAACTGGCCAGGCAGTAGTACCTATATTAGGAACGTTCGAATTAACTTACGCTTACTAGCTACATGCCATTTTTTTCCGAAATCCTTGATTTAGGACTATGCATCTGCCTTCCTAGCAATTAACATAGGATTCTACTAATTTCCATATTACTGAGAGCACTGAGCAATCTCTATCCGGCTTTAAGCATCTGTTCATTTGTTTCCAGATTTTTCAGCATTGTTTTTATCATAAATCTCTGCTTTCCTCTTCATATTTTGAAGTTGGTAACTAAATTCAAATGCTCGCAACCATTGCTACTCTAAGTGTAACATACTTCTTTCTCTGAAAACTTTTGTCGTTTCTCCCATAGTCATTCCAAACGACAGTAAGTATGACCGGGACGAATTTATGTACAGGAGTAAGTAAAAATTACTTGCACTTTTGTTGTAACAGGCTCTTTAGGTTAACTTGTGTAGCGTTTGTGCGCTCATGCGTGGAGGTTGTGAATCTACAAAGTTGTACGCGCGTTTTTATCACCCCGCGTCAGCTGTAGGGTAATTGCAGCAGCGTAAACATATACATGAAAGTAACTTCAATAAAAAGAATATGATGAGCAGCAGATGTAGAAACTTAGGGTAACATGTCTAGTACCCGTGCACCATGCTAGTAGCCGTCCACTTGGTTTTAAAAACTTCCTGTGTGTACACTAGCAGTACTAGAACGCCGTACATAGACTTAAACTGTAAGCTAAGTAGTACCATACAGTTTAAACCTATGTACGGCTCTAGTACTGCTAGTTTTCATACAGAAAGTTTTTAAAGCCAAGTGGACGGCTATTAGCATTTTGGACGGGTACTAGACATGTTACCCTATATACCCATGCATGCTGTATCTCAACTCATCAGTTGGGAGGCTCAGTATTGGTCAAGTTTAAAATCGTTAAGATTTTTTGCCAAGTTTGAGCCTCCAACCTGATCGACGAGCTGAGCTATGCTCAACATCCGTCGTGAGTAACTAAAGTTATACATCTGCTTTTCACCACATTCTTCTGTGTATTATTTAACATCCTCGACAAAACATACATACGTAAGTACTGTATATACTCTTGCGATTGAAAAGAGCCAGCAGAAGGGTTCATAGTGATCCTGAAACTGTAAGAATAGGCAATCATTATGTTTCATGTTATTGTCGTTTCCAGACCTGCTCGCAACAAAAACGGAGATGACGAAAACGCTGACAAGAAGCCACGCAAAAGCAAACAATTCCGGCGACTGTTTACCGTCACCGACAAGGAGAATCGCAGTGCCGAGGTACCCCATTAACGAATCTAGCGAATAACACGCTTTTTTGTTGTAAAAAACTCGACTGTTCATTTCAGAGACGATGTTGAGAATATTACTTGGCCAACCATCTCTGTTTTCTGTAACGTGCGTTAAGTGGAACGCTGCACAACAAATGCTCATTCTCTTCTATGTTAGTATCAAGTGTTATTATTATATTAGTTTTTGGTATGTATACCTCAGGATGCTGTGCCTTAATAATGCTAATTCTCTCCTATATTCGTATTAAGTGTTATTCTTATGTTGGTCTTCGGCATGAATACCTCAGGATGCTTTGCCTTAATGCTAATTCTATCCTAGGTAGAATTAAGTGTTGTTCTAATGTTAGACTTCGGTATGAATACCTCAGGATGCTGTGCCCTAAATACGTTGAATACTGCATCCATATGAGAAATATATGATTATGTTATTATTATCGAGGGGATTTCTCAACCCAAAGTTTGGATTGATTGATAGATGTTTAGCTCTACGCTCTAATGCCGGGTCGCATCCCGCAACCTAAGGCTCAGAGCACTTTGCGAATGATGTGCGCTGTTCCAAGTAGAGCGCTTTTCTGGAGAGTTCCTGGGTGGAGTTGGCCGCACTTCAGGTCTCGCAGAGAAGTCTTAAGATTCTTGGACATTGCCCCCGGAGCTCCGATGACCACTGGAAAGACGTCGACCTTCATCTACCACAGTCTCTGGA
>LQNS02007215.1:16077751-16088162 GCA_001587735.2 Parhyale hawaiensis
AAATTTTAGATTTAAAACTAATTATCTGTCTTGACGTACCATATTCCCCAAATTAATTTCTATTTGTGTCATCGTGCATTCAGCAACAAATTAAACTTTAAATGTTATTAACTATGTATGTAATTGACTTGCTAAATATACTTCATATTCGAAGTTAAATTCTCTCTAAGTATCACTGTTGTTGGTTAAGGAGATCTCAACCAAGAGACGCCTTCAGTGTGTCTCTTTAAATCGCAATCTAATTTAAGATTGTTTTTGAATGCTTTCGGTTTTCCTGATCGTGAGCGGTTTTCAGAGCATTGTCCAAACCTGGATTAGCAGGTGAATATTGGTAATGTCATTCAAGAGTAGATAGCAGTCACAAAAGTTTTTTTTAACACAGCACTGACCTGATTATACTCTGTCCATTTATCAAGGAAGTTTGGGCGTGGTCAAATTCCTCTACCGAGTTGCCAATTTTATGGGCATTTTTGACATTTCTCTGGCGGAGATAAGATATGGGCCGAACAAAATCTCAGAAATGCCCAGAGACTTGGCAACGGTAAAGAGAAATTTCCCCACGCCTGAACTGCCTTCATTAAATGGACAAAGTATATAGGATAAAATTCAAGAGATCTGATTTAAAGTAATTTTACGTCACATCAATCTGAGAGGGTCCAATGCATTCGGGGTACTTTGAATCCGGGCTATGATTGAAAGGGAAATCGTAGACGCTTACTGTTCCAGCCCCGTGTCCGTACAAAGGGTCTGTTCTGAGTTTCCTAGGGGGAGGTGGTGGCCCCCAGGAGAGGTGGTGGTCCCGCAGAGGAAGTGGTGGCTCCCATGGGAGGTAGTAGATCCTCAGGGGAGGTAGTGGCCTCCCGGGAAGATATTTGCCCCTAGGGTAGATATTTGCCCTTAGGGTAGATATTCGACCTTAGGGTAGATATTTGCCCCAGGGTAGATATTTGCCCCAGGGTAGATATTTGCCCCTAGGGTAGATGTTTGCCCCTAGGGTAGATGTTTGCCCCAAGGGTAGATGTTTGCTCCCAGGGTCAATATTTGCCCCCAGGGTCGAGATTTGCTCCATTGTAGATATTTGCCCCACAGGGGAGGTGGCGGTCTCTCAGGGTATGTGGTGGCTCTAAAGCCGTGCTCACACGTCCCTCATCGTAAAGCGTTCAGTGAAACTGATGGACACGGCGTGTTGATTTGATAGAAGAAGCTGCAGAAAATGGGTAAACTGAAAGATGAAGCATGTCCCTTCTTTCAAAGCCCCGCGTCATTCAAGTTCAGTCAACGGAACATAATCGTAAATACTAAATTTTTCCTCTGTAGCATTCAAATATCATGGACAAGTCGACAACAATGCTATATTGTTGTCACGTTTATGATTATAGTCACCGTATTCCCGTTTAACGATAGAAAAATAGAAAACCTGGAAAATGTAAGATCACAGACGCCATCTTTGATTGGAAAGCCCCGCTGATCGCTCTCTGCTGATATCCCTTCTATCGGCTTATTAGGCTATAAATATTTTGAAAATAGGCTATTCCTATCAAAATCAGGCTATGAGATAATGGGCTANGGTAGAAAAATAGAAAACCTAGAAAATGTAAGATCACAGACGCCATCTTTGATTGGAAAGCCCCGCTGATCGCTCTCTGCTGATATCCCTTCTATCGGCTTATTAGGCTATAAATATTTTGAAAATAGGCTATTCCTATCAAAATCAGGTTATGAGATGATGGGCTACGAATGTGACTTCAATCCGACATGAAATACAAGCGAAAATCTAAAGAAACTATGTCATAGCTGAACGCGCGGCGTCATTCATTTGAATGAAAGACACTTCTACGTGTGGACATGCAGAGACAGAAAAAGCTGACGTACAGCTCGTGTTCATTTTCGCGATTAAACGCGTTATGATGAGGGACGTGTGAACTCGCCCTAATTAGGGGGAGGTATTGGCCCCTCGAGAGAGGTGTTGGTCCTTCAGGGAAAGTAATGCCCTTCACGGGAGGTGGTGGCCCCCATGGAAGGTTGTGAACCCTTAGGGGAGGTGGTGCACCCCAGTGAAGTGGTGGCCGAGTAACAAATTGCATACACTAATAGCTTCTCTAAAAGGGACTGTTCTGTGTCTCCTTAGGGGAGGTGGTGGCTCATCTTCCCGGCACGCTCGCAGCCACCAAGAAGCTCTTGGCTGCTTTCAGGAAATCCCGCAGAAAACTGCAGCAGCTCACGGCTGACTTCACCTGATGCGTTTCCTGAGTTCACACGTAGCTTGCTTTGTGCGCTTGCTGTAGTATGCTGGTGTGCTAGGTAGGCTTTTTCCTGTCTCTAGTGATAAGATTAGTGCATAACTTCTCACTTGCTGGTCCTTATGCAATGCGCTTATGTTTATAATGTGCGTGTTAGTAAAGTACGGAGTATATTGTCATGGCATACATTTGAGGCTGCTTGCCTAGTCACTTCTTTGAGTACGAAAACTTTCCAGCGTCATTTTTGGCATGGGGTGGGTACATTAAACAGCTGTCGTGCGTTGGGTTCACCGTACGCCCGTCTGTTTACTTATCAGTCACTTATGGATATTGAGCATCAAACTCGTTGCATAAGCCTGTAAGAAAAACCCTACCGTTTGCACATGCTGGTAACATCTGGGAAGCACTTCTCTGATCAAAGAGCTTTGAAAATTTGAGCTGTCTACTCTGGCTCACGAAATTTTTTCAAGCTAAATTTTGACAGGAAACACGAGCTCTACGCAGGTATAATAGATACCGGCATTATGAGTGCTAAAGTCTCCTTGAATGTACACAAATGACCCTGAGGAGCTTCTATAGAGAGGAGGGAGACAGGAGCCGCGTCCTTGTAGCTCACGAGTCTCTTATGGCTGTCAGCCAGTCGCGTATGTACCAATCGCATATCAGTAGCTCGGTTTGTCTGCTGCTCCCCCGTGAAACTCACTGCTCCCCCGTCACTTCCACCAATGAGATACATGAACGCGTCTCACAGCCATACGAGATCTGGTTGACTCGCTGGCGCATCTGTGAAGGGGCCGCAGGGCTCCCTTCTTCTCTATTGAAGCTCCTTGAGTGGCCCAGTTCACAAGATGTAAAGGCCGGTGCACACGACAGTCAAGTTAATCTGCATTATCAGCAAATCGTTTGAATGTTTTGGTGTGTCTCCTGTCAGCAAAACTGTGTGTCTACCAAAAGTAGTCACTATTGACTCACTAAACTATTAGAAGTCAAGTGACTTTGTTTGCCAAGTGTCACTACATAGTAGTTTCCGATATCTCCACAATCTGAAGTGGATATGAGCTCTGAAAAGTGTGTACTTTTCTACAGCTTACAACGTACGCAGCAACTCATTTGGATACCGATCTGAATGAACACGTTTACATGACACTTGTGAACTCGCCCAAATATCAGTGGGGCCAGTACTGAAGTCTTGCCATTTCGTGAAATTTCTAGTCGTGGAGTTCAGGTCCTGCCGCGGCACAGAGAATAAAGCGTAACCTCGCCTCATGGAAGCTGGTAACTTCTCTGTAATTACGAATTACCTCTGCTGTGCTACTGATATAGATTTATACAGTAATTGCGAGGTCAAGGCCAAGTACGCTTTCCTTACGATAGAACGGCTTGGTACACAGCTGCAGTAGGTTCCCCCCCCACCAAGAACGACTTGTACTTCTTCGGGGACATTTCCCGGCCCACTCATTGCAGTTGACGGTAGCGAATCGAGAGCGAGGATGTCCTGGCGACAGTTTGGTGTGTGCCGAGACTCCGTGATCCGGGGACAATGTTTGTTTATTACCTCCGCCAAGGAGGTTATGTTTTCGTCGTGTTTGCCTGTCTGTCTGGTTGTTTGTCTGTCTGTCTGTCACCAAGATAACTCAAAAAGTTATGAACCGATTTAGATGAAATTTACAGGGATTAGTAGGTATGTTAGGAGAAACAGATGATTAACTTTTGGTAAAGATATGTCCATCCGTTTGTTTGTTTGCCTCATATTTCTCGATGCCCTAACTCAAAAAGTTATGAATGGATTTTGATTAAGTTAACATGAGTTGTTAGGTATATAACAAAAAGTATATGACCAAATTTTGGTAATGATCTGTTTGTTCGTTCGTTCGTTTGTCACTGTTTTTGATTATATGTTTGGTAGCACAACAACTCAAAAAAAGAATGAATGGATCTTTATGAAATTTATAGGGTTTATTAGTAATGTTGAAAGACATAAATGATCATATTTTGGTACAGATCGGTTTGTTCGTTTGTATGTCTGACTTATGTTTGTCATAACGTTTGTTAACAGTATAACTCAAAAAGTTATGAACAGATCTTCAAGAAAATTAAACAAACTGTTATTAATATAAAAAGGTACAAATGATTAGATTTTGGAGTTTATACAAAGAAAATTATTGTTTCAGAACCAATTTGAATTTTTTGCTACCGTTGCCTCACATGGAGGAGGTATGCGCTCTCAGAGTTGCTGAGAGCGTTGCTAAGAGTTCTGCGCGTGTTGGAAATGTGTGGCATGGCGCTTAGCTGTGCTGCAGGCTGTGCATTTCAGCGATGGCTATTTATATTATTGTGCAAATTTTAGTCTACATGACTTGTTAGTTTATTGCATAATTTTAGCCAAGACTAGTTATCTTATTGCGCAGTTTTAGTCAAGACTAGTTCTGTTATTACGTAATTTTAGCCAAGAGTAGTTATCTTATTGCGCAATGTCGCCGTCCAGTGAGAAATCTGTTGCCATACGAAGTTCATTGGCGGACTAGCTGTCACGTTCTTATAGTTATGCTAATTGCTTGGAGAAGGAAGCAAATAATATTTTTATGATTGACTCTAATACTGAGGAGTCGGAAAGGAACTACAATACTCGTAGGTTCACTGCAAGTTGTCCCGCTATCTTCGAAAAAAAAAGAAAGTCCGGAGAAGTGATACGGATTATGAAAATACACATGGAGAGAAATTATATCGTAATGAAAGATCATGATATAGAGGATCGGGTAAGCGTACACAATTCAGCTATATTAACTACGTACAAAATGAAACTTAGGAAGCCGTGGACCATACCGACCATAACCAGTTTTTGCCTGATCGCATACAGTCTTGCCTATGAGCAGATGCTGCACGTGGGACACCACGGGCAGGATGGAACCGTTGATAATTATCAGGACGAGTTTGTGGAACAGTATTTCAGCAACGCAACAGGCTGCCCTTTACGCGTCACTTTTCCGTCGGAAACTAGTGTTTCTTTTTTCCTCCTGATATCCTGTATCAGTCCCTATCGTTGCTCACTCCTCTTGTGATCCATACAGGATTTGCATTTTTATTTCTTTTTGCGCCTTCGAATTTGATGTAGCTCTGCCCATTGATGAATTTTACTTGCATGACCGCTGCTGATCATATATAGTTACTGATCTATTGCATATCTCATCGATCTAAGACTTTAGCGACTACGCAAAGCTGAGGTAACATAGAAGTCGCGTCATACTTTTGACCTTTGGACGCGTTCGTTCATCTAATCGTCGGATTGCTTTGCAGTGTCGTTCAAGCAACAGGAAAGTACGCTACTTTCCGAGTGTTTGTTCATACACCGCAACAGTACTTGACTCTTAGGTGCAAGTGGCCTCTGACGCTAGCGGCCAAAATGGGAAAATGGGATTTTCTCAAAAGCTACTATGAACATGTCCAGAGACGGTCATGCAGGTAAGGGCCCAAGCGCATCCCCGCCGTATCCAAGATACCTTCTCACTCAGCAAGAAAAATGTTGGGTACCTTGGACTTTTTTTCTTCTCTGTTAGATAGGGAGAAAAGAAAGGCTCTTGAGAAAATCCCATTTTTCCGTTGCCGACTTTTGGCCGCCAGCGTCAGACCTAAGAGTCAAGTACTGTTGCGGTCTATGGTTTGTTTATTGCAAATGTGAAGAAATATCAGACACTTTACTTAAAATGCCTGCTGAAGCTATTGGATTTGGTGACTAACATTTTAACAAGTCTTTTGATAGACACACACTTGTATTACATGGATCCGACAAAATATTACTAACATTAGCTAAGAGAACACGTTCAAGAGACTATTGTGTGAACAAGCCCTTGAAAAAGTTAATTATGCGAGTCTGATGAGGAGAGAAGGAGTTCACAGAAGAGTTCTACTCATTCGCTCGTGAGTAACGTCTTCACTAAAAATTAATACGCTGTTCAAACGATAGTCAAAGGAAAGAGTTTTTGTACCTCCGCGTCTGAATGCGCTGCTGTCTTTGCTTAATTGAGCTGCAATAAAACGATGAGCTTCCTGGCTTCTAATTCATTCCAATTGCTAAAGGCATCTAAATTTTACTAGACATTTTCTGAGCAAACTGACTTAATGGCTGAGATTTTAACAAAATATTTGGTCGACGCGCAGTTGTGTTTAGGACGGGCTCAATATAATATGTGGACGACTAGCAAACTAGTGAGAACCCAGCTGGCCTAAAACAAGGTTTACCTTCATACGTCATTGGGAAGTCGCGTGCAGGGTGTGGGGCCAACGGGGCGGTGGCCCCGGGCAGCGGAAGAGGGGGGGGGGCATCCAAAGTGCGAAGAAAACAAAGAAAGTGTAGAAAAAGAAGGGTATCAAACTTGCCTAGAAAATAAAGAAAAATGTAGAAAAAGAAGGGCATCAAACTTGCGTAGAAAACAAAGAAAATGTTGAAAAAAAGGCGTCAAACGGGCCTAGAAAACTAAGAAAATGTAGAAAAAGAGGGACATCAAACGGGCCTAGAAAACAAAGAAAAATGTAGAAAAAGAGAGGCATCAAACTTGCCTAGAAATAAATGTAAAAAAAAGAGAGGCATCGAAACTTTCCTAGAAAACAAATGAAAATGTAGAATAAGAGGCATCAAACGGGCCTAGAAAACAGAGGAAATGTAGAGAAAGAGGGTCATCAAAACTTGCCTAGAAAACAAAGAACAATATAGAACACCTTGTGGCATAAGGGGTAGGGGCAAATTCAACGCAGTCATTATTGATGAACAAGTTTAGGGTAGCCCAGAGATTAGCTCTTCAATAATAACATATGACGAAAATACATATGAAGAACACCTCGTGGCGTAAGGCGATATGCCGTGGTGGAGGAAAATTCGCTGCGGTAGAGAAAATTCAACGCCGTCATTTTTTATGGCCAGATAGGCCAAGTTTTTGGCATGGGTCACATCTAGGTCAATCCTCCAAACTCCCTACCAAAAAATTATGAAAATTGCTCAACTCCTTCTACCTGTTTTTGGGTGGACAGACATATACAAATATATATAGCTTCAAATATACAAAATCTGGATAGTTATCTCCTTTTGAGAAACGCTTTCATCAAATGGCAGCTGATTTGTAGAAAATGAAAAGTTTTGCTCAAACTAATACAGTACTTGCTGGGCCACCCCAAACTAAGAAGTTTTGCACCTAATTGGTGAAACTGAGCGAAAATATTTTGTTTAACAAAGCGACTTCGCACGTACAGAATACAAATAGTTATGGTGACGTAAATATGGAATGCATTCGTCAGCTTGAAGGCATATATGTAGTAAGTGAAATTTCAACCCATTTTAGGTCATTTTTTTGTGCCCTTGAGTGCAGTGAGTGTCACCCACTGTTTGCCGGTAAGCATATTCCTTGCATCGCCGTGACACTATGCTTCTTCCTTAGTTTTTATTTATTTTTTCCTAGATTTATATCAATCAGCTGTAAAACCTATTGGATATTTATAACTAGGCCACCAATTTTAGCGCCCTTTATGGCTTACGAAGAAAGAAGAAGAAAAAGAAGAAAAAAAACTGATCCCCATTATTGTACTTAAGAATTTCGTACGTGCTCGCTACTTTCTGCGATAGTTCTTAATAATTTGCGGTAATTCATTTTGAGTCACACGTTCGCGGCTGTGATTCGAATATGGACGGTGGTTATATGATTTTCAATTAATAATATCAGAGGTAATAGGCGCTGCAAATTCTATACCCTTACAAGCACATTGCTGTTGCATCAGCTTAGTATTTTATATTACGGAGTGAGCTCCCTATAGTATTACCGTAAAGGAATACGAATGCAGCGATCCAGTCACTTCTAATTTGATGATGAAACCCGAATAGAATTAGCTGTGAGAAATCAGCGAAAAACGTGAGTGCCGTAAAGCTAGATTCAATAAGCATCTTGCAGCGGTTAGGGGATAACATGACGCATCATGAGAGTAGAAAACAGAGTTTGAGCTTCTGTGTGTTGGAAAACACTGAACACTCTAAGTGATGATGGATATGAATTTGCAAGAAAATGTGAGTGATTTTGACGAGAGACTGCCAGATGATACTATGTCGGAAACTATGGAGCCAGAAACAGTGATAACCCCTACAATGTCCTAGTGGGTGTTGGAATGCCATGGAATTTCTTTTTGTGAGAAGAGTGTAGTTATGAGGTTCGGCCGTATCCAGCGCATGGTGGATTATTACTTACGCCCGTATACTGTGGGAGATACTTCTCTTGAGATTGTCCTGTCTCATCATGATTTGAAAGTATTGTTAGATGAAAAATTGAAATTTCATTCCCATTTTATACAATTGGTTAGTAGGGTTGCTGGGTTGGCTAGCAGTTTCTTGCAGTCAACTGTGTGCAGATCCCCGGAGTTCATGGTGGCCCTTTTAGTAGCCCACATCCAACCTCTCATTGACTATTGTTCCATTGTCTGGAATACTGACTACATGGGTGACCTGCGTCTTTTGGAATCTGTTCAGGGGAGGTGGACGAGGCATGTCGAATATGGTGACAGACTGAGACATCTTACTCTTTCTCAGTGAGGGGAAGGTTGGGGCGTGCAGATTTGACGAAGTGCTGGAAGGTGCTTGTTGCCCAGGTGGGATGTGCCGAGATGCTGGGATTGTTTTGTCGAGCCAACTGTGAAGTAACTCGACTCCATCCTCTGAGGCTAGTTCGCTCTCACTTTGGTACTGAAGCAATTAGTAGGGCTTTCCTTCTCGGTGTTTAAGGCTGTGGAACTCTTTGCTAGAGGAAGTCGTGTTGGCCCAGTCTTTGGATGCTTTTAGGAGGCGAATTGCGTGTCATATGGGAGACATGTTGTTGGAAGATGTCTGATGCATGTGTTGTTTAGGCCAGGGCCCCACTGAGCGCAACAAACGACGCAATGCGATTTTCACAGTAGTCTTGTTGCAGCAATGCACGGGTGTCGCGAGGCATCGCAGTGTCGTTAGTGGGGACAGCACTATGGTGTACCTTCCGTTACATTTCGTCATGCAACAAATTTGTCGCGTTGCGTGTCGCTAATCTCGCCGGTGTGGCGGCGGCCTTGTGGTGGGGGGATGCTGCTGCAGAGGAGAGTTAACTAATCATGTTTATGTTCTCAGCTGTGGTTGCGTTTGCTCAGTGCTTTTTTTGCTTGGCCCTATCTGGTCAGCTCAGTTTCAAGATTTATAGTCGTGGGAGACCAGTCATATGTGTTTTCTTTGTTGATGGTTCCTGATTACCACTGCGCACTTCTTCGGCTCAGTTGCTGTGAGCACCAGTGCGTTCTCTTGCTGCTGCAGGCGCGCAGGCCGTGCTTGCCTCGCTGATCTGGTGGCCATGGGACTGCACTGGATTTGGAGGCTGTAGAGGTGAGTGCCGGAGAGGTGAGAGCTTTAATGAAAGGAAATGAATCAACCGACTGGGTGATTATAACTTTCTTGTCACAATATTTCACAGGATAGACTGCAGCTTCCTTTTAGAGAAGAAAAGGCGAAGAACTTGTTATATAAAGGTCTGCCTTTTGTCTCCCGGTGAGGATCATAACCCCTACCACAGACTACACTATGCATCATAGTATAGCGTAGTCTATGCCCCTACAATTTCTTAGTGAACGTGGCAACACCTACTGTACTATACTTTTACGGATTGAATATCCTTCAATCACAGCTCTATGTTCTTGGTAATAAATTGAAAAGATAGTAGCACAATCTGAAAAATCCACCCTAATGATATCTATGAAAGACGAATAGATAAAAAACTTTTTACGGTATATATCTGATATTAAAAATTTTTGAGTAAACCTATATCTACGTTCGAAGTTAATTTTGAAAACAAAACTGTTTCGAAACCATTACACAGTTTCGATGGAAGCTTCACGAAACGCGGTTAGTCCCTTTGCGGCAACATTTCTTCACAAATAGTTTCAAAATTCAATACATGAAGTGGAACGAAAGTAATGTTGAAATGCCTCTCAGGGGGCATAGGATGGGCCATAGTCCATTGGGCTAGGTTCGTTAAGTTCGCCCATCCTATGTTATGTTGAGTAGCGCCCCCAGGGGGTTTGTGTAGGTTACCTTAGCCATTAGCTAGGCCTTCGGGACGGCTGTCTTTCGTGCCCACTTTGCTTCCTTCCCATCTTTTCCTCCTACTGCTCTTTCTTCA
>LQNS02007215.1:16101574-16112193 GCA_001587735.2 Parhyale hawaiensis
ACACGAAGTTACTTATACTGCACACGAAGTTACTTATACTGCACACGAAGTTACTTATACTGCACACGAAGTTACTTATACTGTACACGAAGTTACTTATACTGTACACGAAGTTACTTATACTGTACACGAAGTTACTTATGAACGTTGCAGCCAGACTCTTCACACGTAACTGCTCCCGTTGATGATATAATTGTATTATAATTTATCTTCTGTTTTCGTGCTTCTCAAAGGTATTTCACGTGATGTGGAAGAAATTGCTTAATCATTTCTTCGTCACGTAAAGTGGCTATTGCCCTATACGAGCCATCAACTTTAAATATTTCTCACTAATTCTCTCTTCGTGATATGATACACTGTAGTAAGTTTATTGTTATAGCTAATGATACATCTCTTTGTTGCATAATTGACTGTGCAGTACTAAAATTCAATGTTGAACTTGTCATAAATTGTGTCCCTGACTATGACTAATTCTGAAATATGTGTATATGCTTCTACTAATGCGGTTCGATAGTAGTTCCTATACATTCTGTGCGTGTATTGCTACTTACTATTACTTACGCTGTTGTACGTACTGCAGGGCGGACTCTCTGTGCTGGAACCCTCACAAAATGTTGTGCGCCCCTCTGCAGTGTTCCATGTTCCTTACACGTCACAAAGTAAGTGCTACCAAAATAACCAACCTGCTTTGTGTATGTTTATACAGTACTGTTAATCTTTGTATTCGTTTTTATTGAAGTACTTATTGAACTGGATTCAATATTTGTTATATTTATTCGGAAATACGTCATGATTAGACATCATGTCATCTTAGTTAGCATAGGCCATCAAATTCAGTTAGTTACGTTTGCCTATCTAATGTAATGGGGCGCAGCGCCAATAAAGGAACCCTATTGGCTAATTTAGCCTTAGCTAGATAGCAACAAACCCTGGCCTTCGATTATTAAAAGCCAATTCTGCTATTTGAAGGTCGGATTTTAGTGAAAAGATTGATCTTGAGCTAATTCGGTTACTAGTTTCACCTTTTCTCCCATAGCGTAGTCTTTGAAAAACACTTCAAGTAGCGCTATTTCTAGAAGAAAGGCAGCTTGATTCACGAGAGGAAGGGTTAACACTTCGTTTACTTAATAAGTTACTGCTTTACACTACAGGGCCTTCTCCACGAAGCGAACTGCGCAGGTGCGACGTACCTGTTCCAACAAGACAAGTTCTACGACGTCTCGTACGACACTGGGGACAAGAGCATCCAGTGCGGCAGGAAGGGGGACGCGCTGAAGGTCTGGCTCATGTTCAAAGTGCACGGACTGGAGAAGTTAGAACGGCGTATCGATGCTGCTTTCGAGGCATCCAGGTACGGTACAAAATAGCTGCAGTCAAGTGTTTGTTACAGAAGGTTATATTTTGTGGATCTGAAATTGCCAATCAGTAGGTAGAGCAGCTTATATTGCCAAGCGTGAAACATAATCAACACCGTCCTGTGTTTATTTGTTTATGTATTTGTATGTTTCGGGTCACGCTCTTGAAGAAATAGGCAAAAAATATGCCAGGTTGCCGATTTTGTAATTAGGTCGCATTTTCATGGAGATCGGTAACCAGATTGCGGAAGATGGCGAAAGTTGGCTCCTTATTCTTTCCCTCAATGTACTTCTTGTTTGAAACACTTCTTGGAATCGGAAAAAAAAGAGATATTACAGCTTCTCTTAGCGCGGCCATGCAGTTTTATTTCACAACTCTACACACATCGAATAATATATTTATTCTCAGTTTACCACGTACAAATTCAGAAGCTAATCAATGATTGGCGGACGAGGCGATGATTTTTCACGGGCAGTAGACATTACTAATTTTCTTTCAGCTAGCTGTCTCCCTTTTGACGAAGCAGATTTCACTTCCAACACAAAATTTTCGAGGTACTGAAGGCCTGTTCGGTATCGTGGACACGCGGTGGGCAATTCACTTATATTCAACGCGGCTTTGCGGCTTTCTAGTGCAAGATTTTTTCCGCATGTGATCTATGGTGGAAGACGATTGTGCTTCTTACATGAATTGGAAGAGAAAGCACTTATCTCTTTTTGAAATTTGAGACGGCGGTAGTAACGTATGTTTCAAAAGTATATTAGTGACAAAGGCATATTGAATGAAGACAGGTTGTCTCAAAATTTTCGCTCTCATTTTTGACAGCGCAGGCACTCTAGTTTATATAAAAATTTTTGGCATTAGATAGGTTTTCAAAAGTACCACGATACTTTGTACAAAAGCGGATTTTATCTACAAATGTACGAGAAGTTATTCTGAAATGGATTGATACTATTTCTGCTTGTGTATTACCGAGAAAGTCGAAAATATTTTAAGCGACTCTTTAAAATTTCTAATGAGAAATGAAGACTGGTTTAAATAATTAATTGAGTTTCAGAATTGATATCTTTGTGTAAGTACTCTGTGAGCTTTCTCACAATTTCATTTACTCCGGCTGGCAGGTACTTGGAAGCTGAAGTGAAGAGAAGAGAGGGTTTCGAGCTGGTACGCGAGGGGCTGCAGTGTACCAATGTCTGCTTCTGGTACATTCCTCCTGCCTTGAGGCAAGAGAGCAGAACCGCTCAGTGGTGGCAACAGTTGGACAAGGTACCTTTTTTTCTTCTGGTTTGCTAGATATCTAGGATACCTCTGCTCTGCAGTGGTGAGGCTGAGGCCGTAGAGGTACTCTTCGAAATAGGTCCTAAATACTTGTCTTGCGCAGCCTTATTGTTAAGGTTCAAAATTTCTACTTGTAGGTACTCCATATATCTACCCTTAAATCAAGAGTACGTAAATCGAGTGCCTTAATAAAAAAAAATTAAATCTAAATAGTAAAACTGCATCAAAAAGTCAGGCGCATATTGATGACCAGCTGTACATAATAAGTACTTTTTGTTCCAGTTACGGTATGTAGTGAGTATGTTTTCCATGGTAACTACAGAAGTACCTAAGCGTATCTATACAGGCTGTCGTGGTTTACGATGACTTTACGACATCAACCTGTATAACGATGTCCTTAATAGCTTGTGATAGTGAGGTCACTGTACCAGTACTTGGAAAACAATGGTTAAGAGTGTGATGACACAGTAATGGCTTGTACACATGCTAGTCTAAAGAACGAGTTTCCTCAGCTAATCGTCCCAACGTTTAAACTGTAGGGCCCTCGTAAACACAGCTTTGAATTCACCAAAAAGGGTGTGAAATGCTAGTCGATTTGTTCAGTTCACTCCACAAATGCCGTTAGTTAAGTTACGGACATCTCTTCAAACTCAAAGCGAACCGTAACTCAAATTTCTTTGCAAATGTGTGCTATTCGAATGCGGGGAAGGCGAAACTCGTTCCTCTGACTAACGTGAGGACAGGCTTTAAACTAGAACGCTCGGTGGCGTAAGACCATCACCCGTGGTTGGGGTAACTTCAAAGAAGTCATTTTCGATGGCCAGCTAATCCTGGTGTTTCTTATGGATGCCGTGTCCAACAAAGTTAGCGCCCTACGCCCCCCCCCAAGTACATTACCTCCTTAAGAATAACATAAGAAAATAAAAGAACGTCCCGCGCTCCAGACGATCTGCCGCGGTGGAGGCAAATTCGGCCCGGTGGAGGAAAATTCAGCGCAGTCATTTTTAATGGCCAGCTAGGACTAGTTTTTTGGCATGGGTCACATCTAGGTCAACCCATCAGACTCCCTACAAAAAAATTATGAAGATTGCTCAACTCCTTCGATCACTTATTGGGTGGACAGCCATACAAATAAATATATTCATATATATACTTAAATCTTCAACGAAAACATCACCTCTCTCACTTCGTTCGCGGGCGATAAAGAGGCCAGTCTCGCCCATCCAACAGGAATGGCATTTACGAGGTCCTTGAACATGAATGATTCCTTACTGGGTATTATGGCTGCTCTTGTGTGTACGCCACGAAGTCATGACAGACGTGCAGTGTCGTGGTTGCTCCCAACAATAAAAGTAGTATCAAAATGGTCGTGGTTCCAGTGATGTGAGATGGATTTTTAAGATCATGAATCGTAGTGCAATTCTCTAAGGCCGATGTCATTAACGGGGAGACTGGCCTGTTTGGTAACTGCATTTTCTCCAGAACTTGAAGGTGTCCATTCTGGGCGAAACGCAGGCCTATTGCTCAGCAAACAACGTCTTTTAAGATAAATTAAAGCTAGTATGAAACTACGTTCTGAAACATTTGCTCTCCTACACAGAGATACAAATTTTAGAACTCAGCAGTGTGGTGTCTGACTAATAAATTAACGTATTTCAAACTATGCTTTGCGTATGCTAATAATAATAATTTCTATTTTCCAGGTGGCTCCAATAATCAAGGAAAAGTTGGTGCTGGAAGGTACGCTGTTGGTTGGCTACCAGCCAATGCTCTCCAAAGGCATCGTTAATTTCTTCAGGATGGTCAACACCAGCCACCCCGTGCCAACCAAGGCTCACATGGACTTCGTGTTGGACCAGATTGAAAAGAATGGCCAAGGAATAAACTGTAAAGATCTTTGAGGAGCTCCATGCAAAAAAATCTTTCTCATCAAGGCAGATCGTTGAACAGCCAACATCTTACGGGTGGTGGGTCATTGTCTATGACCAATTGTGGCCCAGTAATTGGAAGTGTAACAAAAATTAATAGTTGATGGGAAATTACATTTACAGGGTCTGATGGAAAGAAATACTCGTTGTGCAGTCAACTCCTCAAGGGAGGTGGGCCACTTTCTACTACAGTTTTTGGTATAAAGAAGAGTAACCAAGAGAATAATTGATGGAAAACTGTATTTACAGGGTCTGGTGGAAGAAACGATTTGGGGGAATTTTGCAGCTTAGTTCAATGCAATGAATTAATGGACACAGAATAAATTATTTTCTCTCAAAGATAGAGTTCGTTTTTATCAGATGAAATATGGCGTAGGAGGAGATGGATGTTGAACAAATTAATTTCGATAAACCTTCTGTGATAAGCTTTGTGCTACAATTTCAGTACGGTTAATAGGTTATCTAAGTTATGTGTCACATACTCCTAGTATTTATTTCAATTAAGAGTTTAATAATAGTAATTATAATAACTATATGCTGGATGTCGATTTGGATTAGTTAACAAACCGCGCAAGGGAAGTTTACAGTATTTGATGCGCATGAAAGCTTTCACACATAGGAGTTTTCTTGTTCTCCATACAAATTCCTGCTAGACACCAGTCCAGATACTAAATGGTTATTATTCTCAATAACTTTATTATAGAAACAGCACATCCGGTCTTCCAAGGATGAGTATGGTTCCTGTGGTGATAAAGCTTGTATTAAGGTCGCGATATTATGCATGTTGTTGTTACGGTGTCCAGACTATGTTTTATAACGCGTCGCCGAGAGGCTCATTTATATAGTTTATTGGGTAGATTATAGAAAATAATAGCAGCAGGACAGTTGAAACTAACTGTGGGGTTGACGAACGTAGCTCTTGAGAAAAACGTCAACTCTGAAGGTCAGGGAATCCTGCGACGTACATCGGAGTTCATATATTAACATTATGTTTTGTGCACCTGTAATGCCAGGCTTATACTATAGAATCGCATGTTCAACTTATGAGTTGAAGTTCGATTTGAGCGCTTTCTGGGGTATATGTATCTTAGATACCAACTTTCACTTTGTATTCGGAACTGCGTGCGCTCGTAAGTTGAGTGGGCGAAGTGTAAACGAGACTTAATAATCCCTCACGTCTCGTAGTCAGCTGTGTATTTTTATACTGAATTACGTTCAGATGTTGGTACTAGAGTATATATGTATTGACTTTTACTTTTTTTTTTACCTTCACATGCAATACAGTTTACCTTAAACTTAGAAAATTTCTGCCATACAAAGTGCAAAAAAAAACTTGAGCTGAGGTTAGCTTCTTGCTTTTAACCTATTTTGAAGTTTCACTCAAAATTTAATTCCTGAAAAGATTCTGAAAACACAATTATAACAACTATGTTGGGGAAAACATAAGCAAACTTTGTTATATCATGTCTTTCAAAATAGTATAGAATACATCAACAAGAAAACAGCAAAATAAAACAGACAAAACAGATGCCAGGTTAATGAACTACAGTCTCATATGTAGATTACATACACACGTAAAATCGTAATGAATTATTGTTAGGTTCTGTACTGCATTTGTGCTGATAACATCGACAGTTATAGGAGAGATATGGACCACCCCGGTATAAATGAAGTACCCTATGTACATTGCAGGTTATGCAATTTCTCAATATAAAGTCAAAGCTCGTTCGGACACTCACAGCCTCTGCTGCAGGGGGGGGGGGGCTTGAACAGATAAGCTGTACATGTAGTGTGGCACATTCACAGTTATTAATGGCAGCGTGAAACAGGCAATGCAGACTGATTCAATGGTTTTTCCCGACTTAATTGTACGACATTAAAAGCTACTCAGTTTTCAATATTCCTAATGAGAACTTTCAAACAATTTGACCTAAGCTGGATCCACGGAGAGAAATAGGTATAGTGCTGAGTCTCTAGTTGGGTAAAACAAAACTGATATGATAATTATCGTTCATGATGAACAATGATACTGAAATAAATGATTTATTAGTTAACTCTTGTTACTTATTAGAAATCCAATCACAAGAGTACAGGGTATGTTTATGATACTTTAGGTTCATCGTAGAACATCTTTTCAGTTCAATGTAAACGTGGCTAGAACACAAAAAGATTTAGTGATTCGATTTGTAAGATGTTTCCCCTCTGGTCTATGACTACATTGTACAGAGTGGGCTAAAAAGTAAGCAGACACTTAGAATTTTTTCTCTGCGCTTTAGAAATCACATGCACAAGAAACTTCTGGAGATGGCTTAAGCATTTTTTAACCTTCGTTCACTGCATACCTACTGAAGCAATCAACAAAATACAGTATATAAAAGCGGTTAATTGCCTATCTACTTGGCCCACGCCGTACTGGATCAAATAAGAATTCGTAACTCTTTGCAACCTATTTATCTTAAAATATTTATTTTATCATAGTATTTTACATGCGAGTACCTGAATGAAACAAACGGTCGAAGTAAGATGGAATTGCGTCCTTTTTGCTAAACAGATTAATGCTCTGCGGTCAAGGGTTAACGGAAGGTAACGTTTTAATAAGTACGTTACTCAAACTAGGTAATACTAGACGACCCGTGACCCGTTGGGTCGTCATCACGATCGTCTTGTCTGTCTTTCGTGCCCATTTTGACCCTGCAGCGCGTTACCAAACATGCAACATTACCAGCTGCTGTACAACAATGTTAGATTATCCCTGTAAATTAACCAATGCCGCCTACTAACAGTAGTTACATGCAACACGAAAATTGCTACTTTACTCTAGTTGTTCAAGTTCGATTACTTTGCCCCTCCTCTCGACTTCGTCAAGCACAAATTTCATATGGGACTTGCTTGGTATAGGGTAACTCGTGTTAATCATCCTGAAGAAGTTCACCAAGCCTTTGCTTAGCATGGGCTGGTAGCCAATGAGAAGTGTACCTTCCAGCACCATCCTCTCTTTGATGACCGGTGCCACCTGTGAGTAGAAGGAAAAAGATGAGCAAAATATCACAAGATACCTACGAAAGTAAAGCAAATCCGACATCATTTTACACAGTACCAGTAGCGACAACGCAGCTATCCCTATGCGTAACTTTTCTGTAACTCAAGCATCATTTCTTGCTTTAAAAGTGCATCAAATGTATGATATTTCGTCCGAAAAAGCGATGCGCAATTTCTTCTGGTAAAGTACGAGTAAGACAGTCACTTAACACCATGCCATAGAAAGAAAAATGTCGAATATTTTGCGCTTGAATTGCAATATTTTCTCGCACCCATACGTGCGCTCTTTCAACAGGGGCATCATCAGACTAAACAGAGGACATTGAATGGCGACCATCACGTGAGACAGTGCGTTTACACACTTCTAAATATAGCTTATAAAATGTTAGTTCTTTGTCACCATTTGCGTTTATTAACTTATATCATCAATATTAATTATTAAACGCTAATTTTCGTACGGATAGTGCTATTTGACACATGGTTGAACTTTTTTTTCTGGGAGGTAAAATGTAATCGAATTAAACGGCTCCTGAAGGTAAAGTTATTTGAGGAAACTTGAGAACATCTTACACTATCGTGTCCAAGGATGATGGTACTTAGTCGTGTCCAATGAAAAGGCACGAGAATAAATACTCTTGTATTAGTTTAGCGTTTGTCTATCCCATCAGTGTAGAATCTTACCAAAATTAGGGCTAGTACCAACTACCTAGTTAATACAATAGAAGAGCAGTGCACAATAGTACTAAGGACACCAAGAAAGCGAGGCTTACTAATTAGATTACTATGCAAAATAGAAGAGAAAAAATACCTTATCGAGCTTCTGCCACCACTGTACAGTCCTGCTTTCTTCCCTGAGACAAGGTGGGATGTACCAGAAGCATACGTTTGTGCACTGTAGACCTTCTCGTACCAGCTCAAACCCTTCTCTCCTCTTGATTTCTTCTTCTAGGAAACTGCAGTCAGGAAAATTGGGTAATTTTTTCACGACAAACGGCACCCTAAAGTGGGCTTATTATCACCGACCTGGATTTTTAAACTCTACATCTTTACTCACGTTAATTACTTGGCGAATATGTTGTTTAAGTTTTCATAGACATAACTATGGTGTTTTTTCAGAGAGGGAGAAAGGAATATGTAGTATGTAAACACAAACGTGCAACCCACTAGAGGGTTCCCACACAAGATCAATGACCTTGGGAAGAGTAACTTGGTAAAGAAGTGGANTACTTGGCGAATATGTTGTGCAAGTTTTCATAGACATAACTATGGTGTTTTTTCAGAGAGGGAGAAAGGAATATGTAGTATGTAAACACAAACGTGCAACCCACTAGAGGGTTCCCACACAAGATCAATGACCTTGGGAAGAGAAACTTGGTAAAGAAGTGGAAAGGCAGGAGAAAACATCATCAGTAAAAGCATGAAAATGGAAAAATGTAAAGTTGGCACGAAAGACGGCCATCCCGAAGGCCTAACTAAGGTTATAATAATTTATGAGAGTCTCTGGGGAGTAACTCCCCGTAGCATATATAACACAATATTGAAAATTTGCTGCCTCTACAGTCTGTACGGTTTTACAAAACCGGTTGGTCAAAGAAACTGCAACATAGTGCTTTCTTGGCGGAAGTACTTCTTAAGTTTGAACTGCAGTGCATCGTGCTTTTTTGCACAGAATATTTGAACGGCGTTCCCAACAGCCAATACAAAATGCTTGGAATTTTTTTTTTACTCCTTACTGAAAAGTAAACAAATGAGTTGTAATGAAGGGTAATGCGGGTTCGCGAGATAGTTTGTTGGTCCCAGGCGTAGTACTGAAGCCCAAAGTACATAGAGCTGGGTCCGTGTCCACAGAATATAGTTGAGCAGTTGTCTGATTAGGGTAGTTTTAACTCAAACATAAAAATTGGAAGGTATATCTGAAACAAAATATTCATGTGCCAAATTACTTGTGGGGACGAAAATACTCGTGTTAACCTGCCAGAGTAAGTAGTTTCATTGATAATAACATACGAAACAATTACTTAAGTTGAATTCTACGCCCGAGAGAATATATTTGTAGGCTAAACCCAACCCGCTTACGGTTACAACTGCAGACCTTCTAAGCAAATTTAACCGTTTTTTGGATGAGCCAACCCTGCAAAAAGCTCAGTTATTGCTCAATTTATAGATATAATTAAAAGTAATGCTTCAAATGTAGCATAAATGCACCATCGTAGATAAAGTTACTCCTCCTTTCATGAAACAACTGGCTAAGTGAGCTAAGTCGTTACTCTATTTAATATTTTAATTAAATGCAACTCACTGTGATGCTTCAAATGCAGCATTAATGCGCCTTTCCAAGACGTCTAGACCGTGAATTTTGATCATGAGCCAAAGCTTCAGTGCGTCTCCCTTCCTTCCACACTGGATGCTCTTGTCACCCGTATCGTAGGCGACGTCGTAGAACTTGTCTTGTTGGAAAAGGTACGTCGCACCCACACAGTTCGCTTGATGGAGGAGACCCTGGTGTGGATATACACAGGGCAAGGCTTAATCTCCAGGACAGAAACTATGAATTCTCAATGGTTATATTGAACGCAAAGACAACGCATATTTAATGTTACTTTTTCATCAAGTATTACAAAGCACTGTAAGTCTGACGTAAAGTAAGGTACTCAGATCACCCACCTTATGTCGTGTTAAGAACATGGAGCACTGCAGAGGGGCACATAACATTTTGTGTGGGTTCCAAGACAAGGAATCCGCTCTGTCGACATATACAGAAGTACTGTAGCTTAAACTGTGCATATTGGCAGAGATGTTCATGACGTAACCAAACAGTACTTAAAAAGGGTACGTGCGGTAACACCTTCTGTGACTAACACTCGGGGATCTCTTAATTCATCATAGCTTCTCAACTAAAAACTTCTTCTCACTTCCGCTCCATCTCTATATTTAAGCTCCGCATATCAGCGGCCATCGATCATGCTTGCGGGCATTAATGACCATCGCTTTGGCGTCGACTCTTCTCCCCTTTTTTCT
>LQNS02007215.1:16123749-16135420 GCA_001587735.2 Parhyale hawaiensis
AGCATTTGTCGACATTAAAGCTCATCTGCCACGTTCTGCTCCATTCCATGAGATGGTCAAGGTCTTGTTGGAGCTCGGCTCTTTTTGTGGCAGGATGACATAGTTTAGTTTAGTGTATAAGTAGAGGCTAACTGTGAATATTCTCCCTTTGCTAGCGTTAGGAATGAATATCTCAGAGTACTGCGCAGGTAATATGCGGGGCGCTGCATCTCGATAAGAAAAATAAGAATTCATGCAACAGCTGCTGATGCCCGGGCTTGCAACAAGTCTGGTCCCTATATTCCACCCACTATTGCGTCGGCGACCTCCCTATAGCATTTGTCCTCAGCATCAACGGGAGGTGAGTTTACTGTTATGCAAGAAACAGGTGTTATATGACAGCCGCCTACGCGAAAGTGAGTGGCATCTAGGGGCGAGACGTGTCGCAAGCACGGGCATCAGCAGCTGTCGTGTTACATTATAATACGGGCATGACACTTTGCTTGGCAAGTTCGGCCTTGTAAAAAAAATAATATTCCTATCATCAAGTATTTTACTTAGTTGTGCAACTACAGGCATCAAACTGAACAGTATCGGTCATAGATGAACCAGAAACCATGTCAAATGATCAGAGAAAAAAATACGCAAACCGACTGGAGCGAAAAATTCCCGTACGAGTATAAGGTCACCCTAGAGCGCTGCTTACCGTAACCTGGAATGGGTAAACTTAACTTAACCCTATGGCCGTTGGCTCATCCTATGCCCCGTGAAGGGATAGCGCGGAGTAATTTAAGGGCGTGCGTACAAGTACACAAAAGTTACAATGCCGCGCAATTCTGTATGCAAGTGCGTTGCAGAGCACAAGGCTCCGGCTTGGACATTGCTTTGCCACTAATAGGAATGTAATAAGGTATGAGTCGTTTCTTGCAGTTTGCAGCAATGGTCAACCTTTGTAAATACCTTCTACTTTCAAGTTAGTTTAAAGTTGCAATGACGAATAGTTTTAGAGTGACATTCAAGCGTCATTTATAGTAGTCACGGCAACGTGACGGCCAAAACAAAAAGTTGAGTGACTGCAATTTTTGCGACAGTGTGCCCACGCTCCTACCACACTTTAACTTACGTCAACATGTAGCCAGAGGTCCTCCTCCTTACAAACTTCAGCAATTTCACCGAGATTATCGTACGCTCCAAAAACAGTAGTTCCGGCAGTAGCGTTGACATAAATTGGTTTCTTCCCATCTTGTCGAACTCTCTTTATGGTGTCTCGTAGAGCGTCACCTCGCATGATACCTTTGTCATCCGAGGGGACCGTGACCACGTTGTCGAGGCCGAACCCGAGCCAAAACGCTCCTTTTGATATCGAGTAGTGGCTCTGGAAGTGAAATTAAAAACATCTCAGGGTAAAATGAAGCTTTTCATACGGTAGCGCGACTTTCTAAATACGTAGCACTCGTGTAACAAATCGGTGGCCGTAATTAAATACCCGATAATCTTCCTACAATATATGTATCTGAATAATCACGCCATTAAAAGGAAACTAGACAGGGCTGGCTTTCTATACCATTGGAAAGCATTGTGAATAAAGAGTTAACGTTTGAAAATACTGGTTTTGCTACCACATAAGAAATGCTAATGCGAAAACGCTATTTCAACTCGATATATAGTTAAAAATAACACCACTAATAGACATAGATTTTCTTAACATACTAAGAGCAAAAACTATTCATAGTGACATATAGAAATAGAAGACAAGCGAGACATTCCCTATAACGCACTTGAAAAATCTCAGTTCAGTTGACACCAATGGTCTTAAACAACCACTAGACAATTCACCTCCATTACAGTCCCTCATAATATACTTATATACTTATGATGGGACCACACAATACATTCGTAGAAACAACATGACATGACGAGATGCAGCTCGCATGTCGTCCATACTATCGTATCTATAATACCGAGTTTAAATATGTTTCAGAACGATACGTGAGTTGCACCTTCTCGCTTCCAGTTGTTCGTGTGAATGCATGTGTTGCCTCGGCTTTGTAAAAACCCGCCCGCGACCAGAAGCCAGTAACTAGCTCACCTGATCAGATGTAAGCAGCACAAGTGGGACATCTGTGGCCATCATACCAGTCTTCTTGACGGCAGGGTTACGCTTGTGTCGTGCTAGCACCATACTGTACATGTTCGCGATACTGCCTCCTGTAGCACAAATGTTATCAAATTGGTTTACAAAGAATATGGTGGTCCCCCATGATGAGTTTTCATACATTTTCAGCTGCCGCCAACGCTTAAATTGAAATTCAGCTTATTCAGTCGGATTTTGCTAGTATCGGAAGTGAACAACTACAAGGTGGTGCCACCCAAGGCACAACTGAGACTTTGTGGGGAAAATAAAGTATTATAGCGACTACAGAGGCGATATTGCATAGTCTAAAGGAATGGTAGCAGTGTGAAGAAATACTGAACATTAGATCATTGACCTTGATGAAACTGCTTCCTAGGCGCAAAAATTATATAATCATATGGTGAAACTGAGTGCTTAATAAAACGTGCTTGCAAGAATGTTTTAAAATAAAATCAAAAGTCTGCTTGAAGAAGAAAAGTGACAGAAATTGGCTCGGGTCGTTAAATTGGGAAGAACTTACTTGAGAGCTGGGGAAAGGGTGAAAAACGGATGAAAACCCCTCTTAAGGGACTTACGAACCTGGACAGAAAATGCCATCGCCTCCGTCCGACCAACCGAACAGTTGGACCATCTGATCGATGACTGCGTACTCGGCAATGACGAGCGCTGGTCCAACTTCGTACGTGTGTCTAAATATGTAAGCAGAGAAGAATATTTAATTATCATCAGTAAGCATTTTTTCAAGGTTGAAGTAATCATATAGCTACACGATATGGTGCACAGGACAGTCTAATGAGATGCAGTTTGTAAATTAGGGCGAACGCGAAAATTGTATTACTGTATATTCAGGAGTTTAAGTCTCCGTTTCCACAACAAAGGCGATATCACAGAGGAAGAAAGAAGGGAAATATTGTATGACGATAGACACGAAGAACCCATACACGAGAATGTTTCCATACGGGATCAATGCGCAAGGAAACAGCAAGTCGGGAAAGAAGAAGAACAGATGGGAGAAAGATCAGTAGGAGTAAAAGATGGGAAAGAAGCGAAGAAGGCACGAAAGACAGACGTCCCGAAGGCCTAGCTAATGGCTAAGGTAACCTACAGGGTCCCCTTGGGGGAGCTGCTCCCCATAACATAGGATGGGCGAACCTAAACTAACCTAACCCTATGGCCTATGGCCCATCCCATGCCCCCTGAGGGGACGCGAAAATTGTATTTCCACCCAATTCTATATTCGAATACATTGCCGCGATCAGGGCTTCCGCTTGCACTGGGCCCTACTATTAAGATGAATATCTAATCTAAAATATGAGTCGCTTCTCGCAGCTTGAATTCGATGATAAGAGGCAATGGTCCAGCCTTGAAGAAATGTTCTATTTTCTAAGTCTGTATACAGTTTCAATGACGTATAGTTTTTTGAGCGTGACGTCCACACGCCGTCGTAAGTTGTAGCCATGGCAACGTAACTGCCAAAGTGGGTATTTTTTCGTTAGTTTGAACCCGCCATAGAAGTAGGTATGCTGGGCAAAACTCACCATGACCAAGGCGCACAGAAACAGTTGCTATGTTTACAAAGACAAGGAAAAAAATAAGGAAAAGACTAGAGCTAAAAAACTGATGCATCAAGAATGTGAAACGGATATGTTAAGAATTACATACATTTCTTAAACATGCTCCATATTTACCTCCGCCAAGGAAGTTATGATTTCGTCTTATGTGTCTGTCAGTTTGTCTGTTATTCTGTTTGTATGGCACCAAGCTTACTCAAAAATTGTTAGGTATGTTAGGAGGAACAGATGATACTCTTTTGGTGAAAATCTGTTCATCCGTTAGTTTGTCTATCTGCCTATTCTTTGTTAGCACCATAAATTAAAAAGTAATGGGCGGATTTTCATGAAATTTATATGAGTTGTTGGGAATATTACAAGAGTAAATGATCAAATTTTTCTGATAATTTGTTCGTTCGTTTGTTTGTCGCTGTGTATGATTTCATGTTTGTTAGCGCAACAATTCAAAAAGTGGTTTTGTATCTTTATGAAATTTACCAGAATTGTTAGTAATGTTAAACGATATAATTGATTAAATTTTGGTGATGATCGGCTGGTCCGTATGTATGTGCTAACTTAAGTTTGTTAGCAGCATAACTTAAAAAATTATGAACGGATCTCCAAGATAATTACAGTAGCTGTTAACACTGTCAAATTTGAAAAGGCACAATGATTAGATTTTGGCATTGATACAAAGAATATAATGGTTTCAGAGCCAATTTCAATTTTTCGTTACCGTTGCCTTCCTTGGCGGAGGTATGCGCTCTGAGAGTGCTCTAGTTAGTTATAAAATTCGATAAAATACGGAATGATTTTCCAAACTAAGGAAAGCCATTTTCAAGGAAAGAAGTAATGTGGGTACAAAAAAGATATCACATAGGCTCAACTAAATTTTATAGTCTTGGAAATTCAACTTTTCATAACATGGACTGGATAGGCTGACAGAGAACAGTTTCATAGCTAGTTTCCACACACTGCCAGTGATACGGTATATGTATGAGTTCTGAATGAAGATAAATTCCTGATCTTGTTGGACTACGCGAGTTGCACAAGAATCAGGACCTAGACAGTTGGCCATCAAAGAAACTACAGGAACTAGGAAAAACACTACATACAAATCCCCACTAAGGTTCAGAAGAGTTTACGACTGCAGACGACGGAAGATTGACCGAGTAATTGACGAAAGGCGGCTGGACCGCGACCGACATGTGTGCCCCATCCAGCGACTGATGCGGTATTTCTGAATATCTTGATTTTTCTCCCTGGACTGCTATCAGAACGTCTGACCCGTAGATAACGAACAAACTAACCTCATTAACCTTAAGCTACACGACTACTACGACTCACTGATTGGTGTTGATGGCCTCCAGGAGCCACGCCCCCGCCAATCCTACTTCGTCTATGCCACCATAGAGCTGGTTGTAGAAGTGCGGGTGTTGCGTGCGGACGCTGTGCCGCACGATTCTCTCGAGCACCTCGTCCACCTCTCCTCTGGTGCGGCACCCGTCGCGGCACATGTTCAGGTCTAGGATTTTCTACGGAAGACAAGAGAAAATACCTTTGAACGGATAGCGGGCAACTGCTGGCAGCATTGCGACTTAGTGCCCGAAATTTGTGTACTCGTCAGAGAAGTAGGGCATAGTGCTGGTGGTGCTAATAAAAAATAAGCATCTATAGATTGGTACATACGGAGAAGTGTCGCTAATAGAACGGGCAGCTGTTGTCCGTAACCGACAGACCGTAACACTGAAGACGACATGGAAAATTACCAGCGTACGAAGTGAAATGCAAGCAAAGTTTTTTTCAACCGCCTGACATCAGTGCTACGTGTTTTATATTGATCTTTACCAACGCCAAGGAGGTTATGTTTTCGTCGTGTTTGTCTGTGTCTTTCTGTCCGTCTGTTCATCTGTCTGTCTGTCACGAATATAGCTCAAAAAGTTATGGATGGATTTCAACGAAATTTGCAAGGATTGTTAGGCATGTTACGACGAAATTTGCAAGGATTGTTAGGCATGTTACGACGAACAGATGATTAACTTTTGGTGAACTTTTAGGTTTTTTCTGCCACATTTTTCTTATGGGTATAACTCAAAAAGTTATGGACGGATTTAAATGAAATTTATTTGAGTTGTTAGGTATATTACGAAGAAAAAATGACCAAATGTTTTAGATGATTTGTTCGTTTGTTTGTTTGTCGCTGTGTTGGATTCTATGCTTCTTAGCTCGATAACTCAAAAAGTTATGAACGGGTCTTAATGAAATTTGCAGGAATTGTTAATAACGTTGAAAGACATGATTGATTAAATTTTGGTGATGATCGGTTGGTCCGTTTGTGTGTTTATCTAATGTTTGTCAGAATGTTTGTTAGCAGCACAACTCAAAAAGTTATGAACGGATATTATAAAAAATTACAGAAGTTTTTTTATACTGCAAAAATTTAAATGAAAGTTATTTTGGTGCTGATACCTCCGCTTGGCGGAGGTATACACTCTCAGAATGCTCTAGTTTTTATTACGGATATCTACCACATTCAGTTGTATCACTCACAGCATAATTGAACTGGGTAGTTCGTACGGAAGAAGTAATACCTAGCCAGCATTAGCTCAGAAATGAGAAGTGGATCCGATAGTAAAGTTATCGTTGGGATTTAGTTAAACTGCAAGGAAAAGCGCAGTGCTTGCTCATTATGGCAAGTGCGAGATGACAGAGAAACTGTAATAATGTTAGGTAAGTGCAAAGATTGAAAATTATGAATCACAAAGTAACCCAGGAAGTCCCTGCATCTCTCTGTCAGATTATCAATTATAAAAAAAAACACACTAACTCTATTGGTAAAGGTAAAGCCAACTGGGAAACCCGCATGCACTGGTTTGTGCTGCAGATATAGACCAACAGGCCCCCGAGGAGTACATATACGGCTGCCGTCGACCACAGATTGTCTAGAGCTATATGAAGCTAAGTGACGAAAGACTCCATGCAATAACCTGCGACCACCCCCACGCTCCCCATCGCTGGGTAAGATCAGTAACCCACAGCAGTACGCAGACCGGATGCACAAACCAGCGGCCCATAGAGTCAGTGTCAGACGCTTTAGTCTGCTGCTACTTCGGTAACCTAATAATATAATTATAATTTCAAAAGGACTCCGTTCACATTGATATTCCTACAAAAGGTATCCTCTGAAAGAGTAGAAACACAAAATCTGCAATACATACATGGACAAGTAGCTTCCACTTACCCGCAGCTCCTCTGGATGTCTGAAACTGACAACTTTTTTGTATTCATCGACTTTTCCGTAGAGTTTTTCTTTCTTGACAATATCGAGCACCTTTTGAAGTAGTTCCCCATCGGAATACGATAAACACTCTGGGTACACGCCGTTTTCTACGACGGGATATCGCTTGGATGACGTCGAGTGAGCGCTCATGGTACCGGTAACCTTGGCAAATCTGTTGACCGATGCCACTTGTCTGAGGTTGGCAGCGATGTGCAAGGTGCTGAAGGACCTGTGGTATACCACGCATATCGTTACATCATAGCTTAGCAACCATGAGGTAAACTCACTGTAGTTTTTTGATAAAGAAACTACAGGTTTTATATAAGTTTTGTTGCCATGCTCTTGTTACGCTGGTGGCAACAAGATATCAGCCACGCTAACTATATCGTGATAAATCACAACGCTGTTGTCACTCCAGATAACAACAAAAAGTAGAATATATCACACAAAAATCAAGTAACTAGAACCAATATGTTACAGAAAACAACTGAAATCTTTAATAAATACAAGTCAAATGACTCAAATCACGTTCTTGTACAGCACAACAAACCTCTATAGCAACACAAAATTTACCCTATAGCTCTGAATAAACTTGCTCTACACTCGCAACGATTTTTATCTTAGCCTATCCGTCACGGCTAACTTTAAGTGAAATATATTTATAACTTCACAGAACAAAGCACAGAAACGCGCCTTGTCCACAGCAGTCGGGCCATTACTGAAGAACGTGAAGATGTCAGAGTAAGCGGTTGCAGTGCAAACATTCTGCTTGCTAGCGGCAGCGACAGCGGCGGCACCCCACGTGTTCACACCCTCAGCAGCGTAACTAAAACTTGTTTCTATCAACTACGAACTTAGTCCGAGGTTCGAGTCGCTTGCTTGCAGAGGCTTCCACCTCATGGACGAGCTTAGAAAGGCCTGCTTGGTGCTATGGACTGTTAGGGCTGACTGTAAACTATTATAAATAGTTTCCTATATGTAATCTATCAGCTCAGTGTATATATCCTTGAAATGCGAAGGCTTTCCTCGGTGTCTACACCTATGTTGCTAAATCAGGAAGCAAGATAAGCAATAGGTGGCTGTTAATTATCAGGTAAGCAGCATGACTGGTTTCTATCACTGTCAGATACAGTGTGCCCTTTCTATTTTCGTACTCTTGTTGATTATACCTTATTCAATTCTTAATCTTCTTTCCTGACTTAGCAATTCCCTTACGCGTTCGGCGCTCCCTGTGTGTGAAGCTCTCCTGCATGCGTTCTACGTTTCTATTGTGATTCTGGTTGTACAACTATCACCAGAACTGATATTTTATTTACATGATTAGGGAAATACACTCTAGTTGTATTAACACGAATTTATGGAAGAAGGTATAGGGCCGCTGTGAAATTCACTTTTTTTTTGTCAAGAATAAAATTAAGTACCGTAATTTTAAAGCTCCATATCAGTCTTACATGCATTTTTTTTACCGCATAAAAAACCTGAATTGCTTGTATAACAAGCGTAGGTAAATTTGACGGAGCTATAAAAAGTGAAGCCTGCCTCGTATGTATGGTAACGACTTTCTGCACGTGCTGTTTATGCATGTGAGTAGCTACCATAGATGAGTGGTAGTGCGATTTACTTATGAGGTGTATGGTGGGTTTTGTCCAGCAGAGAGACAGAGATAAAGATATCATGCTTGGTCGTGGCACCAATTGATACGCCCGTTGCTGTAGCTGAGATTTTAGTAGGACCTTTGATTGATGAATCTGAAAATTTTGGTCGCATTCAAGTAAGTTAACGAGTAGATAGTTTTAGATGCTGAAAGTTCTCACTTTATGATTCAGTGGTCTATTTATTATCCGTGTTTACATAGCTTTCGTCACATAACCTATATCCTACAATTTACTTTCGCCGCAAACCGATTACATGCAGTATATTCTAGCGTAAGCAAATGTAGAAATCAACGCAATATTCATTACTCCGACAGTAGTATTTGGCAATAGAAGAATCACAACGCGAATCCCGTTATGTAAGGGGAAAGACTTGTTGTATACATAACAGCGAATCATAATAAGCCAGGGTATCTAACAACCATTATAATTCACACTCTTAGTTTTTTCTTCCCGAGCGGTGCAGCCACTTGCACTCGAGGCATAATATCTACTGATGCTGTAAGTTTTCCACTGCGAGCATGAATATGGCTTTATCGTGCCCTACTTCACCTATTTGTGAGTGTCATCTCACCTACAGCCAATACAGAAGAATACATGCATTTTACTTCTAATTCAAACTCGACCTGACATTAGCAAAATCAACCGGTGCCCCTTCTCACCTGATGGGACAAGACTTGTACGTATTACACTTGCCTTAGCAGATAAGAATAACTGCGAACCCTCTGATGATGGCAGTTAAATAGCATAAGTGCTGGGAGCAAAGGTGGCTGAATTACGGCCGATAAGATAAGGCATGTTACCACAGCGCAGAGATAAGAGCGGTCCTTGCTGATTGTCAAGAGATGGAGGGACTGTCAGAATCGTAAAAAGATACGGGATTGACAAAAAGCATGCATTTTGGCCCCGTTCCGATACAAAACGGAAGTTATAGAGTTAGAGAATGGGGATTTATCAGATAAAAACTTAACGTGTCTGCTCAAACTCTTTTACAAGTACAACATTTTCGATTCTGTTACAAAACTCCATAAGTTACTTTCTTTCATATGTACGTCTGTACTTGGTGTCGCTGTTACTTATACTGTAATAACTGTACATGCTTGTAACTAAAAAACATGCGTTAGGCACAATTTGCACGCGGTAAAGATTTTTTGGTGCCATGATCAGTTACACATATCTATATGATAATAAAACTCTGATAATCTTGCAGTCTTGCTTGTTTCCCAATCGAAATTTAGAGAAATTTATTCGATTTTATTCGATAACATTCACTACTTACTCATAGGGAGTCGATCAATGTCCGATTGGGTTTGAATGTCATTGTCCACAGAATCTTCACTAAAAGATGGGAATAAATTAAAGCGCTGAAGATTTAATGAGAGTATATATCGATGAGGGTACAATGGGGGTCTACCTGAGCTCGGCAGCATAAACGTGTACGTTAAAAGTAAAGGTGTTACTGCTACGGGAAATACGACAGGACAACGTCACATTTATTATTTATATATATAAATGTATATTTATCTTCACTTACAGGCAGTGTTAAAAAGTCCTTTTTTTTTTTAAGCATAGAAGCTGGTGATGATGACCCAGCGGGTCACGGGCAGTTTAGCGTTAAACAGAAACTCGTAAAATAATCGTAATATGATCATTGTAAGTAAAAATACTTTGTTTCATCTAAGACTTTTTGGTGAGACAAACAATCAACATACGATGGTAATTATAAATATATTATTATATTTGAACTTTAGGCTGCTGGCTTTAGTACAAAGCCGATATTACAGAGGAAGAAACAAAGTACATATGTACAGTAAGTCGATAGAACGTGGAACCCATACCCCAAGGTGGATGAAGCACATGAGAACATCAAGCCGGGAAATAATAGGAAGAAGAGAACACTAAAGTGACAAGTATTTGTATGGAAATAAAAGCAAGCAGAATTGGCTCGAAAGTTAAGGCACCCCAAAGGCCCAGCTAAGAGTACGGTAACCTATGGGGCTTCTCTGGAGGTGTCTGCTCTCGATATCATAAGATCGACGAGCTTTGCTAAGCTAACCCGATGGTCTACGGCCCATTCTATGATCCAGACTTGTCCCAACTTCAGACAGATGCCTTGGCTTCGACCCGCTCATTTTAACCTCTAGTGTTGATCAATATCAATCAATTACCAATTACCAATGAGACTTCCTAGAATTGAATCTCGTACCTTAAAATGGAGTCTTCAGTCTGTTAGACATAAAGTCTGCACAACAAGCTCCTCACAAAACAAAGCTTGCTGCACATGCACAAATAGTTTGCTATTGTAGCATGCAATAATAATACCGGTAACCAGGCTGGGAGCACACGAACGTAGTCTCAACTATTATTGTTTGGCCCAATGCGCGTATATTTATGGACAGAAGAAAAAACTTAACTTCAAACTAACAGGAACTTGGCATTTTCGCTACCGCAGATCAATGAAACGTGATGCCTCATCGACATTCATTCCCAACATAATTAAACTAACGCAAAAACGCAAATTAATGGCTTCTACTTGCTAATGAAGCAACCGCAAAGTGAAAATTAAAGTATGCGCTGGTCAACAACTATGCAAATGCATAAAATTGTAAGACTGGGCGGCAAACGACAGTCACGAAAAGCTCGCTTACCTGCCGACGCGAGGCGCAGCATCGAACTGAGGGCGACGTAACAATGCACACCTGTAACGTCTCCTCTGCTGGCTCTCCCTTGGTCCTTACCTGCCTTCCCCACTGCACCAGCCCACCTCCGGTGTTGGCTGGTGATACTCAATACTGCAGTCCTTTGCTAAGATAGATCTTATCTGCATTGCATCTCCTGCAATATAGGGACGCATGGAAGGAGGGTGAGCCAAGTGAAGCTTTTACCCTAGAACGTCAACAGGCCACTGTATGTCTTCCATCAGTGATGTAGGTGATGAGGGAGAGAGTCACAAGGAGTCACAAGGATACGGGTCCACACAAAAGGCGCTTTTTCGCCCATCCGAGGGTGGACCCAAAATATGTTTTAATATATATGAAATATATTAAAACTCATGCGTGCTGCTTTGGCCCAGCAC
>LQNS02007215.1:16165066-16180360 GCA_001587735.2 Parhyale hawaiensis
GCCAGACCTTCAGCGCGTCCCCCTTCCTGCCGCACTGGATGCTCTTGTCCCCAGTGTCGTACGAGACGTCGTAGAACTTGTCTTGTTGGAACAGGTACGTCGCACCTGCGCAGTTCGCTTCGTGGAGAAGGCCCTGTAGTGTAAAACAGTAACTAATTAAATAAACGAAGTGTTAACCCTTCCTCTCGTGAATCAAGCTGCCGTTCTTCTAGAAATAGCGCTACTTGAATTGTTGTTCAAAGACTACGCTACGGGAGAAAAGGTGATATTAGTAACCGAATTAGCTCAAGATTAATCTTTTCGCTCCAATGCGACCTTCAAATAGCAGAATTGGCTTTTAATAATCGAAGGCAAAGGTTTGTTGCTATCCAGCTAAGGCAAAATTAGCCAATAGGGTTCCTTTACTGGCGCTGCGCCCCATTACAGTAGATAGGCAAACGTCACTAACCTAATTTTATTGCCTATGCTAACTGAGATGGCATGATGTCTAATCATGACGTATTTCCGAATAAGTATAACAAATATTGAATCCAGTTTAATAAGTACTTCAATAAAAACGTATAAAAAGATTAAAACTACTGTATAAACATACGCAGAGCAGGGAGGTTATTTAGGTAGCTCTTACTTTGTGACGTGTAAGGAACATGGAGCACTGCAGAGGGGCGCACAACATTTTGTGAGGGTTCCAGCATAGGGAGTCCGCCCTGCAGAACGTACGACAGCGTAAGTAACACTAAGTAGCAATACATGTACTGAATGTAGGAACTATCATCGAACCTAATCATTAGAAGCATTTACTTCAAAGTTAGTCATAATCAGGGACACAATTTATGACAAATTCAAGATTGAATTTGAGTACTGCATTGTCAGTCATGCAATAAAGACTTGTATCATTAGCTATAACAACTAAATTACAACAGTGTATCATATCACGAAGAGAGAATTAGTGAGAAATATTTAAAGTTGATGGCTCGTATAGGGTAATAGTCACTTTATGTGACAAAGAAATGATTAAACAATGTCTTCCGCATCACGTGAATTACCTTTGAGAAGAACTAAGACAGAAAACGAATTATGATACAATTATATCCTCACGAGAGCAGTTACGTGTGAAGAGTCTGCCTGCAATGTTAATTAGCAATTACGTGTACAGTATCACAACTTACTTCTCGGAACCGGACAGGAGATGCTTGTGTGCGTTGGAGAGGACCACGGCTCCACCCCAGGAGGCCTAGAAAAAAATTAATTATCGAAAATTACAATTAAACATTTTGTTTGACCGTACCTACAACTTTTTAATTAAGCACATCCAGGAAGATTTCAGCACCGCCTTTCAACGAGGCAAGACTGAGAATGCTTCTATCTAGCAATTTTTTTTTTTTATTTTGCACCACAAAACTAAAGCCTTTAGAGTACTCATTTTTCGACGCAATGAGTGCTAATCATAGAGAAAGTGACTGACTTACAGCATGTGAGGTTATCATATTGCATTTTTTTTAGCGATGACATAGTTGAAATTTTACTACAGTTGAAATAACAACGAAATTTTTGTCGGAGATCAGCTGCCCTTATCGAATTAACACTAACCAAAAGGCAATATGTCAAGACTGTGATTCCTATGGAACAGTGGCATTAGAATGGCATAGAGCAAATTAATGCACATATAGACTCGTTACTTCGCTATCTGTAAATTTTCCATAGCAATTTGACATCACTCTGATGTCACTTTCCCGATGGAAACTCGCAGTTTTATAGATTACTTAGAGTACAGTACGATCTAGATCGTATATAGTACTATGGGAAGCTTACATCGACATGGAGCCAGAGACCTTCCTCCTTGCAAACTTGGGCGATTTCGTTAAAGTTGTCGTAGGCTCCCATGACTGTGGTACCGGCGGTGGCATTTACGTAGAAAGGCTTCTTGCCTTCCTGCCTGGCCTTCTGCACAGCTGCACGCAGGGCGGCTCCGTGCATGATGCCCTGGTCATCTGAAGCCACTGCGATGACATTGTCTAGTCCGAACCCGAGCCAAAACGCTGCTTTTCTGATCGAGTAGTGGCTCTGAAAGCAAAACACAATTTTGTTATAGCAATATGATAAGCTTGTAGAGCCAGCGATATGTGCTCTTAAATATTCACGCTGAACAACAGAAGTGGTTATTTTAATCTAATAAATCTAGTGAGAGGTTTAAGAAGCGCTTTCCAGTTGTCCTACAGCTGCCGTAACCGTTCGCGTTATAGATTTCTTGGCTGAAGTTTTTTCGATCGCTCCATATTTGTTGACTAAATAAAAGCCTCGATTTTATTTTAATAATTGATTTGCAGTGAACATAAAGAATAGCAAGCATGAAGCCTGCAAAATGTTGTAACTTTGTCTGAAATGATGTCATTATTTTATTTACCTTTCTCACAATACACGATACAAGCAAGTTAAATCTTACCCGCCAGGTAGAAGAAGTAAGTTATATCTTACACAACTAGTCCGTAGACTTTACACGTAGCTCATTTATTAAAAAAAAAAGAAAAAAAACTTTCGTTCGGTGACAGACTCGCATAGTTTGCAACTTATTCTCACATTTTTTCATTAATCGTACACTCAAGCACATGCAGATTCAAGGACGTAAATGATTAGAGGGCAACATAGGACGCATTCGATTGGGTGGTCATAGTCGATCTAAGCGAAGCACACATCACTTAACTTGTCCCAACCTGCAGACAGGAAATTTGGCTTTGTCACTTTGAAACGCGTTGTAGTTTTTAGAAACAACTCGATTAAGTTGAACCGACTGAAATTTCCATTTTGCGAAGTAGATTGAGTGCGTTGAAGTCCCACAGGTGATCAATTTTGAGTTAACGCCTGAAACGTCAAAAAACGGGTCGAAGCCAGGGCACCTGTCTGCAGTTTCGGACAAGTCAAGTGAGGTGCGCTTGGCTTAGATCGACTTTGACGCCCCAATCGAAGGAGTCCTTAATATCTTGGATCATACACACTAATTTAAGTGAGCCATATGGAGATGCTCTAATTTCATCATTAACAGTATTACATTCAAAGTACTGGTCTTTAGTATGTACATATGAAAGACACCACATGGCACAAAAATGAAGTAACTTAAGACTAAAGTTACATAGTGCACAAGTAAAGGAAGCTATTTATCTTTGCATACAGTACCACACTGAATTGCCACCCATTGCTTGGCCCGCGGCCGCAAACAGGCAATAATGCATATATGCCCTGCCATCGTAGGCAGAAGTTGGATTATTTATAGTGACGGCTATTGCGGATAACCATTTAATGGAAGGTTTTGTTTGCGTCTTCTTAGCCACTGCAGGACCCGGTAACTCACCTGATCAGAAGTGAAGAGAGCAAGAGGGGCGTCTAAGGCAGTGAGGCCGAGCTGTTTACAGTCATGATGGAGGTGGTGTCTCGCCACAACCATGCTGTACATGTTCGCTATGCTGCCGCCTGTCAAAGAGAATCGTGAATTGTTATTATATTAGTTTTTTAAGCTTCCCTAGACACAGCTATGGTGATCGAAGAGGGGAAAAGGAAAGGATATGTAGGATGTCCACAGATATGTGGAACCCATGCTCGAGGGTAGATCAACGTCTATGGAAACAGTAAGTCAGGAGAGAAGAGGAAGACCAGAAAAAAGCATCATCAGTAGGAGTATGAAAACGAAACGAAGCAAAGTGGGCACGAAAGACAGACGTACCGAAGGCCTAGCTAATGACTACGGTAGCCTACAAAAAAATTCCTGGAGTCGCTGCTCTCCGTAACATAGGACGGAGAACCAACTAACCTAACCCTATGGTCCATCCTATGTCCCCTAAGAGTAAAGGAATAGTAAAAAAAATTTACTAATGTCGACAAATGACACTCACTAATGGGGAGCTTGATTTTATTTTAACAAGAGTATCAACGCAAAGCAAGAGCTGAACACAAGGAAAAATTCTTAAGACTGATGCGATACCTTAATTACTTATGACAATTTAACAATAGAACGAGATTCTAAGTATCATAATATCGCTGGTAATAGATATGACTAAGAAAGACAGAGACAATAATTTTGTAGAGAATCGTTTTTTTTTCACAATCATTGCAACAGATTTAGGCATAGGAATTGCAAAAACCCCTTTGGTACACTCTAAATAATACGAGAAGTCGAGAACATCCATGTACCTGGGCAAAAGATTCCGTCGCCACCGTCCTCGAACCCAAAGAGTTCCATCATTTGTTTGATGACCCAATGTTCCGTGACGACCAGGGCGGGTCCTGCCTCGAAAGTGTACCTGTGCATTGCAGTTCTAGTTATTAGTTGTCCAACGTAGCTACCCCTCGAGGCCGATAGCTCTTTATTATAAATTTATTTTCCATTGCCAGTAACTATCATATTGTTAATGAGTACTTGATAGTTAACAGTAATGCAGTGGAACTCCTGAAACACGGACAGAAATAATGACTCAGTTTCGAGAAAATCAGTTCTTCAACATATATACCTTTATCCCTGCATTCACAGTGCGTTGTCCTTAGCTAACACCATATAGAAAATCATCATCACATCCAATTAAGTTATACTCCGTCCATAGACCGCAACAGTAATTGACTCTTAGGTCCAAGTGGCCTCTGACGCTGGCGGCCAAAATGGGATAAATGGGATTTTCTCAAGAGCTATTATGAACATGTCCAGAAACGGTCATGCAGGCAAGCGCCCAAGTGCGTCCCCGTCGTATCCAGGATACCTTCTCCGCAAGAAACATGTTGCGTACCTTGGATTTTTCTTCAGTATTAGATAGGGGGAAAAGAATAGCTTTTGAGAAAATCCCATTTTTCCGTTGCCGACTTTTGGCCGCCAGCGTCAGACCTAAGAGTCAAGTACTGTTGCGGTATAGGCTTCGTCATTCAGCTACCCACTCAATATGCATTTCGAAGCAATTTCCGATGAATGATACTCGATACTATCAACTTCTATGGATTTTCTCCATAATAAGAAGTCTCCGCTAAAATTCTCTGAGGAGTTCCACCGTTTTAAGTAATTACTGCTCATTATAAACTCACACGTTAGTATTGATGGCCTCCAAAAGCCAAGTAGCAGCCAACCCAACTTCATCAATGCCACCAAACAACTGGTTGTAGAAGTGCGGATGTTGGGTGCGGACGCTGTACTTCACGAGACTCTCCAGAATGTCATCCACTTCAGCACGGGTGCGGCACCCGTCTCCCTTCATGTCCAAATCAAACACTTTCTGCGTAGGGAATATTTAAGATGAGCTTTAACCAACACCAATCCGTATATGAGGTTAAAACATCTTCTAAAATATTTGGTGTCTCACACTAGTGATAGTTTGTCAGCGTAGTAGAGGCATTCTTCTAGGTTAAGTCTAAGCCTCCCTTCCCACAGAGTACACTGTGAATCAAATAGGATAAGAAAGAAAGGACATAAAGAACGACAAGAGAAGCGAAGAACTCATGAACGAGTCAACGCGCAAGTGAATAAGAGGTTAAAAGAGAAGAGGATGAACAGATATATGTTGCATCAGATGAGTTTCCAAACTAAAAACGAGCAAAGAACAAATTGCGAACATGGATCTACTCGCTATTCGTTTTCTTTAATAGGAGTGAGAGCAGTCAAATTTTTTACTAGAAAATATTCCCAGAAAGAAGCTGCGAAGTTAACAAAATCACAAAATATCATAGTTTTGTTGATGCAACGATGCGATGCAATGCATTCAACAAACCTTTTATGTAATAAATAGGCCTAAATCAAATAATTGCGTGTGATATTTTTCCGCATCAAGACCATTTACAAACAGTTACTGGAAGCTTTTTCAAAATTATTAATTACAGCAATACTTACGAGTAACTCTGACGGATGTCTAAAGTCAACTACTTTCTGAGTTTCGTCAACCTTGCCGTACAGTTTTTCCCTTTTGGCGATCTCGGCGACTTTTTCTATGAGTTCTCCGTCGGGATAAGGTGAAAATTCCATATTTGAGCCATTTTGTTGAGCAACATCGTGCTTGCTCGGAATACAAGTGACTGGCAGAATAGTCTGCGCGTCCTCGGTAGCTAAGTCTGTGGCTGGCATGTTTGCCCTTGGGAACGTATTGTTCTGGAAGAAACAAAGAATCTGTAAAATTAACAAAACTGATAAAATAAAAAAAAAATAAGGGTGATCAGTCAGTAACAGCAGGCCGAAAAAAAAGTATCAAAGACACGGAAACAGAAGTCACATAAGTCTAGTTGAAGTTACGTTGACCTAGAGCCGTTGCTTTCTTTCTAGGGCTTAGACTAAAAGAAATATTAAAACAGACTACTAAGTAGTGATGGGGTGAATATCTCCAAGCGCGGAACATCCGCACCTTTGCTGACATCCGTATCGGCATCTGCATCCGCGGATGCTAAGATGGTAACATCCGCTATCGTATCCGCATCCGCGGATGTAAGAACTGTAAAATCCGCTAAAAATCCGTAGCAAAGGAAGCGCGGATGTGCGGGTTTATCACTATACACTAAGCTTATCCACAGTGCTGAAAACTGCAAATTCTCATCAGTATTGAAATGTGCGCAAGCGCTGTCCCTGTCAACAAAGCACCATCTAAGTTTTCTTCGCAAGTGCTGTACAAACTGCCGTCGTGAGAGGGCGTGTGTGTGTTTGTGCCGGGCGAATAGCCGCATCTGCGAAACATCAGCACCTCGTTTGAACATCCGCGGATGTCGAGATAGTAACATCCGCAATTGCATACGCGGATGTCAGAACGCTCAAAGATTCGCATTCATGGAGGTCCAAAAAAAATTACATCCTACCCATCACTACTATGAAGTATAATAACTTTTCTCACGATGGGAAAAGTAGAAATTTGATAAATTACGAAGAAACCAACGTGCATGTATTGATATGAAATAACACTTAGCCCGTGCACTATCAAGCACAGAAAGCACAAGGCTCCAATTGGCTGCTGACGTGCAGCTGTCCCATGTCCGGAAGCTGCCATTAAGCAACGCTGTACCTGCGCGACAAGAAATGCAACGCGATATTGCTGTGAGACGTGTTGCCTGCGACTGATGGCAATGCACGGTGTGTCGTGCGATCTGGGTTGCGTCGGTGGGGCTAGTAGATTGCTGTACTCGATGTTCCATTTTTTCATGCAACAAATTTGTATTGTCACACATCGCTTGTTGCATTGGCGCGGCGGGGCGTAAGGCCATCAGGTGGCACGCGAGGTATTTGCTTGCAAAAGACAATTTAGGTTATGGTCCCCGTCCCCACAAAAACAAAGTTAACGTGATAGAAAGTTAAAACGAAAACGATAATTCGTAATGCGCCCTGACTCTTGATTTCAAGCGTGATCATACGAGCTCCACGAAGCCAAACCATTTCCAAATTTCAGTAGCAATCGCATATTCTTGTGTATATAAACGTGTAAAGAGTGAAAACAAAATGAAGGGAAAGATAGTATATCGAAAAAAAAAAAAATGCAATGTATAAAAAGCGAACAAACGTAGGAAAAGTAAAGCGAGGAGGGGGCAGTTAGCACAGAATTAATGCTAAATGAAATCAAATGAACTTTTTAATGAGTAAATTCCATACTGAATATCAAGCCAGTGATGAAACAGATAAGTTATTCGCAGAAATAATACAATTCTGGAAAAACATCGATTTTTATTTCCTTATAATAAACTATGTATGTCTCACACTATTGCTTACTAAAGAATTATTCTTAACATCGTAATTCAATTTTTGAAAATCTTTTTAATGATTGTTTTTAGTAGTCTGCTACGCTCAGTAAAATCAAAAAATAAGCTAGTATTGTTAATTAAACCTCATAGACCGGCTGCAAAAAGAACTGGCAGTTTTTATAAAAAAAAACTAAGCACTGTTTTCGGAACATACCGTACCTAGATCTTTGCTATTGATATCTCTAGATGAATACCGCCATTGATAAAGGAATAAACAATACCAATTCGACAAAATAAACATTGATTATATCTATCAGGCTGTGGACAGAGACCAAGACCATTCACGGCGGTGATGATGACCGATGTGTAATACGGTATATATCTGCCTGTAAATTTTCGTGCGCCTGCAAGAATTAATCAGGCGAAAAAATATGCGTGAGCTGAATGTAAGCAGCGTAGAGACAAAAGAAGGTTTGGTTTATCTATCTCACTGAAAAACAAATTCGCATTGCGAAGGACATGAATATCATTTATTTACACTTTCACAGAACCTTTCACAAATTCAGTCAGCTGGGCGCACCAGTTAAATAATTAAACAAAATTTAATGCTGACACTTTATTTACATTCCCCTTACTTCAGACGGCTCGGCATACTAGCAAAATAAAAAATTAAATAAAACATGGATATATTTATACTTTCTTTTCCTTTCCATCATTCAGATCGCTGGGTTCACATACATATACATTGCACATCGATAACAACATTTGCCGCTAGTGAGACACGAGTTTCAGGCTTACCTATCAGTCAGCAGTGATGAAGTCAACTGAAGCGCTGCGCGTTCTTTCCTCGGCTTTTGTGCCTTCAGGCTGATGACGTCAAGTGTGCCAGGCCTCTCACCCTCCCAGTCATTGCACTGCCTCGCCTGCAAGCCCGTTTTCTTCGTCATTTTCTATCAACGATGACGAGACATTCTTGACACAGAGAGGCTAGTGACCAACAGGTCAACATCCGGTGATGCGTATTTTCCTGCTAAAGGATTCTGTTATCTCGCGTGCTTTCGTCACAGGTTAATCCTTGCATCAGCATTTCCCCCAAACAAAGCGCTGGTTGCAGGGGGATTTCTCCGTGGTTTCCAGAAACAACTTACCAACCTCAAAATTTTATAGAACTATATCTGTGAGAGGCACCTCAAGCACGAGGCACAGAGAATTTGTAGTTTTACGTTGATCAAAAGTTAATACATTCCACCAGGAGTTATTCCTTAAATTTGGCTCCACATAAGTTACAGTACATTATTATTATTATTCAAGTACTCTGCAATAGTCCGGGGTACCGGAAAACTATAAACTCCGGTTGCTGAATATGTTGAGCTTCAGAAAACTGTAGACTTCATGTTGACAATATTATCGTTATCTCATGCTAGTGATGTCGTAAACACTGGTAATAAGAATTTCAGTAGAAGTAATTGATCAATGACATGACAATATTAACGTTAGCATCCCACATAGCCGATTGTACAGGAAATTTCAGAGGAACAAGTTGACGTAGCGACAACGCTGGGCAGCTTTATTGAACAAGTTGCCTCTAAACACAAGCATTATAAGAGAGTGTCACTATCGAGCATTTACCCATAATTCTTCACCCATAACTCCTCAACCCATAATGCCATAATTTCATATTTCCTCAAGACCGAGTGTAGGAGTCAAACACGGTTGAGGAGTCGGATGGACCAACTCTGACTCCGGCTCGAGGATAAAGCCAGTGTGCAACTCCAGCTTGCATCCGACTCCTTGGACCTGACTCTTGGGACAAGAGGGTATCCACTTCGCATCCCTTTCTGAAAACTTGTCCGACTCCTGTCGACTCTGACTTTAGAACTTTGGAGCCAAGGCCTTGTATAATGCACATTTTCGACCCAAGTTCTGCTCCATTTGTAGTGCCAATACGATTTTACTACAACAGTTTATTGCTAAGTCAAGTTGTAAGTGGCACAGTTATACTAGCTAACTAAGAAAGCACACATGTTTAACTATTAAATATTCACTATAAAAGCCGTACAAGTTGGTTACGTATTTATCAGTACCTATATATATATATTATATTTATTTGCTGCATTTACTATTAACAAAGGATATAAAAACGTTTTATTTCACAATGTTTTTAATGAATGGTTCACAATGAAGGCTAAAAAAACCTAAATGTTAAAAATACAATTTGAGTCACCTTAATAAAAAAAAAACATCTCGAACGTATTTAATGTAGGGATATCCGTGACAAATGTTTTTAATATGAAGTTGATACTAAACTTTTGCACTTATAGCCTATACCAATTCTATATAAATATCATGATCCGGATCAGGTTGATGCATGGTCTGCCTTATTTTCGTTATATTTGATAATAACACGCAGAGTAATATGAAGACTTGAAAAATGTAGGTACATACCTACTCTAATTAGATTAAATCACCGAACATAATAGAACAGAGTATCTTAACTTTCTTAAGCCGTAATTCAATTGAATATTGAATAGCTTTGGCCTTCGTCTCCACTACGCAGATGATTTAACAGATGAAGGAACAATGGGCATAAACTATATCGATAGAAACATGGAATCTATATACGCGCGAAGGTGTTTCCACACAGGGTCAGTGCGCATGCGAAGAGGAAATCGGGAAAGAAGAGGAAGCACAGACGACAAAAAGATATGTAGGGCCATAGATATGGTAGAAAGTAAACTGGACACAATGGAAAGAATTTGAGAATAGGTAGCTTAGGCTAATGGTCTTCTCTCTGGGGCGCGGTTGCCCACAGGAGCATCCAGAAGTCTAGGGATGCCCGGGACCAACTCATCGATTTAATGCCTCCTCCCCGAAAATAATTGCTAAATAATAGGAACAATTTTCGCAGACAAATATTTTGAATATTTAAACACAAATTATACATAATACACTATTTTTATGTATTTAGTAGGCTACAACATACTCCTATCATTCACACGAGTTATCATTAGCTTAGATAAAATAAGCGGCAGTAGGTTGACGAACCAATAGGCCCATTCCCAAAGAGACACCGGAACTTATGCCCCGGCCCTCTATGAGCTATTGCCATAATGTTAGCAGGATATAAAGGACAGGCGAAAAGAGAAAAAGGGGGAAGAGTACCTGCCAAAGAGATGATCATGAATGCACGCAAGTACGATCAACAGCCGCTGACATGCGGAGCTTATAGACGTCAAACTGTGTATTTGGAGCGGGAGAGAGAAGGCGGATTAAGATGGCCGCGGAAGCTTTGGCCTTTAGGAGTTTGTGACTCCTGGAGGAGGAGTTCTTAGCTATGGAGGATGTCTCTCCCAATGTATGTCAAGACGATTTTTAAACGCGTTGACTGACTCCGCACTAACAACATCGGAAGGAAGTCTATTCCAAATGCTGACTAAGAAATACGGAAAGAAACTGCTGACTCAGGGATTTGTAAGATTTGTAGGATTTCCAAGTAATAAGCCAATAACTGCTATCATCGGTAACTTCGAGCGAAGTCGGAGATTTACGAAACAATTGCCCCAACCCGCTGGTGCGTCTACGGGAATGCTCACTTTATTTTTAGCCAATAATATTCCACGGACCGCTTCGAACACTCCCGACATGCAAAAAATTGCAGAGGGTCATTGATTATCGGCCGCTCGCCTGTCTCGGGGTTCGGCAGTGCAGAAATGGCCTTGGCAAGGCGACATCAGGTGTATTGTTGTCACAGGTGCACCCCGTGTAACACCTGTGCAAGTAAGAAGAGGAGTCTGCCGCCACCCTTGCACCTGTCCGGAAGAAATGACTGAAAAGTTCAGCTCTTCAACTGATGGAAAAAAAAACTTTTTACTTAGGCACCTACTTTGATGCGACACTGGGCTTTGAAATCTAATATCGATATATCCGTGGTGTGTAGTGTTAGTAGGTATTTATTCTATTGACTATGAGCTACGTATGCTGTGCATACTTGCGGCAAGTGCCGATTTATAAGTATGGTAGTACGATATCATTCTCCTCGCAGTAACTGTAGCGTCAGTACAGAAGTATTTATGCAGTAATATGATAGTAGTGCATAAGTACCTATATATACAGTAATTATAGCACTAGAACGTATACGGAATCTGATGTACTAAATAAGTACAAGTATAATACGTATAAACAGTAAGTATAGTAGTTAATAAACAAACACATACAGTAATTGCAATAATTTGGAGATATTACTTCCTTATGTAGTAACTGTAGTAATAACACATGCAATCATTTTCTATAGCGAGATTTTTTTTTAAAGTTGTGTTTTTATTCTCATTGTAAGCAGCATCAAAGTTTTTAAGGGAGTCAACGGTAAAGTTGGCGTCCATAACTTATTCTATTCTACAGGCAGCATCGCACGATACTATATATTTGACCTAAATTTAAAAAATACTCCTATTGTAGGCATTGCTTAATCATTAGTTTGGCGTATCTTTCTAACAAGACTCTGATCAAACTCTCCAAACGGCATCAATTTATACCACAATGTTTTAGTCAAATTGTACTGAAAATCTCCAAACAATCACAATTACAAAACCAAGCTGTTAGGGAACACTTCTAATTTACAATCGTTTAATATTCAACCTTTCGTTTAATCCTCCTAATGGGCCCCAACTTTACAGCAAACTTTTTATCGTACCCGACGAATCTCAGCTGATCATAGCTTGAGAATAAGATTTCTATCAAAGTTAGCCAAATCTCTGAGTTTTTGTAGCAAGAATTCCATCGAAACTTTCCAATTTACCACAAATTTAGGGCAAGGTTGCCATGTTTTATGTAAGTTTTCCATCAAACTCAGACAGTCTACCACGTTCTATTCTAAGTGTTCCACCGAACTCATCCTAATTGTCAAGTTTTATTGCAGTAAATCTTTTACAAGTACACTGGATACCATGGATAGGGTTTAGATAAGGTGTAGGTCGTGATATGCACGCCACCCGAACTATGGAGAAGAATCCCTCTAATGGCTGCATTCCGTCGGGTTGCAGCGCTGGACCGATGGAAAAAAACACGAGCGCATTGTCTCCTCACTGCCTGTAACCACTGATAGCTGCTTTATCTGGAGTTCTTTTAGAATAGGAGTGAAATAGTTGCACGTATTTCGCAAAATTCAAATCAATACCAGTTCGTACTTCATCAAACGTAAGATAGTAACATAAATAAATTTTACATGAACACGAGGAAGGCCGATACAATAAAAAATTGGTACCATGACTAATTTCTATTTTGTAGTTGAAAGGCAGTAGCTACTACACAAAACATTCATTATTTGACTCAATAAATGTATCCTAATTCAGTAAAAGAATGCAATTATAAGCTAATTTGTGATTACAATTGTTGCACCCAGTGCACTGTTCTTTCTGTGGTCATTTCAGCATTACTCTCGTTCCACTTCATGTATTGAATTTTTAAACTATTAGTGAAGAAATATTGCCGCAGAGAGGCTAACCGCGTTTCGTGAAGCTTCCATCAAAACTACGTAATGGTTTTGAAACCGTTTTATTTTCAAAATTAACTTCCAATTTCAGATATATACCGTAAAATAGTTTTTTATCTATTCGTCTTTCATAGATATCATTACTTCATTAGGATGGATTTTTCAGATTGTGCGACTAGCTTTTCAATTTATTACCAAGAACACAGAGCTGTGATTGAAGGATATTCAATCCGTAAAAGTATCGTAAAGTATGTGTTGCCACGTTCACTGAGAAATTGTAGGGGCATAGACTACGCTATACTATGATGCATAGTGTAGTCTGTGGTAGGGGTTATGATCCTCACCGTGGGGGACAAAGGCAGACCTTTATATAACAAGTTCTTTGTCTTTTCTTCTCTAAAAGGAAGCTGCAGTCTATCCTGTGAAATATTAAGATAAGAAAGTTATAATCACCCAGTCGGTCTATTCATTTCCTTTCATTAAAGCTCTCACCTCTCCGGACCTCACCTCTATAGCTCCCAAATCCAGTGCAGTCCCATGGCCCCCAGATCAGCGAGGCAGGCACGGCTCACGCGCCTGCAGTAGCAAGAGAACGCACTGGTGCTCACAGCAACTGAGCCGAAGAAGTGCGCAGTGGTAATCAGGAAATCATCAACAAACAAAAAACATCTGACTGGTCTCCCACGACTATAAATCTTGAAACGGAGCTGACCAGTTAGAGCCAAGCAAAAGAAAGCACTGAGCAAACGCAACCGCAGCTGAGAACATAAACATGCAGCACTCCCCTCTGCTGCTGCAGCATCCCCACACCATAAGGCCGCCGCCACACCGGCGTGACAAGCGACACTCAGCGCGACAAATTTGTTGCACGACGAAATGTAACGGAAGGTACAGCAGTGTGCTGTCCCCACCAACGACACTGCGATGCCTCGCGACACCCGTGCATTGCTGCAACACGCCTACTGTGAAAATCGCATTGCGTCGTTTGTAGCGCTCAGTGGGGCCCTGGCCTAAACAACACATGCATCAGACATAATCCAACAACAGGTCTCCCATGACACGCAATTCGCCTCCTAAAAGCATCCAAAGACTGGGCCAACACGACTTCCTCTGGCAAAGAGTTCCACAGCCTCAAACACCGAGAAGAAAAGCCCTACTACTTGGTTCAGTACCAAAGTGAGGGCGAACTAGCCTCAGAGGATGGAGTCGCGTTACTTCACAGTTGGCTCGACAAAACAATCACTGCATCTCGGCACATTCCACTTGGGCAACAAGCACCTTCCAGCACTTCGTCAAATCTGCACGCCCCAACCTTCCACTCACTGAGAAAAGAGTAAGATGTCTCAGTCTGTCACCATATTCGACATGCCTCGTCCACCTCCTCTGAACAGATTCCAAAAGACGCAGGTCACCCATGTAGCCAGTATTCCAGACAATGGAACAATAGTCAATGACAGGTCGCATGTGGGCTACAAAAAGGGCCACCATGAACTCCGGGGATCTGCACACTATTGACTTCAAGAAACTGCTAGCCAGCCTATCGACTCTACTAACCAATCGTATAATATGGGTATGAAATTTCAATTTTCCATCTAACAATACTTCCAAACCCTGATCAGACAGGACGATCTCAAGAAAAGTATCTCCCACAGTATATGGGTGTAGGTAATAATCCTACATGCGCTGGATACTGCCGAAGCTCATAACTACACTCTTCTCACAAAAAGAAATTCCACGCCCTTCCAACACCCACTAGGACATTGTAGGGGTTATCACTGTTTCTGGCTCCATAGTTTACGACATAGTATCATCTTGCAGTCTCTCGTCAAAATCACTCACTTGCTTGCAAATTCATACCCATCATCAGTTAGAGTGTTCAGTGTTTTCAATCACATAGAAGCTCAAACTCTGTTTTCTACTCTCATGATGCGTCATGTTATCCCCTTACCGCCGCAAGATGCTTACTGAATCTAGAGTTTCATGATGACAAATATTTGATGGCAAATATTTTCCTATGTCATCATGAAACTCTTTGGCTTAACGATTGCCCTAATGACTTCAAACCGATCCACTACAGTCGCTATGTAGATAACACCTTCCTAATATTTAAGAATCAAACAGATTCTGAT
>LQNS02007215.1:16196751-16207553 GCA_001587735.2 Parhyale hawaiensis
GTGTTGTACATAACATTTATAGTACACGTGACGTATGCCTAAGACCTCCTAGAGTACTCTAGGAGACCTTGGTATGCCTCAATTGAATGAGTCGATTAGCAATATACCAAACTCCAATATCACTGATTATATAATAACTAAAAGCATGTTCGATTTGCCCACTTCACTTGATTCTATTTGGATAACGTAATCCGCTTCGCTTTACTTGTCTTCACCTTTTATTTATGGCATTGCATTCACCTACATGGATCACGTTTCTGACGTTGATTACGCTTGAAACTTAATCTAAGTTAAAGTTCAATTGAGCTACACGCAATGCGCAACTAACATAATAATAATAAAACGTCCCTACTACCTGCAGAATTTGTAGGAGCTCAGACGAAACCATCAACCCCGTGATAAGCGAATGTGGAGTTCTGGCGCAAAAGGAGTACAAGCGCAGGCATGATAAAGTGGCTCGACACCTTCACTGGACCCTTCTGCGGATCCATAACTTCCCGGTCAGTGAAAGGTGGCACGAGCACGAACCCTCGCCCGTGGTTGAAAACGAAGCCGTGCAAATCTACTAAGACAAGCGGATGGAAACTGATTGAGTATCTCACGCCAACCGACCGGACATCGTCGTTAAAGACAAACAGGAGAAGTCGGCCAAAGTGATCGACGTCTCAATCCCCTTCGACTCTCGAATCATCGCAAAGAAACGGAGAAGAAGGAAAAGTACCGTGACCTTGCCATCGAACTCCAGAGACTGTGGTAGATGAAGGTCGACGTCTTTCCAGTGGTCATCGGAGCTCCGGGGGCAATGTCCAAGAATCTTAAGACTTCTCTGCGAGACCTGAAGTGCGGCCGACTCCACCCAGGAACTCTCCAGAAAAGCGCTCTACTTGGAACAGCGCACATCATTCGCAAAGTGCTCTGAGTCTTAGGTTGCGGGATGCGACCCGGCACTAGAGCGTAGAGCTAAACATCTCTCAATCAATCCAAACTTTGGATTGAGAAATCCCCTCGATAATAATAACATAATCATATATTTCTCATATGGATGCAACATTCAACGTATTTAGGGCACAGCATCGTGAGGTATTCATACCGAAGTCTAACATTAGAATAACACTTAATTCTAACCTAGGATAGAATTAGCATTAAGGCAAAGCATCCTGAGGTATTCATACCGAAGACCAACATAAGAATAACACTTAATACGAATATAGGAGAGAATTAGCATTATTAAGGCACAGCATCCTGAGGTATACATACCAAAAACTAATATAAGAATAACACTTAATACTAACATAAAAGAGAATGAGCATTTGTTGTGCAGCGTTCCACTTAACGCACGTTACAGAAAACAGAGATGGTTGGCCAAGTAATATTCTCAACATCGTCTCTTGAATGAACAGTCGAGTTTTGTACAACAAAAAAGCGTGTTATTCGTTAATGGTGTACCTCGGCACTGCGATTCTCCTTGTCGGTGACGGTAAACAGTCGCTGGAATTGTTTAGTTTTGCGTGGCTTCTTGTCCGCGTTTTCGTCATCTCCGTTTTTGTTGCGAGAAGGTCTGGAAACGACAATAACATGTTAACTTAATGACCGCCTATTACTACAGTTTCAGGGTCACAATGAACCCTTCTGCTGGCTCTTTTCCATCGCAAAAGTACATAGTTACGTATATTTTGTCGAGGATGTTCAATAATACGCAGAAGAATATGGTGGAAAGCAGATATATCATATTAGTTACTCACGACGAATGTTGCCCATGGCTCAGCTCGTCGATCAGGTAGGAGGATCAAAGTTGGTCAAAAAATCTTAACGATTTCAAATTTGACCTACATTCAGCCTCCTAACTGATGAGTTGAGATACAGCATGGGTATGTAGCTAAATTTCTACATCTTCTGGCTGCTCATCATATTTTTTTATTGTAGTTACGTTCATGTACATGTATACGCTGCTGTAATTACCCAACAGCTGAAGCGACGTGATAAAAACGTGCGTACAACACCGTATATTCACCACCTCCACGCATGAGCGCACAGACGCCACGCAAGATAATCTAAAGAGCCTGTTACGACGAAAGTGCAGGTAATTTTTACTTACTCTCGTTCATAAATTCGTGCCGGTCATACTTACTGTCTTTTGGAATGACTATGGGAGAAATGACAAAAGTTTTCAGAGAAAGAAATGTTTGACACTTGGAGGAGCAATGGTTGCGAGCAGATAAATTTAGTTACCAACTTCAAAATATGAAGAGGAAAGCAGAGATTTATCATAAAAACAAAGCTGAAAAATCTGGAAGCAAATGAACAGATACTTAAAGCCGGATAGAGTTTGCTCAGTGCTCGCAGTAATATGGAAATTAGTAGAATTCCATATGTTAATTGCTAGGAAGGCGGACGCATAGTCCTAAATCAAGGATTTCGAAGAAAATGGCATGTAGCTAGTAACCGTAAGTTAATTCGAAGGTTCCTAATATAGGTACTATTGCCTGGCCAGTTCCTATGAAATAAGCTAATCTCATTAGCTTTTAATGGTCGGGACTTGTAGTCATAAGCTTTCGCTTCGCAACAGGAAATCATGCTGCAGGTGTTAACCGCAACCCGATTACAGTGGAGACAGCCAAAATTTCCATTTAGCGGAGCCCGACTGAGCTTTCAGCCAACTCACGAGTAACCGATCGATTTGAGTGTCACGCCTAAAAGTTAACCTAAAGTCCTGAAGCCAACGTTCATGACAACAAGTCCAAAAAAGCGAAGCTTAACCCAAGCTTGATAAGCCACTCGACGACGTCATAAATATGGAAAGGCTTCCCATAACTGCAGCATTCTTCTGTCAAACTTGCTCGCCCGAGCTGGATCTGGATTTACAGCTGTGACCCCGTTCAATTTAAATATTTGACCATGTTCATATCAGGATGTGTTATTTTGTTACAAGGGCTCCTTATTCAATTTTATTCCTACGGGGAAAATGAGTTTTGTAACGAAGTTAGGACACCCTAGTTAAGGTAGCTACTACACCTAGACAAGTTTCTGTGATGGTATGCTTAGGTTTAACCTTTCAAAGGTAAATTGAGTCAGTCTGCTGTTGAGATGGACCGCTGTTGAGGCTAAAGGTATATTTAAATTTACCGGAATAAATGTTTCACTATGTGCTGTGTTAATGTACTTGGTCAATGCAAAGTATATACTTAAGAAAATACAGGAATGCTCTGACTAACCGGTAACCTAAAAGTCAACACTGTTACAAATACACAAAATCAACTGAGCTAAATCGCTTATACGACAGGGCATAGAACAAGCTAAATTCAAAAGTCTCATAGCAGCGTCGCTCAACAGCTAAAAACTAACAAAGGAACCCAATAATTTTTTGTGGTCTTTATCCTGCAAAATAATTGCACATGCGTCTGACAGCAGAGATTACTGTTATATTAGTTTCTTTAATTAAACCAAACTATTCCTCCGATTATGTTGCCTATGTATGCCTGTACCTACTGTTGCCCTCCCCCTACAAAAAAAATCATAAATAAAAACGTAAGAAATCGCTGAAGTTTTTACGTTGTAGATTAAATTAAACACCTGACAGTAGACGGACCAGCAGGCAACAGGCCTCGTCCCAAACGTATTCCCGTACCGGGCATCTAACCAAAGCCGCGTATCGTAGCCACAAGACATACAGGAAGCAAAAATATGAAAATCACCTTAAATCTTTTTCTGGCTGAATTTATATTCGCAAAGACGTTACATTTTGGGGTGGCGTACAAACACGTTAGTTGAAGTCACGGCCACGTCAAAATAATCGGATAGGCAGTTTGCCGGCTGCGCAGTTTTTATCGTTCGCGTGTGTTTGATAGGTTTGATAGGTTTATTACACACAGACACATTATATACATTACAAGTATTTGGTAAAGTAGTAATACACTATAGAATAATGCACCTGCGTAGCCGCTGAAAGTTTTTTGGGTAACATAAAACAAAAAATAAAAACTAATAAAATTGCATGACGTATTCTGTAAAGCGTTTTTTTAAGACATTATCAGAAATGGGATCTAATAAATACGCAGGAAGTTTATTGAGAAGAGTTGCAATTTGAAATACTGTAGCGCGTTTCTCAACGTCAACACGCACAGTTGGGAGATTGAGAACAGTACGTCTCAGTTCATCATTTTGTTGGGGGAATAAGGGGACTGAAATACTTTAGAAATGCTACAGGATGATTATAGAACATAAATCGAAAAAATTTAAGTAAGGAATAGTTGTAAACATCCTGAAATTGCAACATTACCCACTCTAGTATGTTATTGTTAAAGAAGATAGGTGGCAACTGTTGGTGAGTACAGGAGGAGAAAAGCATTAATTTGGTTTTATTCTCATGGGCAGTTAATCTTTTCTGAGTTAACCATTCAGACAACACATTTAAAAAAGTTTGCATATCAGTTGTAGTAGCTTGAAAATTACTACTATTTGTATAGAAACCTGCGTCATCCGCATACAATACACAATTCCTACCGAGGGTAGTAATGTCATTAATAAAAATGTTAAACAATAACGGGCCTAAAATGCTTCCTTGGGGAACACCGGAATTAATAGTTAATACATGTGATTTGGCATCGTTACAGAGTACATGATCCCTATTAGACAGGTAACTATTAATCAGTGCATTTGCTGCATTCCGAACACCATAATGATCAAGTGTTTTTAATAAAATTGCTTTATCTACGGTATCGAACGCTTTTCGAAGATCTAAGAATAATGAAATGCCATGTCTTATTGTGGAAGCATTTTAGAAGATCAGTTAAAAGATGAAAAATTGCTAGCGTTGTATTAGATTTACTTCGAAAGCCAAACTGCTGACCACTAATTACGTTATGTGATGAAAGAAAAATTGATAGCCTAGAATGAATGGCTTTCTCTAAAATTTTATTGAAGATAGATAACGTAGATATGGGTCTATAATTAGCCACATCATTCGGACTACCTGACTTGAAGATAGGAATGACACGAGCATGTTTTAATACATTAGGATAAATGCCGTTCTTCAAGCACAAATTGAAAATATGACAAAGAGGATCAGCAATATAATGTATAACTTTAGGCAGTAATGAAGGTTGGATCTCATCTCGATGACAACGCTTATTACTGAAAGATTTAATAATGTTAACGATTTCATTGGGACAGGTAGGCCTAAAAATACAATCTGTAGCAACATAATTCGTATTAATTGTAAAATTTTCTTCTTGAGGAGAGAGAGCCTCCTCCAGTGACTTTGCTACTGAAGTAAAGTGCGCGTTAAATAAGTTAGCTGATTGTACGTCAGGAAGTACCGTACCATTAACACTAAGATAAACAGACTTACGTTTGGTTATTCTATCAAGAACATCATTTAATACCTGCCATAATTTACGAGATGAATTTCTGGACTCAGTAATTTTATTTTTATAATAGTATTTTTTGCATTTTCGTATTAGTCTATTCAAATACATTTCTGTAGGATGTATAGAATATCTTCGCTATTCATTCACGTTTGAACATCCTGAGCAATCTGAATTTTTTCCTGATAACATATTTCAGATCACGAGAGAACCATTCAGGCTTTTTGAATTTAGGTTTACATTTTATCTTTACTAACGGGAAGCAATCGTAATAGATGGAAGAAATTTGTTCAAGAAGCTGTTGCATTGTAATGTCCGGCGAGGAATGTTCGAATACGTACGCAAAAGAGGTTAAGGACATTCTGCTGATGAAGCAATTGCGTTTGTCAACATCGTGCAAGCATCTAGTTAATATTGTTGGACAGTGTTTCAAGGGCTCGCTCTCATATGGGGGCTGAAAAATGCGTTAAGGTGGATTCACACTACAATCTTTAGAATTTGTACTCTCAATTAATGCCGGGGCCCCACTGACACAACAAGCGATGCAATGATATTATTGCGGGAGACATGGCGCCGGTGACCGACGGTGTATCGCACGAGCTAGGATGCGTCGGTGGGGACAGTAGAGTGTGGTACCCGACATTGCGTTTTACATGCAAGTTTGTTGCGTTACACGTCGCCTGATGCTTCGGTGGGGTCCGGCCTACTCGTGTGAATATCTTGTAGCATTGCTTAGGCTACAAACCGGTGCGCAGCTTGCTTAGTTGTAATTTCCTCCGATTTAATAAAATTATCCGAAATTTTGCTAGTGATAATAGTTAAGGCAACCAAATTAACGGCTAGCATTTGCAACAAAAATTTCAGTAAACTCACAGTTGGGTTAACAAGAACACAGCTGAACATCCAAGCAATTATCTAACAGAACGCATTCAACCGATTAACACGTGATCCCACCTTCAAGAAGGCATGGCGTCTATCAACGCTATTATTTTCTACCTTTACAAAAATATAGACGAATTATGACATGAATAGTCAAAAAGTACTCTGCTCGGAGGTAAGAGTTACATACACGTAAAGTGTTGCATGTCGCTTACATGAATTTACGCACCTTTTAATTCTTTGCTGCCATCGAATTGTCAATTCTTCCGTGTATTGCTTTTCCTTCTTCTGCGCCTCAGAACGGCCGGGTTCGGCTCTCGAGGCCGCTGCCGTCAGTCCGGCCGTTGCCTGGGGCGAGGCAGAGATCAGTTCGGAACTTGTGAGTTCCCGCAGCTTCACTCTGAGCGGAGAGATAACGTTAATTACAGTACAGTTATTATTTTGAAACGCAAGCCGATGTGTAGTGTGCCCACACTCTCACGTGACCCAAATTAATCTTTGACGCCGAAAATAGACATCAAAGACTGAATTAATATCTGTTCATTTAACAGTTTTCTTTATTTTTTATTTGCCACATAGCTCAGGATTTAAGCGTTCTAAACAACAATAAGTAATACGTAAAAATATATACTTACACAAAATGCTTCAATTTTTAATGAAATAATATGCATCCAGCCGGCGTGAAAGGGACGAGCCCCCACAGTGAGGTTTACGCCGGTGTAGAAATAAACTGATTGGTAATCCCTCGTACGGTTGCCGTGCTCATTATATAAAAGAGTACAACATCCCGAAGTGTTCCGTTGCCGTAATACTAACATGAGGAGAAAGTTATTTGCAACATGCAATCGCATGCTCAACTTACGATTAAACAAACAGCAAGTCATTTATGCGACCGTATCTATACGTTGACTTGCACTGGTTATCGGGACTAAGTGGGAGCTGAACGGCCGCTCGTCAGTTGACCGTGTGATGAGGTAGTTTGGCTTCGCCATCAGAGCGTGGGCACACTATCGCAAAAATTACTCCGTCACTCAACTTTTCGCTGCGGCCGTCATGTTGCCGTGACTACTACTTATGGCGCTTCAATGTCACGCTCAAACTATCGTCATTGCGACTTGAAACTAACTCAGAATTAGGAGCTATTGTCAAAGCTCGACCATTGCTGCCTGTTATAATTTACAAACTGCAAGAAATGACTCATACAGTAGATATTCTTTTCAGTGGCATTGCAATGTCCAAGCTGAAGCATTGTGAGCTGCAACGCAATCGGGTACAGAATTGCCTGGCAATGCAACGTTTGCGTACGTGTGCCCCTGGCCTTTAGCAGACCTTTGACGTCTTCAGACTGCGCACTTCTCTGATATTAAGGACATCGTTTCCATTGCTATAACGAAATTAAATTACGCTCGGGCAACGGCATATCAAATAGGCATGACGCTACAGAAAAAAAGATAAACGAACGCAATCTGCTCTCCCAGCAGATAAATTCCCTTCATGTAATTTCAAGCCAATAATAATAGTACTGGCCGATTAGCATCATCTAGCAAATCGATCGCATTCGTTCGTAAGCCGCTGCCCAATCCAATTGTCTAATGAAATTATCCTCTATTTTGTTTGCAACTGACAGTAATGTGAAAGACGAGGTTAGAAAATATCTGGATATAATTTTCCAAGGGTAATTATCTGCAGGTACGCCTAATGCTCATTCTTGATATACGGTACAGCATTTCAATTAAGCAGGTGCCACTAGATAGTTCCGTCGATTAATGAGGAAGAGTAAGATAGCGCAAGTAGATCTTTTTTTTTTACAAAATCATAGAAATCTTGAACGTCAGTGCGTGAAGTTTTGCGAAAAACCTATTGAATCCGGCGTGTAATAAGCAATCCGCAAGATGCACAGTTTGGAGTTCGTGAGTCCACGCGTCGATCTCCATAATTGGAATACAGAGCTTACATGGTCGAAGATATCGATGTCCGTAAACATGCTGCCATAAGGAACTAGAACACCTGCCGCATATGTTTAATTTACAATTTACAGGACAAGTTGAATTATTATAGCTTCGCTCAAGTCCTTCTATCATTTTGAGAAAACCAAAAATCTATCAGCACAAACTCATTCTCCACCCTCATCCCTGTTTACCATCGCCCGACAACACCTCCATTGGCTAGCAAAAGTCGCCAATACTTACTAGATGGACTTGCATAAATGCGCCATACCAAGCTTGCCCAGTTATATTTGTTAGCGCACCAAAGACTCAGCCAGTCTACAACTTCGAACACACCTCGAATAAATTGGTGTGATAAATTTACGGTAGGATTCACTTTAAAACAGAAAATTTTCTGGAGAGGGCATTATTCACGCTCATTTTATCCAAGCAGACATATGTAACGTAAATTTTAATGTTACATTACATCATAAAGAAATGTAAAGCAACACCCTATAAAAGCCGTTTAACGTGGCAAATGAAGCAGCAATTTGGTTGCCATCATCGTTCAAATACCAAAAGCGAGATTTGCAGCAATGCTAATCTTGATTCTCACCTTAGTCTCAAGTTTGTGACGTCATCTTTTGTGTAGTAGTAGGCGGTGTTGCAAGGAAGCGGCGCGCGCGCCATGTTGGATCTGTAAGTCTAATATTCGGACGCACTATAAAGAAAGACACTTCAATTTGTTTTTAAGGCCCTAGTTTGTTCTATTCGCAGCTCTAATTTTTTTCTAGAACTGCTCAAAGGCGTAGTGTGGATATTTAATTCACAGAGGTATCAAAGTCACACTGGTGTATCGTCTTAGTTTGATGTTCCTTCATTTCGATGAACTAAATCTTCTCGCATTCATTAAACTAGAAAACCGTCATCGCTTCGCGTGAATATATCGTAAGAAACGACTGAAAGTTCATGATGTAAATGAGCAAGTGAACAATGGGTTAACGAGATACGCTGACAAAATTTCTGCTAACAAAGCAAAATCAAGCAAAAATAGCAATGAAACAATGAAGATATCGCTTAACGAATCATAAAAACACTCGAAAGTAGAACAGTGAGCAAAGATTGCCAAATTTTAAAAATATGTGACAGATAACAAGAGTTTAAATGAAACTTTTGTTTTCTAAACTGCTAAACGTGACGATTCGAGCACGTTGTTAAATTCATTGTTCTTAGAAAAAATGACTAATTCATTTGAATTACCAAGAATTCTTGCGCACCAATTCTGGGGAAAAGGTGTTTCCGTCGCTATGATCAGAGGACTGAGGCCAGCTGATCGATCGCAATAGTTCGTTTTATTCACAAATAAAATAATAAAAAAATAAAAATGTACTTGCTAGAAATTGCCCTCTCACAACGCTTGAAAATATAATTACTATTTTGAAGCTCAATGCCTTGAAATATTACGTAGAATAGTATGCGTCTTTCAAACTAGAGGACGCTAACGAAATAAGTCCCGCAGGGACCTGCATGGAACGTCTCAGCTGTGTGTATCGGGTCGCCATGGCAACGTGGGAGCTTGCGGCGGATGTCACTGCTATCCGCAGGACATGAACATAACGCGGACAGCGAGAAGGAAAAATAGTGTTATGCTCTACAGTCTACATATATTGATGTACGAAGGGAATTCATAAAGTTCGCGGAATGGCTGACAATATTTAACATAGATTGTAGCTTCCTTGAATACGTGCAAATGTATTGCTCTGCCAAGTGTGGTCCTCTTCTCCGCTGATTCATTCCACCAACTTTGACGTAAGTTGCTGCACTTGAATAGGCAAATGAGCAATTACTCATTTGAGTATCACCATGAAGCGTTTGGTATCGAAGTCGCTGGAAGTTCGTTACTATCAAATTTTCCTGCGCCTTGCTGTCTGTGGGGTGAATGGTAATTGCGTTGAGTTCAAACGAATAAGAAACAAATTTTAAGCCTTTATTTTGACAGCTGATTTGAGACTAACAATTCTTAGTACTTGGATATTGACAAAAACGAGGACCTCCATCTCATCGTTGAAACCATTTGTTATGACCTGACTTGTGCCATGTATAGCGGTCGAATGCCAGCTACCATATCAGACAGCACTTGACGTTCTTGGATACGTAATGACGCTGCGAGAGAAATTTTCTGCAAACTTTTTGAATTCCCCTCGTACAATACCTATACTGACCTGCGGGAGCCATGCGTGTTAGGGTTTGGAATTCACTGCGGCTTTTGGCGTGTTGGCCAGCAGGCGTTAAAGTCAGCTGTTGATGGCTTTTTGTTAGATTTTCTTTCGCAGCGTTTCGGGCTTGCCGAATTGCATAATGCTTCATATGGGTAGTACCATAGTACCACTTGTCCGCTGTGGGCCGAGGCTGAAGTTTTACAGTACTAATAATGTTATTTACCATGTCACCACTGATAAAACACGCAACAATCAATCTCTTCGGTTTTAAAAGTATCACCCATAGACCGAAACACAGGACTGTTGCGGTCTATGTATCACCAAATATCGCTGTCAACAGTTAAGAATATAAATCAGTGTATTGCTTCCATAGATAATGGAGCATACATTTCAAATAGCAAGTCCACAAGTAATTG
>LQNS02007215.1:16215214-16228548 GCA_001587735.2 Parhyale hawaiensis
CGGTGGCGAGAGAAAAGTGTCAATAGAAAGACTAGTTAAGAACTACGATCTGCGTCTAATCGCAAGGAACCGCGTTCATAACCAATCAAAAATTCAAAGAAACGCTTATTGATACATGCTTGTAGCTAGACAATAAACGCTAGACGATAGAATACAAGTACCGATACAAAGGCGACTTGGTAGCACCAAGAAAGGCTCCATCTTACGGTATGCTAACGAATAAGCCTACTTTATGTACTGCGCCTCTTATCAGAAGCACAAATTCAAAGCAAAAGGAAATGTGAGGTCAATAAGTGTGATCATGGCCGGACGCGATCAATACAGATCATCAGATGCGCTTAGCGAGAACGTTCGGGAGCGACACAACAGACTATTCTAGAACCTTCCAGCAGCATCGAGATATTTTTAAGGGCTGGGGCGGCATTTGTTCGCGCGGTTGATGACAAAAATATCACTCAGTCTATTTTCTTTTTTACATTTTGGAGCTGCTCTCACGGTGGAATAAAACCGAAGTTTTAGTTTCACGAATGTTGTTTACTCTTGTTATCAAAAGCTACGAGCTACATGTCTAAAATTTTAATAAAATCAGCATCTCACCGGCTAATAGTTTGTAGAAGAAGAAGTACCTGGCATGGTTAGAAAAAAAAGTTATGCCGTTTTGAAAATTTGTTCCATAGTTTTGACGGTACTGTATATGCGCATTGCCCGGTAGGCGCCAGTTGGATGCGCGGCCCTTGTCAATATAATTATTGTCGAAGCTTTACGACAAAGACTGAAGGATTGAAGGATTACTACGACCCTCAGACCATCCCCATATATGGGCCTGGTAGAGAACCCACAAAGAGCCCATATGAACGCAGCTTGCTGAGATTCATAAGAATTCATCTACTTAGCTGGGCAAGCAGGCACAGCACTCAACATCCAGTAAATGCTAATGAAGTCAATCCCAGGACATTGCTTAATCCAGCCTCACAAAACAGAGCAAGACAGTCATATAGGTTCCAATTAATTATCCAAACCTCAAAACTCGGTGCTGGTTTCGAAAATTGAATAGAGTATCAGATAATAAGCTTGAATAATTACTCTTGACACTCTACATTCATCATCACAAAGTCGAGAAAGACAGTCCTATAGGTCTGCATTATCTATAACTTCAAACTGTGCGTTAGTTACGCCCCTTGAATGGAGTATGAAACGTTATACTGAACCGATTACTCTTGGTACAACCTCAAGTCATTTCTACACTGGAAAATGGATTTTTTGGCCGTCTGTCGCCTGCATAACGGGTGTCAGTGCCTGACTTGTTACACGACTCACAGGGTCAAAACCAACTGGTCTAAGTTGCATAGAAACCAACTGGTCTAAGTTTCGGACAAGTCAAATCATATTGGCTTAACTAGCCTAAACACATTTAAGCTGCGCAGTTGTGTGCCACTTTATCCAGGCAGTGTATATCATTTCGGATTGGAAATAAAAAGGGCTCGTACTCTAGGCTTCGCGCATGTTTTTCTAGAAATGCTTTTTGAAGTTCCCCGAGCGAGTGACGTACGCAATTGACCGCGGGAATTAGAATTTGTCGTTTATAAATTCAAGGGTAGATTTCAGGTGTTATCGAGTGACTGACTTGTTAGAGTAGGATCAAAATAAACCCACAAGGCTTGACTTGCATTGAACTTGAAATCTGAATTGCGTTGCAGGTGTAAGAAACTACTCAGTCTAGTTATAAGTGGACTATGGGATCACTTTCTGTCCACTATATATTGTTTCTTTGCCGGAATGTACGCTTCAATACATATAATGTAAATTTCATATTATATTTCGTCAAAACTAAGAATTGATTGTTGAGCTCAGATGAGCTGTTATAGACTGCACTTGTCCTGAATTTCAACGACACGCACTTTCATTAACCCTCTCTGAATCGCTTTACATGTGTTAAAACTAACCTAATCACAACTGCAAGCTCCATTTTACGGAGCTAGAAAAACTTTCCGAAAGTTTCATTTAAAATCAGATGAGAGTTAATGCATCGAAGAAGGTGTAAAAGACAGCTCACTACTAATAGTTTGAATTTCTTGACAAGTTTAGCTTATTGGGCTTAAATTCGCCACCTAATCGACGGGATCTTTGCTTTAACTTCTGCGGAAACCAAGCAGTTACTGTAAAGTTAACGAAACGCACATCCCAACTGGGAAGCCAACACGCACTGCTGCAGATATGTGCCATCTGGCAAGGCCTCCAACAAAATCTTGAGGAGGCCTTGCTTTCGGCATCATAGGCGTGGTCGGGTTCAATCGATCACAAATCGTCAATAGCTATGGCGCCAGCGATGAAACCTCGTATATACGATGGATTGCTGCCCCAATTAACAGTCCCAGTGAGGTTAGGCTAACAGTCCTGCAACAGCATCTGAACACCGAATGCTACCTTTACAAGCGAAGCAGAACTCGTCTGCTGGCAACAGTTTCAAACTTATGCAGTTCGGGCGTGACATTAACACTGAAGCATCCTGTTATTGCACGGTTCTGGATTATTAAGGTGAGGGGTAAGGTTGTTTGTGGTTAGCTGAAAAGTAAAATCACCCTGATGGCCTGATCGCATACCTCTAGTGGAAAATCCACAAGCAGTATACTGTATATAAAGTAGAAGTCTCCTATTTCCTATTTAAGCCTCTCTGTACCAACCGCTCACACTGTGATGCAAAGGGATTAAGAAAGTAGGGACATGAAAAATATCAAGAGAAACGTGGAACCCATGTACGCGTCTTTATTATTATTAGATTCAGTGTTTAACCACCCTAGACGCAGCGAGGCGATTTAAGAGTGAAGCTCAACCGAAAATAATACTACGCTTTTCATCCAGTAGATATATTTTTTCACGGCATTCCTGCCGGAAAACCTCGGTTTGCTCAGCGCGCTACTCCTGGCGAGAAAAAAGGGAGAAAGACTTGAAAAAGACACTCGAGTGGACGGCTCTTTTTGTGGCCTTCCACACGAGAGAGATCAGAGGTGTCCCGCGTGCTAGGTCGGCTATCTCGATCGACAGCCTACTCCACGGAACACAAAGGGAAAGTAGAGAATCTACCTAACTTTACAAAACTAACCTCGTCAACAGGAACTGCGGCCAGATGCAGCATCTCCTGCGGAGAAGGCACTCAGGACCCTTGGGTGCGTGATGCCCAAACATATTGCGGCAGGGAAAGGGCCCACAACAAAATACCCCTGAGGACCATGTACGAGTCAACGCGCTTAGGAAAAGCAAGCGTGGAAAGAAGAGGAAAACACAACAAAGCATAATCAGTAGCAGTATGAAATCGGAAACCATGTCCCAAAGGATCCACAAGCACTGGTTCGTTCTTCAGATGCTATTATGCTAAATACTGGCTCAAAGTAGTGCACGGTTGCGGTTGATCACAGTTCATCAAGAGCTCAGGACCAAGGAGTCAAAATAGCCAACAACATTTTTACTCCCTGGCTCAGGACTGAAGGCTGCAATGAATGCTTCAGGGCTAAGGGAGAGAGGGGGGGGGGGGAGGGGAGACATCCGTTAAACACGACGGTATTTCAGTCCTGCCAACCAGCTNGGGGGGGGGGGGGGGGGGGGGGGAGACATCCGTTAAACACGACGGTATTTCAGTCCTGCCAACCAGCTTATATCTGTCTGCTTGAATCATTTCAATGAACTGGTGATTTAATTTTCAATGTCCACAAGCTAGCCAGGAAGCTGAAGCAGGCTAAATCAATTCTTTCGTCCCATCACTGAGGTTAGACAAGGTTAAGTAAGGTTAGGTAGGTTAGGCCGGCTGCCCACTAACAACTTTCGTTGCCGCTAGAAGCTTAGAGGCAACTCTAATCCGTGTACGTAGCTACGGCACGGCTTCAGCTTGCACAAAATTTAACTACTTCAAAAATTTTCAATTATTCAGACGCTTCTGCAATTTTTACTCCCTAGCGAGTGGCAATGTTGAACTTTCAGCGATCGCTCTTAATTATGAACGGTTGGTGTTCACAAAGATTGATATTTTAAGAATTACAGCACGATGTTCATAGACTTCATGCTGAAGTCACGGCCATGACTGCGCAGTCGGATAAGCTTAGTTGCGGCTAGGCTGCTAGCGGCAACGAAAGTTGTTAGTGGACAGCCGGCCTAAGGACATTGGGTTAGGCTAGTTACTAACAAAAAACCTACCATAATTTTAATCTATATTGCTGTTGTACTTCTTGAAAAAATAATACCTTAACCGTTTTCTTCAGTATTGGATACAGAAAATATATTAAGATGCTCATTACAAAAAACTAGGTATTTGCTCTCGATTTCATTATCATATTCGTAGATTGCACCTTTTTTACATAAGATCAATGAAATTTCATTGCAAAATTTGCTGTTTTACTTTTTGTAAAAATTTACCATGGAACTAGGACTGTAATAGTATTAGTTAGGTTAGGGAAACCTCTTTTAAAGCCGCGTCTACACGACGATCTTTTCAGCGATCACAAACACAAGAATCGAAGATCAAAATCACAAACAATTTCGCCTTCTTGTCCCAACGGCATCAGAAACAGAAGCCACGATCAATTCAAGGTCACTATACGCGAATTCAGCATTCCATTACTATTAATCTATATTTCACCTTCATATTATCGGTCAGATATTTATTGTAGTTGTTGATGCTGATCAATTCTTAACCTAGCGTGTAAGACTCATTGCTTATTGTTTTACACTAGTGTACTGAACATGTATTGTAATAGAACTATTGTATGAATACCTTCCTACGGAGAGAAATAAATGGCTTTCAAATTTGAATTTGGTTATTATTGGAATTTGGGAGCGGGAACTGGAATCGTAACTGAATGGTATTGTTTACCCTGAAATTTTTATAGAAAACTTCGTAGTTCATGCTTGATAAAAAATGAATATTTGATGGGTATCTTCTCAATTTAGAATGATCGTATGCTATTTGTTGGTGAACTGCGATTTGCAGCGAAAGCCATATCGTATGAAATAGCAAATTAAAAAGATGATAGAAAAATTGTGAAAAACGGGCTTGATGAAAAAAAATGGATATCTCGAGATCATTTGCGGCATCTAGTGAAGGTTCATTTTCAAAATTAATCACATCACCTCATATCAGGCCCTCTTCAGCCACTCTTGCTTACATTATTAAAATGATATTTTATTATTTAATGCTGACTGGATAATTATACATACTGTCAATAATTGGTTCTAAAGTGTGAGTAAATGCTGTTTAATAAAGCCATCTCACTGACTGTTTGTAAATGTACTATATTTCTTTTGCTGTGTAATTTCGCTTGTTTTTTAATGTACTTTATATCGTCTGAAGTGTAATTTTACTCAGTTTGTCATATATTCAAAGACACATTGTTGCGTAACGTGCAGCGCATTTGTAAACTTATACGTTTATTTTGCTCTGTAATTTTATTCAATGTTTGTCATACGAGGCATAACATATTACACCCCATAACATGTGCATCGTATGTACATAATTGTTTGAAAATTTTTTTCTTTGGTTCAAATTTTTTATTCAGCTCTCAGGGGCGGGTTCTGGTGAGGCTCTTTCCCTGCCACAATATTGTTTGGGTCTCACGGACCCAAGGGTCCCAAGTGCCTTCTCCGTAGGAGATGATGCAGCCTGCCGCAGGTCCTGCTGATGAGATTTGTTTTTCTTCTTCTGTTTTTCAAGTTAGATAGACTCTCAATACTTCCCCCTCTGTTTAGGAAGGTGGGCTGCTGATTGAGGTGGACTACCTATACCACTAGGCTTCTACCTTCTCCCTTGCGGAGGACCATGGAAGAGACCGTCTGCACGGGCGTAAAGAAATCGAATCGTGTAATCGAAGATAGAATGAAACGTTAAACAAAATATGGCAAATCTTGTTTCACTTAACACGGTTTACTATGTCTAGTTTTAGTCTTACATTTTCTCTATTTTTATCATAAAATGAAAATGTTAAACAACATCTGGCAAATTCTGTCCTATGTGTTAGCTTTAAGAATAAAGATAGAAACACTCATGTTAGCTTTAAGACTAAGAATAAAACACGTATGGTGCTGCGCTCTTCTAATATGTTGGATACTGCATCCAAATAGGAAAATGATATATTTCTGCTCTGCTTCATTACTAAATTTCTTAAGGTACACGTGACTGACACTCTCTCAAAAATAGTAAATATCTCAGTTAATTCATATCTTTCAACGTGATCTCTGATTACTTTTCTAATACCCCCAAAAGCTGTTTTCCACCAATAAATTCTAGTCGATGACAAATAGGGAATCACAGTTAGATAATGAATTAAATTGGAAACGTGCAGCGTATTTTTTACTCTAACATAATTTATCTATTCTATTTTATTTCAAGATTACTCTACTCCTATCACAAATATAGGACATATATATATTTTTCTTTACTTACACCACATGTAGGACGCACCGTAATTTAAACCGTAGCATATCATTATCAATATAGGATAAAAATAAATAGATCTGTCTAAACTAATTTAGCCATTTTGTCACTTTAGTTTTGGACCGGTTGACACAATTTACCCCCTACTGTAACTGTTATTTGTCTCTTTCCTTCTGAGAGTGCTCTAGTTCAAACTGTAATACCCCCATTATATTTCATTTCATTTCTAAACTTCTTGAGGCGTATCAGATTATAAAGGATATGAAATGTCACACCTAGGAAAACGCACATCGCATTTTAAGCCGTAGCATGTCTAGTTTTAGATATAAATTTTCTTCATTTTTGTCGCAGATAGACAAAAAACGAGAAACAAAATCGCAATCCAAATTTCAATTGTTTAATATTTTTCATACTAGATATGCCACAAGAATAAGTAAATTAAAAAGTAGAATAGAGCTTTTGGATTCCAAAGTACAACGTATATTGCCAATTATGTACTTAAAACTGCATGGGAAAGGTACTCATTTTTAGCTTCATATCGTAGTCCATTTGGGACCCCCAAACGTCATACTTGATTTTGTTCTTTGATAATTCAAGTGTAAATATTTTATCATTATGACAGGCCACTACAATTTTTTCTCTATTTTCTGTAAAGTGCTGTAAGTGGAACACTGCCCGACAAATGCTACTTCTCTCCTATGTTAGTATTAAGTGTTGGTTGTTCTTATGTTAGTCTTCAGCATGAACACCTCATTATGATGCGCTCTAAATATGTTGGACCTAGCACTAGTGAATTCTCATTAGTAGGAATTTGAAAAAGAAGGAGAGAAAAAATTGGAAACGAAAGAAAGACTTACGATATCAGCGGTCTAGCACTATGGAAACTTAAGCTGTTTTCTACGATAGAGAGTGCCCCTAACAAAGGCTGGGCGACTCTAAGTAACTGTCTCTAAAGTTGAAAATTTGTGTGTTTTGGGCATCGGGGTTATAAATTTTACTTTGAGAACCACCCCCCCCCAAAAAAAAAAAAAATCTACCCTAACGTGCAAATGAGGCGGGCAGTATTACTTTCTACGTAATCAGAAACTCAGGCTTTTTTTTTTGCTGCATATTTGATCAACATCTCAAGGAGATCCGAATTTATCGAAATATCGTGAGTTAACAAGAATTTGTCACGATCTCAAGAGTATTCACAAATTTGTCAACATTTGAGGGGATATGACTTTGTCGAAATTTCGAAAGCATCAACTTTTCTTTTTTGAGATTACAAGGGTCAAAATTTCTCAAAATCTTGAAGACACATGAATTTGTAAAAAAAAATGAAGTCCGATCAGTTTTTCAAGATCACGAGACAAGATGAAGTTGTTTCGGTCTCGAGGGCACGCACCTACACGAAATTATCAAGAAGTCGAGTACACAACAAGTTTGGTGTGACCTCGAGGGTGCGTAGTAAGTGCGTGCTGATCTGAAAGGGTCATGAATAAATCGAGGTTTTGAGGGTATTGTCTTCATCAAATTTATCGAGGACAGAAGAGTCCGCCAAGATTTTGGGAACTCAGACGTGCGCTCCAGTACCAATAAAAGTGGAGGTATCGAGAACGAGGGGTGTATGACCAAAGTTAGTTTCGTGGTCATTACGGCGACAGCGACTTAGGAAATGGCCGTTGCCGTGAACAGGACCTATTCTGTTTTCTAACCTGTACTAGTTCTTAAACGTACCTCGTGTAAAACTATTCTAGCCTAACGCGATGACCTAGCCCTAACATGCCTTGCAGCGATCGCCAGAATTGCCGCCGAAGCGGCCGCCGTTCCAAGTGCCGTGGCCGCATATAGCATTTGAAGACAAGACAATCAATTAGGCGCATAATTTATTAGCCAAGATGAGTAATGGGAACGTCAAACATGTGCAAAAAATTGGAGTTTTTCTTCGGAATAAAGGGAAGGCTCGGACAGGCTGCATGACGGCTACTTTACGAAGCTGCTGCCCCTCTTTTGGACTCGGGTGAGGCGCGCGTGTTACTTCCGAAAAGTCTGCGTTTTCTGCCGAAACGTAAATGTCACATTTGGGGCTTAACAGGAAACATGCGGGGCATGAGCCCTCAACCCTTCAGCTGCAGGCTATGGTACGTTGCTGCAAAGGTTTTTTTTCGAGCAGGAATAGAAGACCCTTAAGAATAGAATAGGATCATCATAGGAACAGAATAGGATCATCATAGGAACAGAATAGAATCATCATAGGAACAGAATAGAATCATCATAGGAACAGAATAGGATCATCATAAGAACAGAATAGGATCATCATATATAGGAACAGAATAGAATCATCATAGGAGCAGAATAGGATCATCATAGGAACAGAATAGGATCATCATAGGAACAGAATAGGATCATCATAGGAACAGAATAGGATCATCATAGGAACAATAGGATCCTCATAGGAATAGAATAGGATCCCCACAAGAACAGAATAGGATCCCCATAGGAATACGATCTCCATATGAACAGAATAGAATCTCCATAAGAATAATAAAATAGGATACAGAATCCTTGTAGCAAAATAACACAACCTGGTATTAATAGGGCTGACTCCGTCCCTGCATAGTACCAGGCGTCGGCAGAGGCAGTAGCTGTACCGCGAGCCAGTGCGCCGAGCCCACGGCGGCTGCCCCAACTTTCACTGATTCAGCAAGAATGAGAGGCTCTGAGAGCGAAAGTTGGGTACAGCGATCTATGGCAGCACATCCACAAGCTGCTCTACATCCCTGGACACACGTAAGTTTGAGCACGCATGGAGACGTGATAAAGCATTAGAGACTGAACTGTTGACCAGTAATATTTATCGAACCTATGGAAAATTCACAGAACATAAGCAATGATTTCCAGTGATGTCTCAGACCCGTCTCAGCCTAATTTCTCCCCATCTGATACTGAAGGAAATTGTGGAAATTCTACAGAACAAAAGAATTGTTCTTCAATTATGATGCCCTCGCACCCGTATCATTCATACGAAGGGTGAAAAATGTCCCAAGTCGGGCAGTGAATCATCTGATGATGACGTGCGAGAGGGAGTAGCTCTAGCTTTGAACTTTACTCTTTCTCCTATTGATTCCTGCCCATGTCGTATCATGGATACCTCAAGGAAGCCCTAATTTCTCCCATTTTTATCACTGATGAAAGCATCACGACCAGAGACTAATGCAAACACAGACGGACAGCGTCTAGGGGAAGCTCAGCTCTGCCTCGAAATTTCTATGACGTCATCATTTAGACCTCAACGGTGTGCCATGAAAAGTTTTATATGACGAGAAATATATTTAGACTGAGCAAAAGTACAAGTCGTCAGTTTAATCAAAATGACATGCACTGCGTATTCTTATCATGTTAGAATGTATTTAGAAGACGCCCAGGATGATTTCATTTTAGCCCCTAACTATCGATTTCGAGCGGCTGGAGCTCTGTAGATGAATCTTGTATCCTGTATACCAACTTATAATGAATACAGCAAAGCGAGGACTGTGGCGTCATTATTAAGGACCCAATTTTATTGCAAGAACAGTGAAGAACTGCCTGCAGTCTGTGGTCACGATGGTACTCACTAAGGGAGGGACAAGCAGAATTATAGCACAGATTTGTCGAGCCACCACGAAAACTGTAGATCGTAATGCAGAGTAATATGCAGAGATGGTATTACTCGATCTTTGTATCTAATGTAGCTCTAGTGACAAGCTGTTCCTGGCGCTCTTGTACCATCTCCTTGTGAGCACCTAAAAACAATGAGGGTAGAGTAAAGCAAACAAAATTCTCGAAGAATAATTTCAAGTCTATAGGTGGTTCCTATTCAATTATTCAGGCCCAAAAAATTTAAACTCAGTCGATTCTCACTGCCGCTGCAAATGAATCCGACGAACAGAAGCCCGGATAGCCTTACAAGCAGTTACAGACGCACAGCCCATGTTAACGAATTGCGTATATGCAAGACAAGTTACGCTCAGGCTGCACTATACGATCGCATGTCCAATTTATGGGCAGATGCTCAACTCGCACGTCGCACGTACTACCCCATCTACTTATGATACATTGAGTTCCTTAATGTGTCGGGCAACGTGCCAGCTGCACGTCTGCTCACAATCTGAGCGGGCAGGCTATTGCATGCTGTGGGCCCAACGTCGTGATGCCGTAAGTACAGCAACAAATACTTACACCAAATGGGCTGAAGTCGACATCAGATGGAATAACAAAATAGGCCTACATGATTATCAAGACGATATTAGTCGTTTTAGAATCCCCAGACTCAGCTATGGTGAATCAAAAGAGGAGAAGGAACCCATGCACGAAGGTGGATCAGCGCCCATAGGAACAGCAAGCCGGGGAAGAAGAGGAAGATCAGAGGAAAGTAAAATAAGTAGGAGTTAAAATAAGGAAAGAAGCAAAGGGGTCACAAAAGACACGTCTCAAAGGCCTAGCTCATAGCTAAGGTCCTATAGGGTCCCCCTAGCTGGGGCACTGCTCCCCAAAACAGAATGGGCGAACCTTATTAACCTAACCCTATATGGCCCATCCTATGCCCCCTGAGGTGAACAAATTACATTTAGGTAAGAATCAAATTAAAACTGTCGTCGGTTGAGCCAGTGAACTCGAGTTGAGCTAAGCCCACTCGACGTGACTTAAGTCCGGACCTTCAGCGAGAAGCGTTGGTTTCACCACTTCACATCCTGTTATAATCGTGAGAAGAAACCTGGTTACGCTTCAGAAAGCAGAAAACTCCAATTTACGAACCAAGATTGAATTTATGGAAGTCTCATCAGCATATTACAATCGATTAAAGGTTAACGCCTGAAACACGACTCAACAAGTCGAAGTCAGCGAGTCAAGCCTACTATAGGCCTAATTTTGTCGGCCAATCGATGACATCTTCAGTATTCGCCTACTGAAGCGTATGGAAAATGATTCACTTAACTACGATAGTAGTACAGTCGCATCAAGGTATGCTAGCGGCAGACAGTTGGCTGATCTTGCATTCACTTTAGCCTTTGGCATTGCTTTTGGTGCCAATGCCAAAGTGTACTTTCCATTCAGCGATAGAAGAATGCTTTAAAGCCATTCATTACAGACCCGAGTCCAACAGATGGACGATTCACACATAAAAAAAATATTATTCAGTGAAAAATGCATTCAGTGTTGCTGGCCTATGTAGATTTTGGAATATGGAACACATTTTCCGAATACTATGCACTGTATATAGTGAAAGATACTACGGATATACAGACGATTGTGATTTCCAGGTCAGATCTCACGGCATGAAAACTATTGCATTGGCGGCAAAAAATAAAGTTTTCGGAAAAACACTCTGGGTGCGGTGGTAAAACTAAAAAAAAAGCGTAAGAACTAGAGCACTCTGAGAGCGCATATCTCCGCCAGGCAAGGCATTGTTAACGTAAATTTTAAATTGAGGCTGAAACCAGAATTTCCATCTTTATCATCACCGATATTTGGTCAATCGTGCCTCTTGCCATTAAAACCTGTCTGTAATTTTCTTGAACGTCCGTCACTAACTTTCGGAGTCGTCTTGCAGTATGACGAACATTAGTCGAACACAAACGGACGAACCGATTATCACCAAAATTTGGTCATTTGTATCTTTTAACATTTCTAGCAATTCCTAAAAATTTCATGAATACTGGTCTATAAAAGTTATGTTCTGACAAACAGTACGACAAACATTAGTCTGATACATAGGGAAAAACGTATAATCACCGAAATTCAGTCATTTAATTGAGTTTTCTAACATTCCTAACAATTACTGCAAAATTTCATGAGTTCTGTTCAGAGTACTTTAGGTTTGTTACCGACAACACAAAAACAAAAATAGAGACAAATAGCTAAACGAATTGACATATCACAAAAATTTGGTTAGTTACTCTTAATAATATTCCTCCTAATAATTCGTGCAAATTTCATGAAGAATCGTTCATAATTTTTGAGATATCTTACTAAGAAAACAGAGGTATACACAAACAGACGCTTGAACAGATTTTCACCAAAAGTTAATCATCTCTTCCAACATTCCTAACAATCCCTACAAATTTCGTCCATAACTTTTTGAGTTATCTTGGTGACAGACCGACAGATAGACGAACACAAAACCCGACAAAAACATAACCTCCGTGGCGGAGATAATAACTCTTAAATTTTGGAAAACCGGAAGTGCTTTGTACTTACAGTTGTTATTGCGGCCGTTGAGTATACAAGCACACCTCTCAAAATCTTCAATGACGAGAACACCGTCTATGGATTACAGAAATCTGATGTGAAGATTAGATTAATCCGTTGAAGACAACAGGACGTAGTTAGTTCCTCCACGAGTATACACTATACATGCACTGCACTGGGCTGATTGCATCAATGAGCCCCTCTGCACATATTCTATGTAATGTAACTATGAGATTGTTTTATCTCGGTATAGTACATATATGCCTACCACAAAGTATACATTAAGCCAGGTTAGGTTATGAAGAATAGGTTAGGCTAGGTTCCATTGATGTAGATTAGTTGCCTTACTTAGCTTGCAGGTACACATACTACACTTGACTCTCGGGTAGAATACATGATATACCAACATCAAGTGTTCTTATTTTTTTGTGAAATCAAGCGAACAGTCAAGAAGTCGGAGGTAACGGTCACCAGCTCAGGCTCTCCAGGTAGGCAGGGAGGCAACAAAACCAGTTACGATTGTTTTTTAGAGAGGAACGGTTTACTTTTTGCTAATATGAACCTTTCCCTCACGAAGTAATTCCAAGGGATGCGAGATTGAGAATATCTTGAACAACAGCCCGACCTGGTCAACGCGTTGCTGAACGACCCTATACGGCTCCGTACCCTTGTGGATCTACTGCATTTATTCGTACTTGCACAACAC
>LQNS02007215.1:16236176-16250066 GCA_001587735.2 Parhyale hawaiensis
TGTGTGTATATATATATATATATATATATATATATATATATATATATATATATATATATATATATAGAAGACGTCCAGGATGATTTCATTTTTTTTAAAGCCTCCTGAGTTCAGAGCTTTATAGCCCTTAACCATCGATAAAATTTCAAGCGGCTGGAGCACTGTAGATGAATCTTGTATCCTGTATACCAACTTATAATGAATACAACAAAGTGAGGACGGTGACGTCATTATTAAGACACAATTTTCTTGCAAGAACAGTGAAGAACTGCCCTGCCTGTTTGTGTCATTTTCAGTCTGTGGTCACGATGGTACTCACTAACGGAGGAACAAGCAGAATTATAGCACAGATTTGTCAGGCCCACATGAAAACTGTAGGTCGTAATGCAGAGTAATATGCAATGATGGTGTTACCCGATCTTTGTATGTAATGTAGCTCTAGTGGCAAGCTGTTCCTGGCGCTCTTGCACCATCTCTTTATGAGTACCTAAGGAAGTGTATATATTTATTTTAAAAACAATTTGGGCAGAGTAAAACAAACAAAATTCTCGTAGAATAATTTCAAGTTTATAGGTAGTTCCTATTCAACTATTCAGGCCCTAAAAATTTAAACTCAGTCGATCGTCACGGCCGCTGCAAATGAATCGGACGAACAGAAGCCAGGATAGCCTTACAAGCAGTTACAGACGCACAGCCCATGTTAGCGAACTGCGTATATGCATGACGAGTTACGCTCAGGCTGCGCTATACGATCGCATGCCCAACTTAAGAGGCAGATTTTCATCTCGCACGTCGCTCGCACTACCCCATGTACTTATGTTATACCGACTTCCTTAATGTGTCGGGCGACGTGCCAGCTGAACGTCTGCTCATAATTTGAGTGGACAGGCGACTGCATGATGTGGACCGTGATACTGTAACTACGGTAACAAATAATTACAGCAAACGGGCTGAAGTCGACATCAGATGGAATAACAAAATAGGCGTACATGATAATGAAGACGATATTAGTTGTTTCAGCCTCCCCAGACTCAGCTATGGTGAATCAAGAGGGGAGAAGGAAAGGACATTAAGTACGGTATGTTGGCAGAAACGTGGAACCCATGCACGAAGGTGGATCAGCGCCCACAGGTGCAGCAAGCCGGGAAAGAAGAGGAAGAGCAGAGGAAAGTAGAATAAGTAGGAATATAAGATAAGGAAAGAAGCAAAGTGGGCACGAAAGACACGTCCTAAAGGTCTAGCTCATAGCTAAGGTCCTATAGGGTCCCTCTGGGGCACTGCTCCCCATAACATAGAATGGGCGAATCTTATTAACCTAACTCTATATGGCCCAACCTATGCCCCCTGAGGTGAACAAATTACATTTAGGCAAGAACCAACTTAAAACTATCTTCGGTTGAGCCAGAGAACTCGAGTTAAGCTAAGCCCACTCGACGTGACTTAAGTCCGGACCTTCAGCGAGAAACGTTGGTTTCACCATTTCACATCCTGTAATAATCGTGAGAAGAAACCTGGTTACGCTTCAGAAAGCAGAAAACTACAATTTACGAACCAAGATTCAATTTATGGAAGTCTCATCAGCATATAATAATCCATTAAAGATTAACGCCTAAAACACGATTCAACGGGTCGAAGCCAGAGAGTCAAGCCTGGTAAGGCTTAATTTCGTCGGCCAATCGATGACCCCTTTACTATTCGCCTACTGAAGCGCATGGAAAATGATTCACTTAACTACAATAGTATAGTGACTGAACAGTTGGCGGCAGACAGACAGTTGGCTGATCTTGCATTCACTTTAGCTTTTGGTGCCAAAGTGTACTTTCCATTCAGCGATAGAAGAATTCTTTAAAACCATTCATAACAGACCCGAGTCCAACAGATGGACGATTCACACATAAAAAAATATTATTCAGCGAAAAATACATTCAGTGTTGCTCGTCTATATTGATTCTAGAATACCGAACTTATTTACCTCCGCCGAGGAGGTTACGTTTTCGTCGTGTTTGTCTGTCTATAGCTGTCTGTCACCAAGATAACTCAAAAAGTTATGAACCAATTTAGACGAAATTTACAGGGATTGTTAGGCACCTATGTAAGGAGAAATAGATGATTAACTTTTAGTGTTAGCTCTTAAGTTCTTGTACAAGGATCCCCAATCTTTTAACAACTATCTTTTACCACTTCAACCTCAGAACGAATTGGCCTATCAATTACGCAGATTTCGAATTAGGGTACCGGCAGTTAGACTGGACGCTGAGAAGCAGGGAACAATTTTTCAGACGGTGAAGTTAATAAACGAAATTAACGAGGATTTGCTTTTCCCTAGGTCTGTACCGAGCTTGAAAGCTCATTTTTCAAAATCTACCTTAACTCATTACTAGCTAGGTTGTATTTTCCTTAAGAACACCTTTCCATCCCTTAATTTCTACGTACGGTTCTATCGTGTTGGGTTACTTCACCCTTTTATGTAAATGCAAATGTGGCGTTCATTATTTTTTACTTGACTCGTATGCTATGAAAATTTTACTGTCGTGTTCTATTGTTTTATATAGCTCTTATGAATGACGGTGCTACGATGTCTTACTACTTTTGGTAGCTCTCTTATGAAAATATTGTGGTGACTGTTTGTTTTACTTAGACGTTCCACAATTTTGCTTTGAACCCATGCCAATACTGCAATGAGGATTGACTATTTTACTTAAGGCTCTGGCGAAAATATTGGTGCAACACTTCATTTTTTTTAATTGGCCCGAGAAACATTGCTTAGAGTGGCAGTTTGTCCATTACTTGCATTTATTTCTTTGTTCTTTTGACTGTATCCCCCTTAATGTACTATGCGACAAATAAATTCTATGGAGTTTCTATGGAGTGAAGACATCTCGATCCGTTTGTTTGTTTGTCTGCCTCATTTTTCTCAATACCATAACTCAAAAAGTTATGGATAGATTTTCATGAAATTAACACGAGTTACTAGGTTTATAACAAAGAGTAAATGACCAAATTTTGGTAATGATCAGTTTGTTCATTCGTTCGTTTGTCACTATTGTTAATTTTATGCTTGTTAGCACAATAACTAAAATAATAATGAATGGATATTTATGCAATTTATAGGGGTTGTTAGTAATATTAAAAGACATGAATCGTTGAATTATGGTGCAGATCGGCTTGTTTGTTTGTATGTTTGACTCATGTTTGTCATAACATTTGTTAGCAGTATAACTCAAAAAGTTTTGAACGGGTCTTCAAGAAAATTGCACAAGCTGTTATTACTATCAAAAGGCACAAATGATTAGATTTTGGAGTTTATACAAAGAAAATTATGGCTTCAGAGTAAATTTGAATATTTTGCTTCCGTTGCCTCGCTTGGCGGAGGTATGTGCTCTCAGAGTGTTCTAGTTTCCTAATACTATGCACTGCATATAGTGAAAGATACTACGGATATGCAGACGATTGTGATATCCTGGTCAGATCTCACGGCATGAAGAAACTCTTACATCGGCGGCAAAAACTAAAGTTTTCGGAAAAACACTTTGGGTGCGGTGGTAAAACTAAAAAAAAAAAACAAAGATTAAGAACTAGGGCACACTGAGAGCGCGTGTCTCCGCCAAGCAAGGCATTGTTAACGTAAATTTTAAGTTGATGCTGAAACCAGAATTTCCATCTTTATCATTGCCGACATTTGGTCAATAGTGCGTTTTACCATTAACAACTGTTTCTGTAATTTTCTTACACGTCCGTCACTAACCTTTTGAGTTGTCTTACGGTATGACAAACATTCGTCAAAACACTAACCAAAACCTCACAAAAATTTGGTCATTTAATTGTGTCTTTTAACATTTCTAACAATTCCTAAAAATTTCATGAATATTTCCATGGTCTGTAAGACTTATGTCCTAACAAACGGTATGACAAACATTAGTCTAATACAAAGATAAAAACTTTTTATCACCGAAATTCGGTCATTTAATTGCGTTTTCTAACATTTCTAACTATTATTGCAAAATTTCATGAAGTTCTGTTCATAGCATTTTAGGTTATGTTACTGACAATCATAAAACAAAAATAGCGACAAACGGCTAAACGAATTGACATATCACAGAAACTTGGTCATTACTCTTAATAATATTCCTCCTAATAATTCGTACAAATTTCATGAAGAACCGTTCATAATTTTTTGAGATACGTTACCAAGAAAACAGAGGTAGACAAACAGACGCTTGAACGGATTTTCACCAAAAGTTCCTTCTAACATGCCTAACAATCCTACAAATTTCATCCATATCTTTTTGAGTTATCTTGGTGACAAAGCGACAGATAGACAAACACAAAACCCGACAAAAACATAACCTCCGTGGCGAAGATAATAATTTTGAAATTTTGGAAAACCCTAAGTGCTTTGTACTTACAGTTGGTAATTGCAGCGGTTGAGTACACATGTACACGTCTCAAAATCTTCTATGGCGAAATAACCATCTATGGATTACAGAAATGTGATGTGACGATTAGATTAATCCATTGAAGACAATAGGAAGTAGTTAGCTCCTCCACTATGTATGCACTGCACAGGGCTGATGGTATCAATGAGCCTTCACTGCACATATTCTATGTAATGTAACTATGAGATTGTTTCATCTCGGTTTAGTATCTGCCTACCACAAAATATACATTAAGCCAGGTTAGGTTATGTAGAATAGGTTAGGCTAGGTTTCATTGAGCTAGATTAGGTGCCTTACTCAACTTGCAGGTACACATACTACACTTGACTTTCAGGTAGGCTACATGATATACCAACATCACCTGTTCTCAACTTTTTGTGAAATCAAGGGAACAGTCAAGAAGTCGGCGGTAGCGGTCACCAGCTCAGGCTCTCTGGGTAGGCAGGCTGGCAGGCAACAAAACCAGTTACGATTGTTTTTCAGAGAGAAACTGTTTACTTTTTGCTAATATGAACCTTTCCCTCACGAAGTAATTCCAAGGGAGATTTGATATAAGCTGCGAGATTGAGAATATCTTGAACAACAGCCCGACCTGGTCGACGCCTTGCTTAAGGACCTTACGACAACGCATCCTTGTGGATCTATTGCCTTTATTCGTACATGCACAACACGCCCCCCCCTCCCCCGGCTTAGTTTTTCCATTAGACAGGTGCATTTTTTAGTTTGACTTAGGTAATGTCAAAATTAGAGGGCATGAGCGGGAGTCTCTGGTCCTTTCTACGAATGGGCCTGATAGTTCCTGATAGTTCGTCTACTACCTGCTATCTAATTTATCTAGAGGTACATAAGTTAAGCGCTCGTGTAGAAGTCAGTTCTCCGAATATTGGTCCCGTACATTGCCTATCATTTTTAGCTGCACCGTGCCCTTAATGACGCGTGATTGAGAGAGAGTTTAGTTCCGCCTGAAAACATTGTAATCCTTTACTGGGGTCAAAAAAAAAAAAAAAACTCACATGAAGAACATTGACGTAGCCATATATAATCACCCGCTCAGTAAAAGGTGAATTATTGAGCAGAAAATCTGCTCCGAAGAGTAATGCATAGTAGAGCTTTCTCATATCGTCACAACATCTTCACATTAGACTTACAGGGTGGTCGAAAGAAAGCAGTATAATAATGGTCCAAAAATACTAGATTTGAAAAAGGAGAAGGTAGTAATCCACCTAGTACGAGTTTTGCTTAACCTGTTAGACGGTTTACATTTTATACGCTCGCGCAAAGTGCTCCCCATGTGTACTTTTAGACGTTTTACTTTTCTACTGCGATCCATATTACTTTAAACCGTTTGTACAAAAAATTTGGTCTAAGATGTATTAAACTGACCGGTGTGAAGGCGTCATGCACGGTCACCAGGTTGTGTGACGTTCAACAAGTTAAGTTCCGGACATAAAAAATTACAGTATTTCGTTGATTTCACGTGAACTTTGTCCAAAAGCGGAATTCCACATTCCGACTGTGGGTTTTTTCTGTATCAGTATTAAGGTAAAATAATACGGCAGAGGGCTGTACTTTTTGCTAGGGTCAACACAGCATCCATCCAGATGATGCGTAACGAAATTTTTCTTTCTCCTTTTTTAGCACTAACGCCCTTAGTGCTGCGGAAGAGGTTGGCATATTCAGCGATTACGGCCTGCTCGCTCTGTGTCGCGGAACTGTTGGCAGTCTCTTCGTTTTTCACAGCGTGGCGAGCCCGCATATAAACAGGAGGCCGAGGGCACAAATGTACCTGAACGCAGCGCCTTGACATCCGATCACTTTTTGCAGCTTCCACGACAGAACACAAGAGACGGCGATCGCTTTCTGCCCGCCTTTCTATCGCATTCCGGGCGTCCTGTGAGACTGACCGTTGCAGACTCCCAACACGGGAGAAAATGAGCGATATCATAAACAACGGAGTAACGGCTGGTAACGGCACACCGCCATTGTGGCTTAGTAGATTTCGTGGAACGTAAATACTTCGATACGATCGACAACATCTCGAAGGGCATGAACCGATCCAGTTCATTTTACAGCAGGTGCGTGTACTACGAGACTTGGCAATGTACGGTGCATTGCTGGAGCATACAAGAGGGCCTAATCCCAATCTTATTTTTTGTGTCAGCGGTATGTCGGAGCACATGCATTTTCGTACAGGTACAATAGTGATTCATTTACCGTACATGGAACGTAAGGAAAATTTCTATTTGTCAATGGCGTTGCATTTAAATGGTGTAAACTGTTGTCTGCTTCGAACTGTGGCTCGTGCATGCACTTGACAACATTGTAAGGCATAGGATCGTTTTATATATTAAATTAATTTATTCTGCTATAAATGAACAGTTGCTTTTTATGCATTTTTGCACCTTCGATGCGTGACTCATATCAAATTATCATGCGCTTCGAGAGAGAGCTACTGGACCTTCAGAAAAAAAGCCATGTACCCTTCAAGTTTGATGCCATATACACCTGCAACATATTAGTTGACTTTCCTAGAGCTGGTGTAGAAGGTCAGATAATAGAGAGGCTTTACTTGTAGGAGAGTCGATGGAATATTCAAAATTTCATATGCTTCAAAGTTGGGATCTATATTAATTTCATGTAAGATGCTAACGACTCTTGAAAGTTCTTTGCTAATTTTATTTCGCCCAACAGCTCGGCGAACTAATAGAGGACTTGCTGCTTGTGTTTAGGCTGAATGTTCAGATTTACCATCTGATTCTTCATGTTATAAATAGGCATATTTTTATTGTTCTAAAAGTTTCAATGAAACTATTATTATATTATTATTCATCTATTCCATCTCTAGTTGTGCTATTCCTTTTCTGCGTAATAAACATTAAGAAAGCTAGTCAGTGTTGGCGGAGCTTTCGCTAAGCCTAACAAGCGCAGAATCTCAAGTTACTAGAACGATGGCGAAGTATCAGTGAAGCGGAAATTAACTCTAGTGTGAGAAAGCTCGCTAGTGTCAATACGGTAAAGAGAGGCCAGTAAAAAGTGGAAGTAACCAGGAAAATTATGGCAAGTTCACGACTCGTGCCGTACTTGGTCACTTCCGTAAGTTTCTCCTATGAGATACGTAGGTGCGACAACGCGGTATGGGATCAAACGCCCTGTCAGGGTGATCTAGCTCACCATTGCAGCTGGATATAACTCCACAACTGGCAAAATTCATTGGGCCTCAAGAAGACCTTTTCATTTGTTCTGCGTCGGTTAGAGCTGAATTGTGTGATGAGAAACAAAAATAATATGCCGGCATATAAAACATTTAAGCAGTAAAATTTGGTAATGGTAGTTGTATGCTCCTGGTTTAAAAAACCCTACCTCCTAGAGTAAAATTCGATTCGAGTTTTAAGAGAATTACAGTGTACTGTATACTTCGGAAGTAGAGAAAAACACTTCTCGCAATCTCCATGAAACAGGTGCTGCTGCTGCATGGGTCACAGGGGTTTGCACAGAGCAGTTACTTAGCGATATTTGTTAAGTCAGAGAATATTTAGGTTTATTAAATCTGGACAAAGCAGATCGTATGTACTGAAAACTTTTGCGTATAGGAAGAACTTGGGAAACTTAAGGAAAATCAGATCAAAGATTGTCAGGAGGAATACGAAAAGGAAGGAAGCATAGTGGGCAGGGACAGCACGACGTCCCGAGGTCAAACTGACCAACCCAGAATTTCACAATATTTGTATAGCTATAGTAGCACAATTTCGCATAACATACAAGATCATTGACCCTAAAACTAGTCTAATGTCATTGATGGCTTATGTTGCATCTTATATCCCTCAGCAGAGACAATAAATAAGCTTTACTAGGGCCGACGAACCCTGACTTTTGTTAGTGCGGAGGAATTCTGTCGTTTTCTAACAGCAGGACATCAAGCGACAAATGTGCGCGAAAATTATTTGTGCAACGCTAAAAATGTAATAGACTTTCGCATGGAAAGGAAACAGGCGGCACTCAAGCGTAGGAAAAACTTTCATTCCGCTTATTGGGAAACGGTTGCGATGCTTTATCGCCTGCCTTAAAAAATGGCATTCAGCTATTCAGAAAGGCTGACTCGCTGAACCGTGACTCATGCAGGGGAGCAGGTCACTTTTGATTAGGTGGGTGTGGCGGCGGTGAGTATGGGTGCAAAGGTGGTGGGACGATAGGTAAGACATGAGTAGAACGGAGTACGATGGAACAGAAAGATGCATAACATATATGAAAGGAAAACGGCCGGATAGATACAGCGATGGCAATCCTGTAGTAGAGTAGAAATGAGCGCCAGTCTGTATAAAACGATATGCGATGTTTCCGAGTTTTCGATAAAAAAAAAAAAAACGGCCTATTGGAAGGATAACGACTGCAAGAAAGGAGTCATAGACAAAAGTCGAACGAAAAGAAGATAACGTAAGCAAGAACTAGGGATAGGAAAGGTTACGCACGTGTCAGCGAAGGTTCACCTTGCGATCCATGCAACTAACATCAAAATTCATGACAATCAAACATCAATGAAGTGTTCACGCATAACGCAGATTGAGACGCCCGCGGCGAGCGGTGCAGCAATAAGTTGGTAAACTGTAGCATCCTTCACGAAAACCAGCAAACTTAACGGCCGTTGTTTTCTTGCTGGTACAAAATTTGGCACGAAAAGTTGAAGCTTGGGAAGAAATTTGGATCCCAAGATGGTACGAAGGTCGCAACGAAAAGTCGGCACGGAAGTTGGTACGGAAGACCAGCAATGGCCGCTGTTTTCTCGCCGGTACCAAACGGTTATCAAGTTTATATAAAACATTATTTCATTTAGAGTTGCTTGGCTACGAATGCTTTCCTGACCAACACCAACAGGCGCAGGGAATGTTTTCTGCCACGTCACAGCTCAATTAGCATGTCAGGATAGGCGCTGGGTTGAAGGAAGCTGTGGCCAAGATCGGGCCTACATTCACACCACTAGCTTCCACGTCCGCACTCGGTCGTCAAGGTTGAACCAGCGTGATGAAGTGTATTGGATAAGAAGGGAATAACAGCAGTGACTAGAAAAAAAGAAGGGACATATAGTATGACGATAGACATGTGGAACACATGCACGAGGGTGTTCTCCCATAGGATCAATGCGAATGGGAACAGCAAGTCGAGAAAGAAGAGGAAGAACAGATGGAAGAAAGATCAGTAGGAGTATGAGATAAGAAGAAAGCAAAAGTGCACGGCACGAAAGAAAGATGTCCTGAATGCGTAATATGGCTAAAGTAACCTACACGGCGTCGCCCTGGGGGCGCTGCTCCCCATAACATAAGATGGGCGAGCCTAGACTAACCTAAACCTATGGCCCTTCCTATGCCCCCCGAGGAGAGCAGGTATAATATCTAACCGAGGTGTGTTATCATGGAACTGGAACGCAGCTATTCCACAGAACGCTGTTTACTCCATTACCGTCAACTACACAGAGATATCTCTTTCGATATTAAAAAACTGTTTCTCTTCAATACAACTCTTGCAATCGTCTGTGTTGTAATAGCAGAGACAGCTGCTGTTCATAAGGCATAAACGAATGCACAGCAAAAGCAAGTTATTCTGAGCTCAACTTTCAGCTCATTTTTTCGCAAAAAACTTCAGATAGAGGCGTTAGCTTCATCCAACTAAATTAAGGTTCAGGCGATAAACTCAACTCGTTTATCCTTGAGACTGCAGAATGTTCAAACCTGGTTCGTAAATCCGTAAAATGAGGGAGTTCTACCGTCTCAAACTCCTGTAAAGTTCCGGACAAATTCAGCCTAAAATGAGCGTAGCTTAACTCAGTTTTGCCGTACCGATCGATGGCGCCTTTAGTCTATCAACATACCTAGATAGTGTCTAAGGATGTGTATGCGATCTTTATACAGCTAACTACAAAACTCATTGCATTGCCACGTCATTGTATTAAAAAAATTATGGTAAGAGATTAATTCATAAGGAACCGACTACGTAACGCAGTTTTACCATGGACTCTCCCACGGCTGGTGTATATTGCAGCTATATTATGAATCAGCGGAAACGGACTAATAAATATTTAAAAACTTGCTTCACAAAGATTTCAAGATATTAATTTTACTGCAAGATTGTAAAGATGCTGTCTTTGTCCAAGTACTGTGAACGGTCCAACACCTTTGTACTTCGTAGATATATGAACTGCAGCGGCGCTTCTATAACGTAGTGAGTTAAAATCTTTCAGTTTCATGTGGAGTCTCAGTTGAAAAATAACCATTCTTGTAATATGCGTATTTCCTCTAAATTCGTCAAGTATTTCCTTTAGTTAATACCATCTCAAATCGTCAAGTTGTGCAGTTCAATACGCTACCAATTAAGTTTTACTACACATCTATGGTGCTCATTCCATATGGTTAGGCTATTGTTGCAATTCACGACATAATGCGCGGTATAGTCTTCTTTTTTCCCCCGAGATTACTCAGTTCCGGGTGTCTCACTTTCAGTAGATTTTTCCATTTTTGAAGACTCTGTTTGAAGAGTTGTATAGCATAAAGCTCTGAGAACAGAGCAACGTCAAATTCACTGTCTTCCGTATCTGCTCACGAGATAGAACGCGATTTAAAGATCGATTTTTTTTTCTCTCCGAGAGGAATTTATAAATGCTTAACGTTATAGCAATCGTGGACATGCCTGTCTGCTCATTATTTCTTACGATAGGCGGGCATGAGGAGAACGCCTCCATGCTCCAGACTTCCGTAAGTATTCCGCACTTTCACTACCCACAGTTGGGTGGGGCATTGCATGGTGCCGGCAGTGTGGCAGCAGTGTGATATATATTGGTTGAGAGGGGAGTAATAACCTTGCCTCTTATACTGTAACTTGTAATACTTTGGGGTTTCTCTGAAATAGTATAGAAGCTGGAAGAACAAGCATAGCTTAATATTGTTACCTTGAACGCCGCCAACGATTTCTCCATTATTACTCTAAGAAATTAGCGACATGTCCTTAACTCCTGGAAATTACAGTAGTTCTCTTCAAAGTGCTGAAACTTGTGAGTATATGCAACAAAACTCTGCTGAACATATAAAAATCCGGATTATTTTACACAAATTTGGTACTTTCAGATACGACAGGTAATAATCCTTTAGTAATGCCATTTGTGCGGTAAAACAAGATTTAACTACCTGTCCTGCAGCTACGATGCATGCAACCGCTGTTTTACATGATTTTGTTGCGTACACACTGGGACCAGCACCCTCCACAACTTCAAGCCTCTCGCTCTAGCCTAATCTATTTCTAAATCTCAACTTCTTCAGAGGTCGCTTTGTTCCATTATCTTTCATTCATTTTTCATCTAACGTCTCGGTACACCTGCGAATTCATCATACTGGTACCTGTGGCTGCGGTTTTCTCTTAGACATTTTTTTATCTCGACATAATGGCAATAGCTCACAGTTAACTGGGACGGGCCTGTTGTTGGTTCATCTATTATCAGCTATAATCTAATGGATGTGAAAATGTGAGTAACATACCAACGAAACATTTTCTTCAACAAAGGGAGATACAGAACGGCGTAAGGCGCTCTGTCAGCGCGCAATAGCGTAGTTCCAAATTTCTCTAGACCTACGAAACATTCCTAAGCAGCAGCAGGCCGCCTATACGGAATTTGCATAACATCATCTCTGAATAAAGGCTAAATTTATTATCTAAGCCTATCAGAAAATCTAGCAAGCCCACCTGAAAACATGTCGTTCACAGACGCATATGCATATTTTCACTCCTCAGATTTATTTGTAACCTATTAAAACTTCCACCTGCAACTTATTTATCCTTGGCTAGAGTAAAATTTGATCAGTCCAAAAACAACTCTCCCCTGCCGCCACCAGAGAAAAATTTGGGTCCGAAAAACTTGCTTAGGTCCACTTTCGACTGCGCCAACCAATGGGCCGAACTTCTAAAAACTGAGAAAGTTGGCAGGGAGAGCTTGAGCGGCAGGCATAGGCATGGCGGAGCTCCTTAACAGGAAGTAGGGCCCAGCTCTCGTTGCTGCTGTCCAGTTTCTCTCATACTGACACTGTTTATAAAAAAATATCCTCTGTAACAGTAGGTCTGCTCCCGACTTACACTAGGCCTAGTGTACCTAAAACTAAAGATCACAAACATAAGAAAATGAAAAAAAGATGAGTAGAAGTATGTACAACATATCAGTTCACGAAGTACGAGGTAAAAATGTAAGCAACAAAATTAGTTTCGACCTAACAAGAAAAACATCTAATATTTCAGTTGCCAGGCAACCTCGTTTTCAGTAGTGCCGCATCAGTTTTTTTATAGACATGAATCTACTTTACTAGCATTCGACACTCTTATTCATCGCAAGTTATTAATATTTAAAACTTTCATACTTGCCCGTGTTTTGAACGGGATAAACGTGGGTACTGCAAAGTTTACAGTCATCCGCAGTTGTAATGCGAATAACCTTCGAATACTATACTGAAGGTTCGTTTACGAGTTTTCCTTTTCATTCCCTGAATGATGTTCCTTCGACGTACTGTTTTCGGTGACCCAATGCGCTTGACAATATAAATTGCCCAACTCAGTTTGGTCAAGTGAGCCAGGATATGTTTGACACCTCGGTTTTGGTACCAGTTAGATCGAATTCGTATGGGCCACCTGGATGGCTATATAGGGTCTACCACAAGGCCATTTTACAGCAATTTCTACATTAAATTAATGGCTTCCGACGGTTTCCCTGTTCAAATTCGTACAACACGGATAATAATATACATAGGATAACTCATTAGCTGGAATTCTTCGGAGTGAAATTGGACAGATTCTGAAAAATTGAATATAATTTTCTCACGTTAGTTTTTATAATGGTAGTGCCTGTCGAATTCTCTAGTAACAGTAATACACGTAGCGGTCGAGGCGGTGAACTGACAATTGATTCTAAATTTGACGTCACTTGCGAGAAGAATAGCGACACACTCGTAGGCTACTAGGGTAATGTCTCAATTACCGAATGCCCATCTATTACCGAATATAGGTAGGAATCTTATTGCGTTCGGTAATAGAATGGCATTCGGTAATTGAGACATTACCCTAACATCTGAGAGGAATGACTGTTAAGTATTAATTGAATTTACGTGCGATTCAATAAATGTAATAGGGCTACCTAAGAATGGATACAGATTTTTTTCTTTCGAAAGATTCATGGAAGATTACAAATATTTTGTTACACTTCTTAGAAATAAAGACCTTATGGCTTACAAAGATAAGAAGTACACACTAGGCTGTGCAAGGACGACTTCCTAGTTCTAATGAATACTCACGCGCAGGGTGGCTTCAGAACTGCAGCTTTCTGAGTGAAAACGAGCGTACGAGAGGTACAACACATCCCCTGCACTGCGTATGGAACGAAGAAAAAGCTGCAGAAGCTAACGGTCGCGATATCAGAGCAGTTTGAGCGGCC
>LQNS02007215.1:16250728-16268145 GCA_001587735.2 Parhyale hawaiensis
TCACGCGCAGGGTGGCTTCAGAACTGCAGCTTTCTGAGTGAAAACGAGCGTACGAGAGGTACAACACATCCCCTGCACTGCGTATGGAACGAAGAAAAAGCTGCAGAAGCTAACGGTCGCGATATCAGAGCAGTTTGAGCGGCCCTCTCGAGGACGCCGACAGCAAGCTTGAAAATCCTGCTGCGTGGAATCGGATTGTCGCCGATGACTTTCGGCTGACCGTTTTTGCGGAAGTTTCTTATTCTTTGCGGACCAGTTCGTTCCAGATGGCTTGTTTTATGCCTACTAGGCTAACTTGCTTTTTTCCATTCTGTCTAAAGGACCTCCCGTAAGAATAATTTAAAGTAATTTTATAGTAAGAAGAAGATTATTGTAGAAATTCATACACGTCAGCATTCGCAGCGTGTCACGCAGATGCACTTTCTGACCAGTCGGCACTGCTGTTTATTCGCCGTATGAGCAAAATGTGCTTGCCACTTCTTAACATTCTTCAATGACTTTAATCAAGTAAAATTATTTTACACCTCAAGGTAACTTAGAAGAATGAGAAATCGACGGTGCTCCGTCCTTTCGGTGTCGCCAAAGGATTGCACAATGTTATGATCACTTTTCAAAATGCTTCATATCGAACATTTTTTACGATGTCCCTCGTGCGGGTGTGAAACATTAGACTCAACGGAAAGACTGTCTGTTATGACGATAGTGAGGAGTATCTTTCAGTAAGCAAAGCAGTACTTGCTTGAACGGGAATGCTCGCTTTGTTTGATGCTAGCAAGTGCTCCAAAATTAGAAAAATACTACTAGTAAAGAATGGTTTAAAGTCAGTTGTTAGATCCAAGATTATAATTAATTCCTTAGAAAGGTGATATATGCTGCAAAATAAGCACTTTTTTAGCCTTTGAATAAACTGCATCAGCCAGCACACTATTCACTACCCGAGTTTATGAACGCTGAACAAAGCGAGATCATCAATTCTTAGTGCAATAGGGCAGCACCACATCGTATATGAAAGAGTTTCTTGCCAGCGGCTTGGGAATTTTCACCGTAATACGATCGCCTTAATCGATACGAACACGCAACCTTCTCCTGTACTTTCTGCAGGCAATGTTTCCTTTGGCTTCGAGATAAGAAATTTTGCTCATCTTCAAGACGACCAGCAGTGCTCATAATGAGAGGTTTTTCACTGAGGGATGAGGATTATTACGGAAGGTATCGGAGCCAGCGGGCTGCTGCACGCAACGGTGTTACGGAGGAGTGGCTACGTGGAACGTATCGGTAAAAAGAGTCGACGTAACAAAGAAATGCGACGCATAACATGGCTGTCGAAGGATTATATATAGTATTTCAGTTTGGTAATAGCGAATGAAGAAAGAATACAGATACAATTACGATGCGCATAATTATTTATTGAAAAAGAAGACTATCTCTTCCTGTTGTTTTGTTGACGTATTTTTGATATTTTTATGTTTGTGTTTTGCTCGACGTGAACATACTTTTCCCGGTTTTCTAGCAAATTAGTCCGGCACAGTTTAACTAAGTGAAATTTCAATGGACTACGATTATATACGCAAAAAGAAAATACAACCTGATAAAATTATTCTCTGAGCTTCCTCCAGCATAATAATGTGAGGTACCCATGGTACTTATATGCGGCATTGTGGCTTGAGAAAACTCTAGAAATATTTTGATACTAGATAAGAACCTGTAGTGTACATGTATGACTAAAATGTCGGTAGTGCTAAAAAGCCTCTTGATTAATGTAGATAGAATTAGCCATGGTGCCTGTTTACCCAAAACTTCCAGTGAGTTGTCGAACGGGAAACCCAAGAACTTTCTGGGTTACCTGATATCCTACAAGTTATTACAATGCAAAATTGGCTGCATTTCGACATGCTTTCGGTATATCGGCCAAGTAATTTCAAGTGGCGTTGCAAAATATTTCTTTCATTTCCTGTAGCGGATTGTATTTCTAACAACTAGAGCACCGCCTTCTATGTAGTCGGGCCATGCACGTATATCGAGCAGACTTGCGTCATGGCTGAAATTTGTTGATGAACTTACTCAACTTCGATGACATACTCTCTGCTCAACAAAGGCCCCAATATTATCATTACCTCGCAAGTCATTACATACTTCCTCACCGTAAGCGACACCAAGGAAGCTCATAACAATCCTGACCACCCAAACGACCCGTTGCTGAGATCGCTTTTTAATTCTGTCAGATTAGGGTCGGTTCACACGTTAGTCCTTTGTACGTATTTTTCAGCTAATCGTCCAAATGTCTAGTCCTGTCATTTTTAACACAACTGTACCGATCAAAAATTTGTTAAAATGTTAGCTTTCAAGTCCGTTGGCTTAGTAAGTGGCACTATAGTATAACTTCAGATACCACACACTAAAGCTGGAGTGTATTTAGACTATAAAAATGCGCACTTTTCAGCTGATAGAGTGAAATAGCAGCTTGTTCGGACACTGAACTAAGAAAACGAGTTGAAAAGCGACAGCGTAACGTGTCATCCGGCCTTTAGGTTTTGTAAATGGAGCTAAGCTCCGCTTTACGAACAAAAATACGTCCTGAGTTACTGACAAATTAGATCATTATTGTAGTGATAACCTAGTTTAAGAAAATGATAATACAGAAAGCGTTCTAATGGCACTTGGATGAAAATGCTTAATAGAAAAAATGAAATAGGTGTGATGTTTCAAAGTGTCTTTTTATGTATTGTTTTAAGTACTCGTGGTTCATATAATTCCCCAATGTATTTGTTGCTAATGCGAGGCACGTTTCACAGTGAGTCAAGTTTGTTCTTAATTAAAGTGCTCTTAAATGAAACTGTGTCCGTACATTGATGTTACCGTCAACAAGCGAAACTATAAACCAAGTTTATAAAGCAACAAAGTTCGAATAATGATTCATACTTATATTATTTATGAAAATCTTGTTACTAGTTTACATACCAAAAATACAACATTGCCAAATTTTTAAATGGAAACGCTGTCTTGGCCAGGAGGTATGTATATGGGTATGACTGCGTTGTGCCATGATTCTAAAGTATTACTTAGTTTACAGGTGACGTCCGTCCGTTAAAAAGGTATTGTTTATAGTCAGGCCGTTGCGTGTCCGTCACCTAAGAAAATGAAGGCGGCAGTAAATGGGCAAGATCGACAAATGCGTATCCGTCACCGAAGAAAATGAAGGCGGCAGTAAATGGGTAAGATTTAAGCAAGTCATTAGCAGGAACTTGTTACGTCGGGTAGGCGGAGCTTCAGATGACCGGTGGCCAGAGTTGATTTCTCGCACAGGAGAAAGTGATCTGGAGCACCTGGCCGCTCTACATCCCCGGGCACAAATTGTATCCTTTTTCTCTTCGGTTGCAATGCAGCCGTTATTTGAGTTAATTTTAACCTTTGTTTTCTCCCTGAGGTACGTTGAAAGGAATTATATCTTCATGGGCGACACCTTGAAGAGACTAGAATCCTAGAATTTTTCCTTCAGAATTCGAGCTGTAAAGTGCTATGATGCTTTCTTTTTCACACTGCCGATTATGTACTTGTGGTTTTGCATCTGATGACGCCTACTTGTGATAATGATAGGTTTTGCATAGGTCATGAGACTAAATCTCTCCCATGAATACATGCAAGAATTTTCTTTGACTTTACCATAGCATATTGGGTACCTATAGTTATTATTCTTATTCAATATCCAATAATTTAAAGGCCGCGTAGATCGTGTTTGTTCTCCTGAACCAGACAGCAAATATCTACACTACTGTCTGTAATGCCTCACACTGGTCTTATGTAAGAAGTAAAACTAACGTGAATTTATCCATTTTAACATAATGATTGTAGCTGTTTGGAGCTATATATTACAAAAGAATATGAAAATCTCGAAAAGTGAAAATTACAAACGATATATCAAACACGAAGCGATATATTAAAAATTTAAAGCAATTTTTCTTAGAGCTACATAGAGCTTTGAGCGAAATATCCTTATCCTGAAATTGCGATACCAAGAACAGAGTTCCACTATTACCTGAGGCTCACTATTCGTTCCTAGGCTCAGCTTATGAACGGACGTCCACCTCGCATCAACTCAAGTACTCTCAAAGGGTATCTTGGACACGGATTTTCATTGCGTAATCAGGTCGACGTGCGAGCTGAACATTCGCTCATAAGTTGATCGTGCGATTGTGTAGTGTGACCCCGGCATAATGAACCAACAATGGACTGAATGGAAGTGCGCATGACCAGCGACATCTCGCGGTGAAGGTATGCAAATGACCGGCAGGAGATCCCGCTATGGTTACTTGTTAACTATCGCACAATGGGACTCTGCCTGACCGGCAGTGGGTGTGCAAATGGAATGGTTATAGGTGATGAAAGGAGAGAATTAATGATGAGTAGTAACTTTTTTAGCAGGTGGTTAACTGTTAACCGTGCCGGCTGTGATCGATCGCGTTAACCTGGGGCAACTTGAGCTTGCTGTACCAGTTGCACTATTCAATCGCAAGTTCAGATTTTAAGCGGACAGTCGGCTTGCACGCCGTTCAACTAAAGTACTCTATAGGGGTAGCTTGGACACTGACTTTCGCTGAATAGTCGAGAATACGTGTGAGCTGAACGTCCGATCATAAGCTCAGCGTACGATTATCGCCTGGCGTTGACACTACATAACGTCGCCTGCATGAAGTTTCCTTACGTGTAATATTTTTTTTTCTCTGATGACTATGTGTTTTATATTTCTTATGTCGTAGATGTCTAAGCTTGTTTCCGTATGCAAGAGTAAATGTATATATTATTCCGTGATCTAATAATAAATAACAACAATTTATTATGCCGCATACAGTGGGCACACTTTTAACGAGGTTTAATTCTATAGAGTCCTGAAAAACTGATAAGGCGAAGAACAGGAGATGTAGCCACTGCCGAAAGCCAATTTGAGAATCTATATTCTTGCTTCCACTCGCCTTCGATGCTAGAGTGCTTCTTGGCAGGATAAATCCGATGCACCGCCGTGAGCTATCGAGACTCGGACTCGGGTCTCAAGAACTTGATGCAGAATCGCTGCCACTCAGCCACCGAAAGGAGAAGAAGTTCGTACTTCTAGTCCCAACTGACCTTTTCAGTGAGGTGGTAGCTCGGTAAATATATTTTATAGTTGTATTTTATCGACACTAGATATAATCAAGCATTCATTCATTCATTCAACATCAACTCATTTCTCTTGCCTGGATAAAAATGCTATTGATGGTGTCCATGATCTTGGGTAGGGGGAACTTGTATTGACAGGGAGAATTGCATCTATGACGTTACGACTTGGCAGTAAAAATTTACAGTAAATGACAATGCACTCGAAAACATTATTACGCTGCTGCCGCAGATATGCGGTGTCTGGGGTAATTCCCGTTGCCTTGGTAAGCCAACGCCTCCATTATGTAAGATCGTAGTTCGAAACTCTGACTTTTTCCAGAGCGTGTTATGCGTTTTCATAACTCAAAGTACAAGTATATTTTCTAATGGAATTTTTAAATTTAAGATAACATTTGCAAAATTATATTCCTACCTCCGTCGTCTATATTTTCTTACTCTCATGACAGTTTTGCAAATCAGTGATGATACTCTTTTATTATTTACTGCAATGGTTGGAACGGCCAATATGTATGAAGTTCTTGATTGAAGCAGCATACGTTAGGTTTAAATTACTAATATTGTCTCTATTTCGATCTATGTGCTTTCCACGCCTACTGAAATCTCTTGCTTTACAGCTAACCCGTGCCTCAAGCTGTTGAACCTGATTGCACTTTCTCTTAACTCAAAGTACTGCCCTTACTGTCATTTCAAAAAGAAGGTTTTGAGTTCCAAACAACAAGGAACACCCAACGCTAATGAGGCACAGCTCCTGGCCAAGAATCTCTCGATCATCTGCCGAAATGATAGAAAATGATGACCTAACGGAATTCTGGGCCGCTATAGATGGGACGGCCAAAACTGCTGTTAGGGTAGGACTGGCCACACAGAAGCTCTCGTTAATGCAACCAAACGCTTCAATTAACCACTTCTGGGTATGAGGACCAAGGCATATAGTAGTTTGTACTTGAGAGTGTGGGGACAAAGAACTCACTAGTAATGTACTAATAACTCAAACAGAAACAATTTGGTTTTTGAACCTAAGAGATATCTACAGTACAGAATGTGTTCTGTTATAGTTGGTGTGAGAAGCTATCTTTCTTGGTTTAAAATTTAGCAACCAAATGTGGTTGTTGAAGCATCGGGTTACATTAGATAAAGGCTTGCTTGTGTATGGCATACTTAACATGGAAAAATGCGGGGTTTAGATAGTTATTAAGACATAGTTCTTCTCTCTTAAAAATTCATGATAACTGGATAGGGCGTATGTCACTGAGGTAACTGCATTCGTAAATACCCAGGGTGCAGTCACAGTCAAATTGTTACTTTCATTGAGAATCATTTATTACATTTTTTGAGGAGAAAGCTACACACCAAGCAAGGCGTGTTCAACTCAGCAGATGATTCCTCTCTAAATACGAAACTATCCTGCACTTGATTTCTTTTAAAAATACCGAATAGTAAAAATAACATCATATTCCGAGCTAAGAATTGCTTTCTCTGCTTGCATAATTCTGGCTGTACTTGGAATCACCGCAAATGGCAGCTCAACATCTTTTGTACCTTTACTTTCTCTCGTTTCGAGAAGTTGGCAACATTCACATCACGGTATTATATCTTACACAATGTAAAGTGAAGATTTGTTGCCGTTAGCACAGGCAACAAGTAAGCCCTAAGTCCTTTAGGTATAGTAGAAATTGTTTCGTTGTGACTATTTGTTAATTTTTTCAGATGGTACAAGTCCACCGGCATAATAGCTCTGAGCTGGAAGGAACCTCGGCTTTGTCTCCTGTCTGGGAATGGGCCTGCTAATCCGTCTATCGCTAACTACCGTAACTAATTTAATTTTAACAGACAGCTTGTGAACGTTGGCTCATAAACAGTTTTTGCTGTTTTCTAGAGAATACAGGAGTTTGGAGATATTCTTGTTCATGTGTGACACCAAGGTACTTATGCATCTACAGATATGTGTCAGTGAAGCATGCTGGCAGATAATGATACATCGAATGAAACATATTGAAATACTTAAAAGCGCTTAAGCTTTACAAAAAAAAAAAAAAAATAGAGCACAAATGCGAAGAAACTTCTTGTAATGTTAATGATACGATAGGCTACCTTAATACAATTAGGAATAGAAACGGTATTGCAAAGTCATACTGCCAATGCACTGACAGGTACGAAATTGTGCTATACTTATAACCTTGTAACAAAAATAATCGAAATAATTACTCGTACAATGAGAACCTCAGCTTCGAGGTTAAGCTTTAACCGTAAATAATTGAGCGATGGAATAGAAAAACTTCTTCACTATCAGTAATAAAGTGAAATGAAAGGCAGCAGCCGAGTGTGCAGATTTTTCCCCGTCAGAACGCAATAAAATCAACAAGAAAGGGAGAACGCTCCCTCATTACGAGATAGCACTCGTAGCTAACACTATCAGTGACCGCTCTTTTCAGCCATATGAGGATATTGTAGACCTTTCACGTCTTGAGAACAGCATGGAAATGTAATCGTTTACTGGAGCTGAATGTGAAATTAGCGTTAATGTTTACAAGTGACGTGATAATACTCTGTGCATAATATGTATTACAAGTAATCAGGTTCGATACTGCTGTGCAAAATGGATACAACGTATAAGATTATTGTTATTATTATGTCATTAATGAGGTATAGTAATGCATTATATTTTCAATTTTTAACACCAATAGCTTACATTAGTAACAAAAGAATGTGGGGAAATGAATGTATAGATACCATTGCTTTTAGTTGTTATAGCTCCGTCAAATAAAAGATATTTAACTACAGTACTGTGTATTTTTTTCTTGAGAAAGACTTAGAAATTTCCTTCTGGTTTTTCCGTTGAGAGTGAAGTAAAGGATTAGGAATGGGGAGTTTTTTGGTAAATGGCAAGGAGATGACACAGGAACTGATATACCGAAGCAGTCTAGGCAAAAAGTTTCCTGTTCTGCGGCATGAGTGCAATGATCTGCACAATGGCGGGGCACAGCTTTTTGCTGCCTTCATAACGCCTTCATTTTGCGGTACGGAACAGGAAAGTGAAAGTGCGGGCAGTGCGGAGTACCAAACGTGGTGCGAATTTCGAGAAAAACGGAAGCAGAGAGAGAAGTTGCTGAGTAAAACAAATTCATGCGGTATCATGCTGCAGTTATTCAGCAATTTTTTTCAAAGCACAAGCGGCTTTGATGATGAGTGCTGCTTTACCCGAGAGACGGGATGAGGTATGGACTCAAAATGTATGAAAATATACCGCGATTTTCCTAGTGTTGTCTAGTCCAAGACTGCTCATTTTGTTGTTTGTGGAGAATATTAAGAGAGATGAATGTATCTGAAGTTACTTTATACAGCATTATCTACTTACGGTACAACAATTTTTGGAGACTGACACCCTGATAGAATTTTTGAGCTTCATGCTCTATAGTTAAGTATAGTTATTGGATTCTAAAAAAATATCACAGCTTGGCAGTGAATCAAAATGACTGAAGAAACTGGTGACAGTCCGTTTAAGTTCTGATGATCACCATCAACAAGAAAAAATCACCTCAAGGAGTCTAGAAATTATACGGTCCTGACAGAACACCCACTCACCAAGCAGATACTGAAGACGTATCACGTTGTGTAGCTGCATGTAAATTTCCCATTCTCTAATAATAATAATACATCCATTAGTAACGTTGTCCTTACAAAACACCTACGCACTCAACAAGCAGGCACTCTATTATCAGAGGACCACTCGTAATTCGTTTTTTTTTTTTTTGGGGGGGGGGGGGTAAGTAAGGACTACCGGAAAGTTTCCCATTGGTGGTTCGAGCTTATGCCCTTGCATAGGTACCAGGTGGGGTTATTGTTAAGTTATTAATTGGTATAAATATGTAATATAGACATATGATATAGCCTAGCTTCATATATAGATTTGACACTCACTAAAACGTTAGTGCATGAGTTCAAAGCACCAAAGTATATGTGCGTAGCGCGATGGAGAACTTTGTTCTAGCTAAATTCATTCACTATATGCTCCAACATATTAGTTACATGCAATAGCTAATTTCTTATATATACGTGTGTTTGTAAAGTCTATGGAGCATCAGAAGAGGACTTCAATGACAGGAAGTCTTTCCGCCTGTCAAAATTGACATATGAAAGCATTCATATTGGCAAAATGTCACTTGCATTTTAACTATCAAGTTAATGTTTTACTCTAACATGTCTGCTGAATGCATTTGCGTGAATAAAAGCTTTAGTCAATTTAGCATTATTCCCACTTAGGTTTTTGTAAATTATACATTACAGTCTCACATATTTTAATTAGAATACTGCAGAATTGAGAAAAAGCTCATGCTGAAAATACATTTAACTTTGCAGACGATTTATGGTATAGACGCCCTATTTTCTAGAAACTGAGGTATCAGAGAACGATAATGAAAATGTGTGCATATATTTGTTGGAATCTAATTTGACCGTGATATGATTTTATCCAGTCAGACGTTGATTTATACCACAGTAATGTGGATATGATAGTAACATAACATGGTCACGTTCAGCGTTTACTCAATAATAATTATACAGGGTGTTGCAAACTTCAGTGCAAATATTTTATCATAGCCTTACCCTGTGGTGTAATTTGTTTTGGCAGAATTCAGCTTTTTAAAAAAGTTACAGCATTTTTATTTTTTATTCCGAAAAACGATTTTCGCTGTAAAAATTCAATTTTCAACCGATATCGATGAAAATTGGTAGCAAAGTAAATCTTTAGGTGCTCTATGCGCAAATGTTGTTAAAATTTGAAAAAAGTGTAAAACTTTTGGGAAAGTGACGTTCAAATTCAAAATAGGCTACACAAATTAATAGTCACACTCATGAAAAACGAGACTACTACGATGAAAATTTACTTCAAGATATTTCAGATGATGTAATGCATGACAAAAAACAATCAGATTAAGTGCATTTGCCAGGAGGAAAACTGATATAAGTTCACCAGTATTGACGCGCACCCGCATGTTGCCCTATCAGTGCACCAGGTAGGCAAGGCTAGACGAATGTCAATGCTGCGGTAAGTGGTTTTACTATATTTGAGGAAGATTCTTTGATAAAACACAAGTTGTACTATCTAGAGTTATTAAGCATAATGAAATTTACATACATTATGTTTGGGCAATGTTTTACTTTAGGGACGATATTTTATTTTCGTTATTTTTGGTCCATTGGTTATGAAACCTGCGCAGTATGCGTGAAATTGAATTTTAAGCACTTTTTATTTATAATAATTTTTCGATTTTCGCAATAGGTAAAAAATGTTGGTATAATATAATCTATTTTTTAAGAATAACAAGCTTACGTGACGTGCAGGGCTCGCCGAGCGCTGCCACTCTCGGCAGTTAATCAGTGAAGAGACGTCAGGTTAGGTTAGATTAGGTTAGGTTAGGTAAGGTAAGGTTAGGTAAGGTTAGGTTAGGTAAGGTTAAGCTGGGTTAAGTTAGGTTAGGTAAGGTTCTTAGGTACGGCTAGGTCAGGTTAGGCTCACTGCAATTTCACTTTTCAAGATCGTTTAGTGTGCCGACAAACATTGCTATACTCTCAGAGGGTATTATATTAACATTTTCTTTAAAACCAGTGCAAAAATTGCAAAATTCTCATAAAAAAAAAAGTTTTTAAAATTCAATTTTAAGTATAATGTGCGAGTTTCAGAACAAACGCGCTAAAAATAACAAAATTAAATGCCGTCCCCAAAGCAAAATTGCCCAAACACAATGTATGTAAATTTCACCATGCTTAATATCTCTAAATAGTACAACTTGTGTTTTCTAAAAAATCTTCCTGAAGCGCAGTAAAACCACTTACGCAGCACTGACGTTGCCCGTTGGTCTAGTCATGCTTATCTGGTGCAGTGACAGGGCAACATGCTTGTACGCGTCAATACTGGTGAACTTATATCAGTTCTCCACCTGGCAAATGTACTTAATCTGATTATATTTTGGCATGCATTACATTATCTGAAAAGTCTTGATATATGCTTTCACGGTAGGAATCTCGTTTTCCACAAGTGTGACTATTTATTTGTGTAACTTTTTTTTCATTTTGAACGTCATTTTCCCAGTTATTTAACACATTTTTCAAATTTTAATAAAATGTGCGGATAGAGTATTGGAAGGTTTACTTTACTACCAATTTTCGTAAAAATCATTCGGAAATTGACTTTGTTTACACCGAAAATTGTCTTTCGAAATAAAAATTAAAAACGCTGTAACTTTCTCAGAAAGCTGAATTTTGCCAAAAAAATACACCTCAGGGTACGGCTATGATTACTTTACTTGTGGTAAAAATATTTGCTCTGAATTTTCCAACACCCTGTATACTTATTAATATTTGAAATCGCTAAACAAATCAATGAAGTTGAGAACCAAAACGCTCCTAGCACTTATAAATAACGTTTCGAAAAAAGTTTAGATCTCTACATGAGTTTTTTGATAGTATCCCAGTGCCGTCCTACTGGAAGGTTACCTATTTGAACCAGCATCGCGTCACGCTTTAGTACTCCTGGCATACATGCAACTTGTTCCAAGCTCAGTAATGCCAGGCGTTTATAGATGTTTTCTCCCAGCGAGATGTGCTGAGTCACACAACCATCACTGGAGGCTGGTGCTGCAGTCCTCCCTGCTCCTGCCAACGCTCGCAGTTTCTCCTTAGCTATTGCATTGCAATGGGAGCTGCTAAGGATATTTATTACGAAAGTCCTTCTCAAGGGAGGGCTGGCAGCGTTGTCAGCAGAGTATGTGCAGCTTATAGATAGAATATGTAGGAAAAATAAGTAAGAGATATTTATTACGAAAGTCCTTCTCAAGGGAGGGCTGGAGGCATTCTATGTAGAATATGTACAGCATGTAGATAGGATATAGAAGAAGAGTTACTAAGGATATTTATTACGAAAGTTCTTCTCAAGGGTGGGCTGAAAGTTATTCTCTCTAGAATATCTCCTGTAACTGTAAGTACCAAGATTACGTGTAACACAGTAATTCTAATGACTCAAAACTTCTTACGAACACTCCTGTAATATCGTATGTACAACATTATGGCATAGGCGCAGATTACGTTTTTGTAGCACACGTAGCCTCAGTAAGCAAACGACAGCCAATTTGTCTAATTGATTAAATACTTAATTAACGTAAAATAATATTATTTTTTATTATTTTACGTTAATTAAATACATGGAACCTGGATGTCCTTTATTTTCATGATTAAATACTGATATACACTAGGCCACTTTGTACACTACATGGATTGCAAGGAGGCTTAGAGTGAAATCGATGAAACCAAAATCACTCAATGGTTCATAACAAATTATCCACTTTGGAGATATCAAAGAAACTGGTCGTGATCGTCATATAGAGAAAAAAATTACAATTAACCCTCTCGTTGCAATAGACGTTCTAACAACAAAAAGTTCGGAAGGAATCACCGGTACGATGGCATGCAAGCAGCTGCATTATGAGAAAGGTCTGTTGCAGCCCTCTTCAGACGGGCAACCAGGTAGTTTGGCAGCTCTGGTAGTCTTGAAGTAACGAGAACAATGCGGTGACGTATCTTGAGGAGTTTTAGGAACTGTGGAAAGACAGAGGTTCGACCACCCGAAAAATATTCAACAGAAAGAGAAGCCCGGTTGGGCAGCAGAAAATAGGGTGGACCCTGCCTCCAGCTTCTCATCTCAGAAGAGTGTGGAGCGACTCTCAATAGACCCAATGGCTGAAGGAACGAGATCACTGCCACTACAGTCCAAGCTTTTAACGACTCAGACACGATCCAAGAGATGCCGGTTTGATATTTTGGACTTTAATCAACGATAATAAGCAGATTGGACCACTCAAAGTCGCAAAAATAGCCAAAGTGACAGCTGATCGAGAGTTGTAAATGCATTGATTATTGATTTCATGATTGCATTTGTTTATTGTTTTCATTATTTTGATTGTCATTCCCCAAAAGTGCATTTTTTTTGCTAAAGCCTAAAAAGACAACCATTTTATCGCGCAAAAGCGTAGATTTTGTGCGTGATGATATGTGCCTTCTCATGCTTCTAGCCTTATAATTGACTAAATGAAGAACGTTTTTAACAAAACTGGCAAATAAATATAATGAACAGTCTGCCTAGTGAGAGTGTTTGCAGCATTCTGAAGAGAAAGCTCTACACTTGCTTAAATGCAGTGCTTGTTCTACTGCCAATAGGACACTGCTAATAGGAGATTCTAATACTTGCGTTGATACCCCATTAGATAGAGTCTAAAACATAAAGTCTACAATAGACCTGAGCATTTCTTCACACAATTCTATTCAATGCGGTTATATAATATATTCACTGGACCGTCGTATAGAACATTAGTTTTATCTCTTTTGCTCTGCTGTCGTTTTTCAATCATATATAGTTAGTATTGCAGTCTGCTTGCTTTGACGTCTCTGATAATATTTACTGTACAGTTCACTGGTACAGAGACTGCGAAATTTAAAAACTTACTGGACGCATACTTACTGAAAGTGCCAGTTAAACCTGCTGTAAGCGGCTTCGTGAACTGTGGGGATAACTCGCAGTTAGCCATTCCGCTGGTCACGGACTGCAGCATCATCTTTGCGCAAGATGGGTAGCGTGCATAACACCACCTGGACCTCGACCGAAGTATCATCAAGGTAAGGTAAGGTAAGGTAAGGTATATGTATGTAACTGACCTGAACATAAATGGTAGGGTGAATAATAACTGTCGAATTACAGCATTCGTTGTCGTTCATTTACTAATACTCATATATCTTCAAACTTTTGCTGAGGACGAGAAATATTATTGGTATATCGCGTACGAATTTTCACACGTATTCTCGAGGTTGTTTTAGAGGTATGTACTACACACAGATGCGCATATTCATGGCACACACTGTATACGTTACTTACCTGGCGAGCAGACAGAGGAGGTGTATGGGTTGGAAGACGCTTCATTGGACCAGTTCCATTGTCTTATGATAGAAAACTTCTACAAATGCTCAATTTGAAGAACGTCAGATCCATAGTACCTACATGTATATATGCCGTACCTTACACGGCAGTAAAAAGCAATGTACTGTATTTAGAAATTACAGTATGTGGGGTGATTTCTACTCTTGTAAAAAGTGCTTCTGCACGGCAATTACAGAGCAGTAAGAGGAGCATCTGTCTATGTTTTTAATTTCACGTCATGATCGTTTAGGGTCCCATATCAGCATACTGTTATCATCGCCGTATATGATAATACACAGGTTGCTGGCCTAGTTGGTTGATCTCTCAATCTGTAGCATTATAGAGTATAGGGCAATATTAATTTGAAACAACAGAGAGGATGAAACGGGTTTTTCGTTGCAGTAATTATTTTCTTCTGTCATTTGATGGCAGCGCAGGTTACTTGTGCGGTATAATTGTGAAAACTATATTAAGAACAAAATTTCTGAATATAAATCTAAAGTTACGTAAAAACTTTAAAGACCGATGTTGAAAGTCCTCGAGTTGTTTGCTACTCAATTGTAAAATGTTGATCATAATTCCTAATAATTTTGTGTTGATTTATTTTCACTGTTTATATAGTTCTCACTCAGCATAATACTTCTAGAACTGAAGCTTGAGCTTGAAGTGCCTCTTCAAAAAATCTGCCAAGACTTAGGACCTGAAATTGAGAGAATCAAAACTGGTGTCACCCATGGCTGCACTTACATAATGTTATCCGATCACGTAACACAAACAAACACATATGTGACGTCACAGTTGTCGTAGCCAATCAGAAGAGTCAACCCTTTCCCTTCTGCTCCCCAGTTGTCAAGAAGGTTAACTCCACTGATTGACTGGAATGAGCTGCATATGACGTCATATATTAGTTTGTTTTGTTCGAGATTGGAGTACCTTATGTTTGCTCAGTGATGGGTGCCAGGTCAATTACGGAAAATCAGAAAATCATAGCATTTATCCGGTTTCTGCAGGATATAAAATGTTTTTATATGCTAATGGTACGATTTTAGTAAGATAATAATCACATTTTCATAGGATAACAGTACGATTTTTACAGAGAAATGGTAATTTTTTGTAAATAGTGTGATTCTAATTGGGAAGCAATCCCTAAGAAAATTTCCAGTTGAGCACCATATTGGACTCAGTGATGGCCATTAAAATTATAATAGAAAAAGTTAGTAATGGCTCGAAAAGGGCTCATGTCGAAGAAGTTTTTCAGCTGCATTTGAGTGGAAGATTTTACTTAAAAAGGAGTTGAAAGGAACGCCTATCATGGTTATATTATGGCTTGTTCAAAATTAGTGCCCACGCTAGCCACGACGGTGGTTGTACTAAGTGGCTGTTCCTTTATAAATGCCCAATCAGAAATGTTGAGCTCTCATGCACCGAGTTTCCATTTGAAGCTCAACATTCTACTTATTTTGCAGCTATATACTGCTAACCAAAGGCTCTTTCTCTTAGATAGTCACAATTAAGGAACCGTGCAGCTTCTATATCGCTCAACGATGCTATACGAAGGGGTTCATCTCACTCTCTCCCTCATCTTATCTCTCCTCACAAAAGCTTCCGTCAACACAGTCTTCGCTACCATAATAGCAGGAGTTGAAGAAAGACGATTCCATTTAAGGTCATATATTAGAACCATAGCAATAGTACCTCGGTAGAATGTTTGTGCGGATAAATAAGACGTTCGTGGCAAGTATGAGCAGCTTGGAGCAGCACAACAGTGAGGGGATGTTGTATAACTTTATGAAATGTTGCACGGCAGCTCACGCCGAGCGTTACTGAGCAAGCACGGCATTGCGTGCGAAGAAACAATCGAGGAAGCGACAACACGACTTTTTTCCGACGAATGTTTAGACTAAGCGCGTCTCCAGTCACGCTCGGCGCCTCAAAGCAGCGCGAGTAGCGTCTCAACGAAGTGGTCGATGTAAGGCACTCAGAAGCAATGTTTCCTTACGGTACATTGTGAGAGGTTCGTTTTGTTGCCATTGCAAAACTTTTGAATACATGTACACATAAGGAAGATAGCTTGGGAGTAGGTATGTGTAGGATATGCGAAACAAACGAAGAAAGTTATCAATATTTTACTGTTAAAAGAGTGCGTATTGTTGCTAATGAGTAAATAAAAGCCACAGTAAATTCAGTGTCGTAATTGCAGAATTTCAACCACACCCTAACATAAAACCCATAACTGCTGCCTAGTAGAAAAGTTCTGTCGCACATCATATAGTAGAGAACCTAGTTTTGACATATACTGACGTTTCAACTTTCATATGACCTTGTGATATCTGGGTATATTCGCATAGCTCTCGCGAAGACTAAAATTAATGAGAATTTATTTCATAGCTTGCGTTGAGAGTCATAGGACGTAACGTATGGCAGAGGCTAAACCAGTTCGATAAATCCAATGGAACGATACGCTGAGGGTCTTCGAATGTAGTACACAAGACAAAGACCCAACCAATTCGATAAATACAATAGAACGTTACGCTGAGGGTCTCGGAACGTAACACACAAGCTAGGAGCCCAGCCAATTCGATAAATACAATATAACGTTACCCTGAGGGTCTCGGAACGTAACACACAAGCTAGGAGCCCAGCCAATTCGATAAATACAATAGAACGTTACGCTGAGGGTCTCGGAACGTAACACGCAAGCTAGGAGCCCAGCCAATTCGATAAATACAATAGAACGTTACGCTGAGGGTCTCGGAACGTAACACACAAGCTAGGAGCCCAGCCAATTCGATAAATACAATAGAACGTTACGCTGAGGGTCTCGGAACGTAACAAGCAAGCTAGACATTAAGCCAATTCGATAAATCAAATAGAACGTTATGCTGAGGGCTTCGGAACGTAACACGCAAGCTAGACATTCAGCCAATTCGATAAATCCAATAGAATGTTACACTGAGGGTCTCGGAACGTAACACGCAAGCTAGACATTCAGCCAATTCGGTAAATCCAATAGAACGTTACACTGAGGGTCTCGGAACGTAACAAGTAAGCTAGACATTCAGCCAATTCGGTAAATCCAATAGAACGTCAGNCAGTTCGATAAATCCAATGGAACGATACGCTGAGGGTCTTCGAATGTAGTACACAAGGCACAGACCTAGCCAATACGATAAATCTGATAGAAACTTACGCTGATGGTCTCGGAACGTAACACGTAAGCTAGAGACTCGGCCAATTCGATAAATCTGATAGAAAATTACGCTGATGGTCTCGGAACGTAACACACAAGCTAGGAGCCCAGCCA
>LQNS02007215.1:16292646-16316692 GCA_001587735.2 Parhyale hawaiensis
CATTATAATGCATGCCATTATGGTGAGGGCACCTTTATCACAGGGCTCATCATCAGCGCTCATACCTCCATTATCGGCCGTCTTAAGACAACAAGCCCTTCATTACTGTCATGCCTACATATCACTGATGAATCAACTGATGAACTCAACGCAATTTTGACCCACAGAGACACCGGCAGTTTTGATGGGCACGTTTCGGTAGCTGCAAATTGTCTTTGCTTGAATGCAAGGAAATTAACGAACGTCCACGCAGGATGGCGTAAAATGTCGACTGATCAGCGTCAAGGCGTTCATGAACAAACGCATCAATTTAGCTGAAGTTTTGATGAGGGCGGTATGTAGTTGATGCATGTAAGATGCTAGGATGCGGATGATTAACGAAAGTTCTGGCATGACCGTGCTGGATGTGATAGACGTGGCCCCTCAAAGTAAGGATGCACAAACAAACAAACTCCTAAATTGAAGACGACAATCGCTTTGATACGTCAATAATATGAAGAAGCGAAAACCAGGGATCCTAGAAAACCTGGTAAAAAAATATCTTATCGTTAAAATCTATATATATATATATATAGCCTGAGCATCAAGGTCTCTCAATCCATGACTTGGAGGAACTCTGTTAGTGTGAATTTACATAAACGGCTACAAAGTGTAGGACAGCATTGCGGCTTGAGTGGTCATTATGAATTTCATATTTCCAGTGCAGATTTTATAAGTATTGCGAACATGGATGCTACCGCATAGTCCATGGTATGTGTGAGTACATATAAAAAACATAGAAATACGAATTCAATTGATTGAAGTCACGGCATTAAGCAGTTACAGTGCTTTTGAATATTTTCATCAACTTTGAAAAACTTATAAATGTCAATAGCAGTAAAACATTGCAGCCAATACATCTTTGTTTTATATGAATCTATAAAATTATTATCGTTAAATGAATTAAAAAATTCTCAGTTGTTGCCCTGCTGAGCCCTCCAGTTCAATCGGAATAAGAGTGCATCACTCTCGACCATTAGTGTGGAATCTCTTCATTCATTATCATTATTTTTTGCATTTTTGATACTTTGTTGCAAGTTTGATCTTAGATGACGTATCGAACAAACGAGTACGACTACGAACAGGTGCCCGGAACTCGTACACGACCGACCGTATCCACGAGCAGTACGGGCTGTAACCGATGTGTCCGACCGTCCGGCGCAGCAGGGTCTCTATTTTACGGCGCATTCGATCGCCCAGATATGATCTATCGAAGTGAAAGTGCGAATTTCGTCATCCGAAATGTGATGTAATATTGCCTGCCAAAACATAACCGAACCAACGGTATCGATTGTGTCACCAGCCGATATGTACAAAATATTATGGCGCAAGAATGAGAATAAACTGTGGAGAAAAACAAATAGCAAGTGGAAAAATAATGTATAGTAATGTGTGTGTAATTCCGCAGTCACAACATACAGTACGTTCAACTGCCGATCGGACGTTCACCTCACACGTCGCTCAACGTTATAGTACGTACCTTTCAGGGGTATCTTGGATCCAGACTCTCAGGGTGCAATAGGCAGGAAGTGCGGGTCGAACTTAAGCACGTAAGTTGATCATACAATTATATTCTGTGGCCCGTTATGAAAATTACTATAAAGAAGTAGCGGAATGTGAGTGGCGTTCTTCCAGCTAAGAGAGTGAAAATATTGATGAATGCACTAGATGCGCTGAGGCCACGTTGCGAGCTTGGTACTCCACCAGCATAAAAAAAACATGACATAATGATTTCAATAATGAGTGGAAAAAGCTTAACATGAGGTCATTCTGAATGATGATGATTGATTGGTCTAATGAATTAAGGGCTAGAAAGCAAGGCAACGATGACATCAAAAGCATAGCAAAACGCTGGGTGAGAGGGCGTTACAAGCGTTACCCCTTTCGATAAATACATCGAGACCAGCTGATCTCATTAGCTTTAACTTGTTTGGAACTTTAGTCATCAGCGTTGGTTTCGTTACCTCGGTTTGAGTTCCAGGCCTTTAATGAATAACACCTCATGCTCAGCACTCGCACTTTCCATTGCGTTTACTCGTGCATACTTAGTCACCGAAATCACCTCACCTATAAATCCATTTTAAGGGCCGTTGATTCGACCGATCTGTTGATACACTGCGTAACGTTAGAGGAGCGTGTCATTTGAAGTTCCGCGAAGAAGAACCAATGCCCGGGTTCAGATGATCTCACTTCTTAATGCAATGCTGATATTAGCCAAATTATGAAAAAAGTTGTTTCGACTATTACATCCACATAATGCGTGGGTGAAATATGTGAATGACACTAAACTATTAAATTCAAAAGGTAAAACATATTTTGGATTCAGCCACACTTCACTATATTCATACTCGTAGTTGCTCAGTTACGATACTCTTAACTTTATAAAGCGCGTGAGAATCCAGCCCGTACAACTGAATCAAATACGTAATCTCTTTGTGTGTTCTTGACGTCATTGTCTGTTTGTAGGCCTTATCTGTTTCTTATTGCACTTTTTGTTTTCTTATAATGTACTGTAAAAGGCTTCTTCAGTCCTAACTCTCAACCATTCTTCTCCATGTACTCACGTGAATCTATTACAATAACTAGAGCACTCTGAGAGCGCATACCTCCGCCAAGCGAGGCAAGGGTAGCAAAAAATTCAAATTGGCTCTGAAATCATAATTTTTTATATAGATTTCAAAATTTAATCATTTGTGCCTTTTGATAATAATAACAGCTTGTGCAATTTTTTTGAAGATCCGTTCATAACTGTTTGAGTTATACTACTAACAAACGTTATGACAAACATGAGTCAAACATGCAAACGAAAATACCGATCTGCACCAAAATTTAAACATTTGTGTCTTTTAACATTACAAACAATCCCTATAGTTTTCATTTTCTAGGTAAGTAATAAAAAACTCAATAACACGATTGTTCGTATTTTAATTTTTGTCACTGTTTGCTTGCTTGTTTGTTTGCCTAGTAATGGTTTTAAACCAGTAAATGAGAAACAATATATGGTAACAATTCATGTTAATTTCATTAAAATCCATTCATCACTTTTTGAGTAATGGCATTGAGAAAAATGAGACAGACAAACAAACAAACGGATAGACATATCTTCACCAAAAGTTAATCATCTGTTTCTCCTAGCATACCTAATAATTCCAGTAAATTTCATCCAAATCAGTCCATAACTTTTTGGGTTATCTTGGTGACAGACAGACAGAGAGACAAATACGACGAAAACATAACCTCCTTGGCGGAGGTAATAAGTTTTTTATAGTTTATTTTTTATTTCTGTAGTTATTATTTTGTACGAGAGTTCCGTGAGAATCAGTGAACTTTCCCAATGCTCGACACCCCTGAACCATCGATCGTTCGTCACCGCCTCGTTAACCTGTCAGGCAGCTCACATCAGCCCTTGCTGAGACACAGTTCCTATTTGTCATTCCAATCGACCCTCGACATTCTAACAAGCCTTCTTCGAGCACATTGCGCCTCTTCAGCGTGAGAATCCATCGAGTCTTGCATTTTGGAAGTTTCTCTTACAGTGCTATCGTCCGGGGACTTGACATTGGTTCCTTTCCTGGTTCTGTGTGAAGTCAAGATGAGTGTGCAGTCTGGAGTGAGATTGGCCTAGTAAAAGAGAGAAGAATTTTGCTGTTGGCAAAAGATGATTGACCTCATCGGCTTTGAGATTGATTAGAGATTAATATAATAGAATTTAATGCTTATTTACAAGCCAATTTTTTAGTCTCAGTACATAGGACTCAGAGTCTAAATAAATAATACGATCTCGTAGCTTGCAAATAAAACCTTGAACATGCACGTTTCAGGTAGCTACAATCTTAGTGAGCTGGAGACAAAGTCACTTCATATATACATATGACATTGGACTTGGAATCGCATCCATTAAAAGAAAAGTTTCAAGAAGAGCTGAGGCGTTATAAACTAACGTAGTAGTGAATATATAATAGAGGAGAACTGGACTACAAGGTTCTTGAAACTAGTCGCGCGACGAACGATATTGGCAAAGATCTCTCCTGCTGAATTCGCTCCTCAGCTAGGCAACCCGTTCCCAGAATTTGGTAGAACATTTGATGACGAAATGGCACTTCCGGTAATTTTTGCTTCTCGTTTGCATTGGCCTTTCTATGTATTCTGCAGATTGTTGTGTGCCTCGATATTGGTCTTCCCACTTTCAAATACGATGTTACAATAGCAACTTGTCATTATCGATCTTTCCCGAAAGCCGTAAACATTTTTACGAACGCGAGCAAAAAATAAAGAGTGAACGTCATCGTCAGGGCAAGTGATGATGCATCGTACAACGCTCATCAAAATTAGAAACCTGGACAAAATCAGGTCACGTCGGCACAATACTTTCTCTACCAAATGAGGCCTCATGTTTCAAAGGCCATTAGAGCGACTCAAGGTTGGCCTTGTTATTATACGAATTTCCTTCTATACACCTGCAGTAACCGATGACTTGGCCTGCTTCTACGTTGTTCCAGATCACTTTCCAATTCTAAAATACTATCTAAGTCTGATCAGGTTATCCTGGAAGAATGACGGCATTGACTTTTAATTTTGTTCCTTATCTTGGAGAAGTCATTTTCTCATGTTACGTCCAGTCACTCATTCAAAATTTAAGGTAAATTAACAGGAGGTGCTTCACGATTGAACCGAAGGCGTACATGAGATTTTTTATCCAAACTACTGAAATTACACCCCATATCTTGCTGTTATTAAATTTTGATTTACTAAAGCAAAAATGCATCTTAGCTGGTTATATTACACATTTTATGAATATATAAAACTAGTTTACGACAGTCAACTTTGGAAGGACACGTACTCACTGGAACATACCGTCACCGCTCTAAATTACGAGTCCATATTTATCTCTCTGTATACACGAGTAAACTAATCGGTAAATTACTGCTTCGTTGTGATTTCAAGAATATGTACTCAAAACACAACTAATTTTTTTTTTGTCAAAACTACAGCTCTTTTCCATACGACACATGCGCCAAAAACAAAGCTACATACTTATAAGGTTACTACAGATCCCAAACAAATGTCACCTGAACAATTCTACACCCTGTCGCGTAGTAGTTTTAATTCCGTGACAAATATTTATTGCAGAAGCGTGATTCCTCATATGATTTATTGCCTAATTTGCGAAAACCACAACACCACGCAACATTTCGCAGTGACCAATTAATTAAATGTGGAGAAGTGATATTTTACAGTGATGATGGACGTGGGCTAGAGCTGTAACATAGACTTTCATTCAAGACTTGCGTAACACATGAAGCAGATAAAAATAAAACATATCAACAGTAAGGCGACTGAGCTTATGCAAAGCAATTTTATGATACGAGAAGCCTCGAACTCTGGGTTAAGTAAGTTTGGAATCCGTGTTTTTAATATTGACATTTCAGAGTAATTGACGATGCCGAAACTGACTTGTAATTACCTCCGCCAAGGAGGTTATGTTTTCGTCGTGTAAATCTGTCTCTGTTTGTCTCTCTGTCCATCTATCTGTCACCAGCATAACTCAAAAAGTTATGAACCGATTTAGATGAAATTTACAGGGATTGTTAGGTATGTTAGGAGGAACAGATGATTAACTTTTGGTGAAGATATGTCCATCCGTTTGTTTGTTTGTTTGTCTGNACAAAGAGTAGATTACCAAATTTTGGTAATGGTCCGTTTGTTCGTTCGTTCGTTTGTCACCGTTTTTAATTTTATGCTTGTTAGCACAATAACTCAAAAACTAATGAATGGATCTTTATGAAGTTCATAGGAGTTGTTAGTAATGGAGTAATGGTAAAAGACATAAATGATCAAATTTTTGTGCAGATCGGTTGGTTCGTTTGTATGTTTGACTCATATTTGTCATAACGTTTGTTATCAGTATAACTCAAAAAGTTATGAAAGGATCTTCAAAAAATTAAACAAGCTGTTATTAATATAAAAAGGCACAAATGATTAGATTTTGAAGTTTATGCAAAGAAAATTATGGTGTCAGAGCCAGTTTGAATTTTTGCTACCGTTGGCTCACTTGGCGGAGGTATGCGCTCTCAGAGTGCTCTAGTTATGAAATGCAATTATGCGAACATTCATAGAAACTGCAGTACCGGTCTGCTCGCCAAAAGTTATGTTAATCACCAACCTCGTGCGTGGAACTTACGCAGAGTAAAGAAATAATTCTTAGTGACAGCAACAACCAAAAACAACACGCAGTGTATTGACTCTCATGGTCGTTACTAGTTAGTGAGGTAGTGATCGAGGTTTAAACTACTAGAATACTAGTAACTGTTATACGATGGATTTATGGATAATCTCATCTTTCACAAGATGATGAAATTCCCGCAGTATCCCGATAAACTTCGGCGTACGTTCATGCTGATGAAATTTCACCATCAGGCACGTTGCTCATTAAACTGCACTAATGTCAAGAAATATCCGCCAGCAAGACTATTAGTGACACATTCTACTCGCAGTGGCGAAGGCCTTCTGTTTGATTACTGAAATTCACCGAGGTCGCTCATTTTAATGAATAATGACTGCGCTTCGGGGTTGTTGCTACTGCAGTAATTGTGCAGTGCATGACATTTCATTATGTTTTAAAAAACTTCTTCGTTAAATAATAACCTCCTAAATATTTATACATTTAATAAGCGGAGTAGAGATTTTTCCAACATATATAGGGATGTTTAATTAGGGCTTCATCTTTTTTACGCTGATAATAAGTAATAGGGAATTACTACGGGAAACCAGACAAGAGTTAACTCTAATTCCTTGACGTCACCTAGAGTAAAATTCTCTTCATAGCTACTTAACGGAAATAAGAACATAGCTGCTTACAAAACTCTATGGTTCAATACCTGCACATACTAGCTTAAAATACGGAGTAAATAAGATCTCATGATTCAAGTTTGGAGATGAGACAACTCCACCTAGGAGGTTACGTTCTTGCTGGCATTCGGCAGACTGCTTACTGACAAAATAACTTCAAAAGTAAAAGTCAATTCTTGATGAAATGTGCAGGGGCCTTCATGAATTTCATGATAAACAGACGATTGAATTTTAGTAATGATCCATCCATAAGTTTGACTGTTTGTCTGCCTGTTGGCAACATAACGCAAAGTAGTATGGACGGATCTTCACGATATGTACTGGAGCTGTTGAGATGTCACGAGCAACAGATGATAAAATTTTGACGATAAGTTGTCAGTTCGTTTGTATTTTTCTGTGTTTGTCTCTCATTCTACCGTGTAGCCGTGCCTTGTTTGGAGGAAGTTTGTGCTCTAAGAGTGCAGCTCTATAGAACATATAGTTCGTTATGAAACAGCGTATCGCAGGGTGCTCTGCGCAACAAACAACTTAAATCTCAATCAACATTTCGAATTGATCTCATCTACTGATTTATAATGGCGTTTATAGTTCTATTAGTATTGCCATTTACGCCGTATTTTTAACCAGTACATACAGTTGTAAGCGAGCAAGATTTTATAAATACTTTCAGGGTTACTTCTATTTCAAGAGCATTTTGTCTTTAGTGGCTTCATTGTTTTCAAGTTAGCTGTTGTCTGGTGCCCTTGTTGTTATTACTCCCTGTTACTACAATAATACAATATTAGAGATCACATATAACTTATTTTGTAGCTCATGGGTAACCAAAATTTTTATATTGTCCTATTGACAGTAAATGTATAGAGTAGTAACTAATACCATGTTCCTATGCAAGTAACACTGCATCGCATGTACGTAGCATTGAATCTTGGCTCTCAGTCGGACCAACGTTGTATCTCAACAGTGGCTCACTTTTTTTTTAATGTTGCGCCAAAGTTATTTTTTAATCTAGTGCCAACATTGTCAATGAATGTTCAACCAATGACGCAATTCATTGTTCTACCTACACGACAATGGAATATTATTGCACTATATACTACTATTGTATTACTATTGTATTGATTTGACATTGAGCCCTATTCTTAGCAAAAATAAAGCTATCAACTCTGACTTGAACATAAATCTAAGACTTTAACGAATGTGAACAGACTTGCTTGCTAAATTTTCTAGACTTCATTCACGAATGAAAATTATATAAATTCGATAAGTTTTAATTATGGTACGTGCATTTTTCTTTGATAATTAATTAAACGCGTCGTCGTTTCTAAAGAAGATATCGCAGAATATTGGATCACCGCTGGAAAATATTATAGGCCAAACATTGCTCTCCACTATCATTAACTTCACTATATTTATCCTTCCAACAAAAATTTGACTAAGTTCCTGATACTCGTAGTAAAATAATGCATACACTATACTGACCGGATAATTTTTGGGACTTTCTCGTAAAGCGTTACCAAGAGTGACCCAATTGCTTGGATATGAATAAATACCCATATTTTGGTGCATATTAGTAAAACATTGGTTATCGGGTGCCAAGGCTCCAATATTCACTCAACCTTCCAACAGTGGGCCAACCACAATCCAAAGTTATTTTGCTGCGGTGGAGAACGCTGGTAGATATTGTAGGAGTGCACTAACACCTAGAAGAACGACTCTAATTTAATTACTATACATAGTTTTGAGGGGTTCAATAACTAGTCCTTCAAATAAAACGCGCTTCTCCAACGGTTACTGCATAATAGGGCTTTTAATTACTAGTTCATTTTGTGCACAAAAATTTTGCAACTGCTGCAATAATGCCCTCTTATACTGTAAGCTCTCAGTTACGTCTATAGACAGTTAACATTCAGGAGGTGCCTTACTCAAGAGCCATAAACCCAAAATGGTCCTCGCGTAACATCCTCCTGACAATAAGCGAGGGAACTTAGGACTGTGACACACTGGGGGCCTTTATGCAGCGAGCGGTAAGAGGGGAGGCATCAATGGCGGTGTCTAAGGGCAGGAAATGTTGCCTGCCAAGCGGGCTATTCTCATCCCACGGCCTCTGCTTGAGGTACCCTAAGGCGTTTTTGGAGAGGGACGTGCCAGGATGGTTTATGCTCTGAGTAAAGCGGTGTCTCTTAACCAGGACGCTTTCTGGTGCACTGACGAAATATACCTTGGGTACAGTACCTATGTGCAGTTTTCCTTCGTGTACCGTATGTTCAGTTTTTCCTCGTGTACAGTATGTTCAGTTTTTCCTCGTGTACAGTATGTACAGTTTTCCCTCGTGTACAGTACGTGCAGTTTTCCCTCGTGTACAGTACGTGCAGTTTTCCCTCAAATACAGTGTGTGCAGTTTTCCCTCGTGTACAATACGTGCAGTTTTCCCTCGAGTACAGTGTTTGCAGTTTTCCCTCGTGTGCAGTGTGTGCAGTTTTCCCTCGTGTACAATACGTGCAGTTTTCCCTCGTGTACAATACGTGCAGTTTTCCCTCGTGTACAATACGTGCAGTTTTCCCTCGAGTGCAGTGTGTGCAGTTTTCCCTCGTGTACAATACGTGCAGTTTTCCCTCGAGTGCAGTGTGTGCAGTTTTCCCTCGTGTACAATACGTGCAGTTTTCCCTCGATTGCAGTGTGTACAGTTTTCCCTCGTGTACAGATGTGTAATTTTCATACTTCAGAGGAGTGCCAAGGCAGAGTTTTCAGTCGGTGCGCAGGGGAAAGTAAGCTGGTTTGGGAAAACACTCTTCCACGTGCTTGACGTGCTGGATTTTAATTGGATTTGATTTAGATTAGATAGCAGGCAGTAGACGCACCAACAGACCTATTCCCAGAGAGCAGCCGGGACTCACGCTCTGGCCCTCAATGAGCTATTACCAATCATGTAGTGTTACTATTGGGATGCATCATCTTACAATATAGTGTCTATGGTCACGTTTGTAACGTTCGAAGGTTGTGAATCATAATAACATACTCTTTATACTAAGAAGTGAAACACTGGTGAACTAGATATGAGGAATTCATTAGATAAATACAGAACAGTAATATAGTGTGTTCGGTTACTTTGCCGATAAAATAGGTGAAACAAGCTAACAAAATATTATTTGGGCTAAGTGACGATTTTTTAGAGCATTTCAGGTAAATAGTAAGTTAGAGTAAACTAAATAGCTGGCAGTAGACGGATTAACATGCTCATCTCATTACCGTTGGCAGCGCAATTGCAAATAGCATAGTAGACCTGATTATCTCCTTACCGTTTACAGAGCAACTGATTATATATGGTAATATCCACAGGACTGTTCCTTCCGCAGCGTTTTTTAGCATTTTCGGAAGTCACATATGAGGAGATATTTAAAAAATTAAACGTTTATTGATAAAATTATATATTGCTATTAGCCTATAAGACGAAGGAGTGGTATGCGCGCAACTACATATACCATCGGCGTTTCAGCTACGGCACTACATAAACATGGCGGCACCTGACGAATACGTGATGGGTCAAATCGCCCCACAGGCAGATCTTGTACATCCCGTTATGGCTGGGAAACCGTCTGGTTGGTGGCAAGTTTTGCGTAAGAGTAGGTAAACTGAATTGCCTGCACCCAAGCAGGTGTTGCGCAGCGTCCGTTGAGCAAGCGATGGAAACACAGCACCTAGCATTGCTGATATTAAGCGTTAGCAGGTATTAACTTGCCAATTATTTTTTGTATTTTGTTTCCTGGCATTTACGCACCCCTGGATGAAGTAAGCGAGAAAGAAATGTTCTGCGAAGTAGCTCCATGTGCAGCAATAATGTTTATTTCCGCACACGGGGAAAGGGTATACTGCTATAAGATAAGGCATGCTAATAACTACAGCACCTAACAGAGGCAGCAAGGTTTGGAGAACACCTACCAGCGAAGAATAACTATATTTCACTTTCGTATGAAGAACAAAATTGAGACATACATAGAAAATCCCTGCAGGTACTCAACCCTACTCAAGCCCTACTGAGAAGCTCAGTTACAAAGTGTTGACGGAAGCCTATAGACAGGTAGCAATTGCAGCCACTTGTGCGTGAAGTACAACATGATGGAAACATGCCGGGAATATCTGCAACGACAGTATTAATATTTGCTTTTGCAAAAAGTACTACGTTTAGTAACACATTGGCGAATGTCTCCAAACAGTATATTACTCTAGTATTAATATTTATATATACCCGAAGTGCAGCGTGAAACATTGTTTTGGGAAGTTTCTTCTTGAAGCACAGCATAATATAAAAAGTAGCGTCAGTATTTATTCAGGAACCAAGTACGGAAGAGAGATATATATAGAGAGAATATCTACCTACTAATCAAGTTATCAGATTAAAACGCAAAAAAGATACACTGAAAATGATTACAAAGATATCAGTGCCACATCGCACAGCATTAAGTAAAGTAAAAAAATCTACAGATAATATTAACTCTATTTTTATAAGGTTACATTTTTCCGCATCAAGGGTTCCTTAATTGTCACAATCTATTCCTACTGGCAAAGCCTGTATGTAGCGAGGTCGCTTCCCTTGGGTGAAAAAGAGTACGGAAAGTTAAGAAAGATATCGTTATTATTCACAGGACATAACAGAAGTACTCTGGCTAATGCCCGCCAGGGCAACATGCACTGGTATTCATTTCTGGACCATGCAAAACAGAGAGGGACGACGCGAGAACCACGTACCTCTCACCTGCAGTAAGAAAAAGACCAAAAGAAAGAGAGACTGACTCCTGGCTCCAAAGAACTGCTCGCAATGACATCACGAAGCCTCCACAAAGAAACTTTTTTGGCCATAGGAAGTTTTTGCGCCAGTGCTTTCGTTCCTGACTTGTTTAACCATGCAGGCTACGGCAATTAAGGTTAACATCCTCATGCAGGAACTCCCACGTATAGGGAGACGTGAGAATCTGTCCCTAACGTCTATGATGGAGATGTGTCTTCAGTAACCCTGTGTTGTAGAACATGTCTTTATTACGTAAAGTGTTGTGGTAAATTCTGTCTTCTACACTACAGTGTGTATATGTTGTGCGCGATCGATGGATTTACGCGATCGATCGATCGCGCTGCGCAAACGATCGATCGTTCAAATTTTAAAATGAAAAAAGAAACCAGTCCTTGCCTCCCCTAGCCTACCCGACCTTAAACCCGAATATAGTCCAACTTACCCGAAATTACGGCCTAATACCTACAACATCCACCGTTTGCGCAGTGCGATCGATCGATTGTCCAAATCCATCTTTCGCGCACGACATATATGTGTAGGTGTAGCAGGCATCTGTATATGTATGCAAGTGTCTGCGAGTGCTTGGAAATGCACTGAAAAAGTTTGCAATTGGTGATGAAACTTACTATGATTCCTGTAGACTCGTGTGCTGTATCCCAGGTTTCAGATGATGAGTGCAGCAAAAATCACATTCAGTGTCTGTAAAAGGTCAGGAAATTTCACAGAACTTAAATTTACAAGATACATCTCCAGAAAATACTCGGTGCCTAGTCCTGCTAAAGTGCCAAAAATATCATCTTCACTGTAGTGCTTCATAACTGAGGGTCGCTGCTTGAAACTGAGTGCCTTAGTAGGTTAATTTAAAAAAATGACTGATAGCACGATGAAGTGCAGTTTCTTGCGGTATATTAATTATACATACTATTTATAAACATTAACATTATGTTTTCAAGTGGTGCAGTTGAAACAACCTGGCAGCTGCTATGAACGAATATGTATCCTATTGTTTAGCGGATGAGTAGATTTTATATCTAAAAGGCGAAGGGAAATTCAGACTAAGAGACACGCTAAATTAACGATTCACCGGCTGCGAACATTTCAGATAGTTTTTGTACTGAGAACATTGCCCACACCCGTAACCACTTTCTGAATAACAAAAACTCCCAAACGCTAAAACGCAAAGCCGTCCTCACGTTCTGGCAGCCTGTATTCAGAATTACTGTTGCATAACTCGGTAGCTATTACGCGAAAGTCTTTCAGCAGACTTCACATTTCTATTTTTAAACGATAAAGAAAGGCAGCAACGAGGCAACTGGTGATGGCGAGGCAGCATTTTTACCTCCAGTTTGAGGCGCCTTTCAGACGAGGCTCCTTTTAGAGTCATGCCTCTGCCGTCAACTTGTCACTCGCTCGGTCCTTAGTCATGCCGATCCAATTCTTGCATCAATGGTGCTTGCTTTTCCTGGTGCGCAGCTTCATTTTTTGGGAGATTTTTGAGGAAAGCGTTGGTAGAACGTCAGGTCGAAGAAAGGGATCATTTGCGGAAACACTAATGCTTGGTAAAGGAAGAGACAGATCATCCTGGGCAGCAAGATGTACGTTCACCGCACCGAAGGGACGATCAAGACAATTTTTTTGACAATTGGGAGTTTTTTAATGGTGTCACCCGTGCTGGAACGTAGAAACTAGTTTATGTGGCATGAAATATAAAAAAAATTAGTATTAGAGTAAGTCATACCAATAACGTAAACTCCTTCTGAAGATAAAATGTGATATAAATATGACATTTACATCGGCCTGTCAGTAGATTGGCAAAACTGAAGCTCTTAAAAGTGTCGTGTCATTCGTGAATACATATGCATCGCTGTACACAATGATACATAGTTTTTGAAGTGACAATATAACTGCAGTGCAAGAAGGAATTCTAAGCCAGTCTCTGACTGTGTTAGAGAATGTATAACATTACTGTAGCGCTTCTAAAATTTACCTCATGCATCTAAACATATTTTCCAAAATCAGTATCAAACCAAATTTTGTGATCATGCATCGTTGGTACACGATCATGTTCCCCAAACACTTCAAGGTACGCAACTGTGCTTCGCTAGCTATAAACTGTACAGCGAGGAGACTTTTGTTATGACAGACCTGCATCCATGGATGAGAATGCCCTCGACAATACCCTTTGCTCCACAGGTCTGCTAATACCTCCAAGGAAAACAGTTCCAACACGAAGGTAAATTTGACCTGGTCTCAACACCTCGATGTCTGGAGCGGTGAACAGTCCAAATACGAAGCCATTAATCAGAGTGGCGGCGGTGGCGGCGTGGCAAACGCCTTATGGACGTCCAGAGAGATGCCAATGAAGTGAAATGGATGCTGATGGAAAGGAGAGGCCAAATTGGCTCGATCTGTGTTTGATGAACCAATACATCTCTCAGGTTTCTTTTGAACTTTGGGCCATTCTACGGGGATTTCTCTTTGATGTGAATAAAATGTGTAAGATTTATCCATAGGCTGCTATAGGTACAGTTGATGATGTAAGATCCACTCATTAGGTGGTAGGTATAGTTACAGTGTAAACTAATTTCATTAGGTGCTAGATGAAGATAATGTTGTAAGATTCACCTATTAGCCATGAGGTAGAGCTGCTTCTATGAGCTGTTCCTCAATGCTTGCCGTTTCGCTATAACCATTTCCATCGTAGCTCGGTATCGTTGCAGTATCAAGTCATCACGATTGACTTGAAGGTTGACTCCGGTTGACATAAAGCGCTTGAGCAAATACATTGTTCTGGATGAGCGAGCAAGAATCGGCTGCGTTTTGTGAATTTCGGAACAAATGATAGGCTCGCTGGCAGATCTCGCCTCTCGTCTGTGTATTTTTAGACTCAACTTACGCAGGAACTTTTTTGATCAACATGCTTGCGATTGCGATTATATTTTTGAGACATAATTAGAAGTTGTTCTGTGAGTGTACAGGACTTGTATTAGTGTTCATAATAATGCCAGTACTGAATAATAATGCCATTGTTAGTATTTACTATTTAATAATATACAGTTGCTGGCTGCTCGCTATCTTGCCTGCTTGCCAGCTCCCTAAGCTTGGTTGGTGTTACTGTTCATCGCACTCTTAAAGATTTTAAGAGGAGAAAATTCATCTACTGAATAACCAGATGAGATACCAAGAAATTGTAGATCTGAATTACGATGGCAAATATAGTTTCTGGAACATTTGCTCGAAAATGGAAATACTGCAATTTCTAAAGCGCATTTCGCTTTGAAAAGTACTGCAGTTCTATATTTCATATGAATTCTTCTTTTGAGCCTGGCAAATGAAAGGCGGTATCGTTGGTGCAGTTTTTGATCCTGTCGTACATAGGCCTCTTTTGCCTATTTTTTTTAGTTGAATTTCTTCGAACCAGAGGGAGAGGCTCAATCTTGGTTAGAGTTTTCTTTCCTATCGTGCATAACCCACTTTGCTTATATTTTCAATGCTGATTTGTTTCGTGGCAGTAAAAACTTCACGCAGAGCCTAGGCCAAAATATTTTCAATTCATATTGCAACCATATTTTGATCCTGAAGGTTCAACTATCTGTTGTATCCAGGATACAGTAAGCACTGATCGAAATTTCTGGTGAATTCTGTTCAATGAACTATATTTCCTTGGTGCTACCTGGACTTCAGGCATTTCAAAACTGATATTAGGGTCTTTATTTGGAAAAGGTAATTTTCCCTCTCGCGACTCAAGATGACACAATTTTCGTTGCTTTAATGGAGGATTAAGCCTGAAGGTATGAGGTTTAATTTTTTGCAGCAAAACCTGTACCGCAAGCAAAAACTATAAAAAGCTTAATTACAAAATTTTTGCCGTCATATTTGACGGCTGGGCACCTTAGTTTATGATCACACTAGCGTACCCAGCCGTCACAACAACGACATACTGACCATTGGCTTCGTTGCTTCTGATTGCCAAACGCTGAGACGAGAAAAATTATTTAGGAAACGACAATAATTTAATGAGAACTTGCAAGCGTATCATAGCTACCGGTCTTTCAGGTCCACTGAACTAGTGAAAATCCGAATTTCGATACTTGAGTCTACGTGGACACTATCACCCCTGGTGAAGAAATTTTATAGTCGAAGAAAGAACGCTGTGGATAACGGATAACAAAGTAAATGGAAACGGAATCAAGTGATGTATTAGGTGTTATTTTATGTACGCAATATCTCGTAAAACAGACTGTATTTCAAGCACATTTCAGAGAAATTTGTATTTTGCTGTATAAATTGCAGGTTCAACTTCCCTCCTGTGTCATATATGGGAATTACTTACTCTATTTCCGAACAAACATCATTATTTGATAGGTGAAAATAATAATCCTATCAAATAATAACTGTTTGTGCCGAAGTAGAGTTAGTTCGGTAATTAGGTAATTCTTCTATCCCCTTGGCATTCAGCAGCTGAAATTTCTTTAAATTTTTCCATAATAAGAGGACGCAAAGACCAGCCAACGTACCAACCGATCGGCCAACACACTGTGCGTTATTGTATAATAGATAACTATCGCACCAAGTCGCCTGAATTGATGGCATGGAAATTATATTGAAGCCCCGTCGTTCATGCTTGTGGTTGTTTATTCAGCTTTGGGACTATCAACAAATTTTTGAAGGCTAAAAAGTCTTCGAGTAAATTTTTATTTGATTTTGACTGAGCTTTCGACCCTCTCAATGAAAAAAAACTTGAAAAAATAAAATAAAAATCCAGTCCAAGCTCTCCGAACCTTGGAAAAATATGGAACTTGCATCTTCGCTATTTTAGCAAATAATTGTAGATCTGTTTTCTGGATTTCCATGTTAACAAAGCAGCAGAGATGAGTGTTGAAAATTCTATTCAGTAAGTATAATCATTCTCCTTCCTCTCTTTTCAAATGTATGGTACGCTTTCAGGTTGACTTGAAACTGTCATAAATGAGTATTCGGTGCCTTAGCAATAGTCATGCTACGGTATAAGCAGGCTGTATTTAGAAAATATTCATATCTAATAAAAATATTTTTTAGAGTAGATAACTAGCAAAAGACGGCCCAGAGAGGGGCTGAAACCCGGGCCTACCCCCCCTTAAGAGCTATTACCGTTATTGTGACAGGTAATGGAATGGTGAAAATTCTATACCGTTGAGTAAATACATAACAGTTTAATAACATTGCTTCATTATTCTCCTACATTTGTTAAATTGGATGCAGCTGTATGTTGAATTCTAAAAAAATAGAAGATGAGTTTCTATGCATTAAAATATTTAACGAATCTGAAAACGATGTTTGATGATTCACCTACATTTGTGGAACTGGATGCAGCTGCAGGGTGAATAAGAGTGAAAGGAAAATATCATCATGGTGTCTGACAGTTGTGAGCGCCACAGAAGAAAGATAGAGCAACGTTCCCTCACAAGCATGACAGGCGGGCAGTCGGAGGTGTACAGTACTGCCAGGAAAAGACGTTTTACTGAGCCGGTGAAAGCAAGCAAGAGACTTCTCCGACTTGTTCTTGGTTAGAGGTTTGTAGGGTAACAGCATCTCTGGAGTTCGGTGTTCGTGAGCTCCAGCAAGCAAATTTTTGAATGTTTTATCTTCCAACATACAAGTTGTATATTGTTGTATACAAGCTGTATACTGTTAACTTTTTAGGCACTGGTTCTCTCTATAACAAAAAATAAAAGAGCCCCAAGCAGAATTTGTGTTTAGTGTGTTTTGCCACGGATACTACCGCTAATATTTATAAAAATATATTAATACTAATAACAGTAATGGTGAAACTGACCTATTATTGAAAAATATAAAATAATAAGATTGCTTTTACATTTCTCAGTTATTCATAGAGCAACTTCACTTCCTGTGGAGTGCCGTTTGTATGGCTGCTGCAACTCTTCACTCTTTCCGTATCGCAACTTTTTCCTACGCCAAAATAAATTGCGTGCGCACAGCGAGTAAAGCCCTGTTCACTTTCAATAGTGCCAGCAACATAGAGCCAACTCAGTTAATTTGATCATGTTGCCAGAGCAATGCTTCCGCTGTCGCATAATTAAAACGTCCAAGCGTTATTGAAAATCTCACCCGTCGTAGCAGTGTTTACTCTACAGCAAATGCCACTGGTCAGCTTCTGATTTACTCTCCTAATTTTCAGTACATTTAAATTCCTACAGATATTTATGTATTCTCAAGTCTTTTTAGAGCTCTGTTCAAGCATATCATAATGTAGCCACGACAACGAAATCGGATGAGTTATCTTCATTTTATGCTGGCAGCGCCAATGAAAGTTGTACAAACTAACATTAATTCCACGCTATCGAGTGTGCATGTGGCACTGCGCAAGAAAACAAACCAACCGTGAATAACATATTACGTGAGTAACATATTACATACGTGAATAATATATTACGTGAATAACATATTACGATGAACAAGGAAGTACTTTGATACATAGATTTCATTCAGTGCTGCAGAATTGCAACTTACAAGGTTGCACGTGCATGTTCTTTGCTTAATAACATAATGGCAATGTAACCTGCATTTGATATAAAATGAATACAATTATGTTTCGATGCAATGGGCATTGTACGGCTATTGATCCCGAGAGCGCTAATTTCGAAACGTTCCAAATTTTTGGAACGAAAATGTCATTGACCGTGACTATAAGAAATTAAATGTGTCTGAATATCGCGCTAAACTATTTCATATTTTTGAGTTTGTACTCATTTAGAATGAGAGCATTCTGAGAGAGCAAATACCTCCGTCAAGCAAGGTAAAGGTAATAAAAATTCAAATTGATACTGAAACCATAATTCCTTTGTATCAATACTAAAACCTAATTATTTCTTCCTTTTGAAGGTAATAACAGCTTACGTAACTTTGTTGAAAATCCGTTCGTAACTTTTCGAGTTATACAGCTAACAAACATTCTGACAAATATTAGACAAACACACAAACAGACCAACCGATTATCACTGTAATTTAATGATTTATTTATATAACCATTTATAACAATTCCTGTAAATTTCATAAAGACTTCTTCAAAAATTATTTAGTAATTTTGTTAATATTTAATTTAATTTGATTTAATTTTTAATTTTGTGTTTTGTCAAACACAAACAAACAAACAAACGAATAGACAGATCGCCACGAAAATTTGTACTTTACTCTTCGTAATACTGTATACCTCACAACTCATGCAAATTTCATAAAAATCCATCCATAACATTTGAGTTATGGCATTAAGATAACTGAGGCAGACAAACAAACAATCATTCAGACAAGCGGATGACCGGATCATCACTAAAAGTTAATCACCTATTCCTCCCAACATACCTAACAGTCCTTGTAAATTTCCTTGAAATCCGTTAATAAATTTTTGAGTTATCTTTGTGACAGACAAACAACAAACAGACAGAGAGGTAAACATACAAACTGGAGGAAAACGTAACTTCCCTGGCGGAGGTAATAAACCCTCTTACCGGGCAAGTGATCATATTTGATTGTTTCTGTAACGCGATGCCTACAATAGCGCTTTGCAGCCGCTCGGTGTAGAGTTAAGAGAGATATTAGAAACTTCACGACTGGCAGTTGGACTTGTGTGAGACCAGCAGTGGCGCCGCGGAGATTGTAAATAAATTATTTTTGAAGAGAATAATGCATTCTTGGCCAATGAGCGGGTGTTCAGCTCGAACGTGTCAAGCCGATACACGGATAATAACGATAACATAGATACGGTAGCATTAGCGACGAGCGATTCGAACGCTAAACATAAGTTAAGCATGCCATTATGCAGTGGGCCAGGCATAACAATGAGCAAGCCGAAGCCGGGACCGCGGCTGCTAAGCAGAATGACTGTGAAGCAGGTTTGAAATTTTATGATCTCGTGGGCAGTGAATTTACATGACACCAATCTACTTATAATAAGGAAAAGGTATAAATGTATGGCAATAAACGTTTTGCAAAACAAAAGATAGATGACGAAAGGCGGTCTGGTTTTACGAAATTCATTGACATAAACTCAATAATATAAAGAGCCAGGCAACAGTTAAATTTGCCATTTATGTTTGGAGTAGCAATGGATATAAAGAAATGCATAAAGACAGCGTTCTACAGGGCGGCACAATAAAGCGATTGAAGCTTGACTTATCCGAAACTTTAGTTAGGTGCTCTGAATTCTACACGATGAATTGAGCTTCATTCATTGCCCCTTTAACGGTTACTTTTGAGGCCTCCCGAAGCAAAAGTTTTCTTTATAAAATGGACTTTTCAGCAAGTTCAACTGCATCTGGTTGGTTCTAACACTTGCACCACTACTCAGAGTAATAAGATTCCTCATGTCTGAAGCCTAGAAGCAGTGAAGCCTACAGAATCTTAAGTTTGCCGACTAGTCGAACGTGCCCTAAAATATAGGTAGTGCGCTACGGCCGCTTGGATGACGCAACGACTCATTATCTTTAGCAAGAGCGCACCGTGGATGAGCGTATTAGCGTAACAGGCAATTCTCGAGCACACAAAGGCCATTTCACCTGCACGAACGGCCCAAATTAGCAAAGCGAGGCCTGTTTGTAAGCTGTGCCAGAAAATGTGCCTGTGAATTGCCCCGAGTCACGCAGACAACTTAACTTACGAGTAAAAAAAATGGGTCCTGTTGGCTCGGCACTTTCCTCGCGTGTAGGTCACATGGAGGCAGAGGTGACCGTATCTAATTCATGCTTCTTCTTTAAAATCAAATGAAACGTTTATATCAATTTCACGCTGTACGTTCTCCATGACCAGCAGAAACTGTTTTTGCCTTAGGAAAATTAATTGAGATAATTGTTGAACGAATAGACTGCAGTGCAAGCAAGCCTTAGGCATCCTGCAGCCGTGACTTGCTGCTTCAGCTGCTCGGTTGCAGGAAATGATTTTACGGAAGTTGTGAAGGCAGTGAAATAATTGTTTTTTCGTTGTATGTACGTGCACTGTATGCAAGTGCCGGTGATGCCATTACTGGTAGTCAGTAATACTTTGAATTATTGAAGAAAACATGGGAGGCCTATATGTATGCTGATACGTACTCTATATTGCTAAATAATTTAACATCTTATTTCTAAACTATAAAAAATTACGTGCATTTCATAGCTAAATTAATGCTACAGTTACTTCAGAGCTTGTGGAGAGGCTGAAGTTGTAATGTAGCCACTGACTGTTTGTCTGTCTGTCACACTCTTGATGTTGAACTCTTAGCATATGAGCTATGAAATACTTTAGTATCGCATTAATGCAATAGAGCACTCTGAGAGAGCACACCCCCGCTAAGCAAACCAACGGTAAGGAAAAATTCAACTCGGTTAAGAAACCATGCTTTTCTTTGTATGATACCAAAATCTAATCACCAGTGCCTTTGGATAGTATTAACAGCTTCTGTAATTTTCTTGAAGATCCGTTCATAACTTTTTCAGTTATTGCGCTAACAAGCACGAAATCAAACACAGCGTTAAATAAACATACCAACAAATCATCTAAAAAATTTGGGTATTTACGCTTCATAATATACTTAACATCTCATGCAAATTTCATAAATATCAGTCCAAAATTTTTTGAGGTATGGTACCAAGAAAAAATAGGGAAACAAACGCACAAACAAACGAACCGATTTTCACTAAAAGTTAATCATCAGTTTCCGTTAACATGCCCAACAATCCCTGTAAATTTTGTAAACATCCGTTCATAACTAATTGAGTGATATTGGTGACAGACAAAGATACAAACATACAGAAAGTCAAATAAATAGACAGACAAATACTGAAAAAACATTATCTCCGTGGCGGAAGCAATAATGATCTTGTAAGTTATGACAAGTTACTAAGATAGGTGCAAGTGCTGCACATTTCGAAACTTGATTTTTGTATCTTTTTCATGAACTTCGGATGACCAATGGCATGAATTTTACGAATAACGCAATTTAAAAAAAAAAAAAGTTGAGGAGCGGACTCATAACAATTGAGTGTTTAGGTCACAATCAAGTGCTGTAATTACTCTGTATTTCATTTTGCGCCTTCACGAGTCATTAAGTACTATAGCAAAGCTTTCCCATACCCTTAATGTTTTGCTGATGAAGTCCAGTTGGCCTTATGCCCGCCACTCATCTCGTGTACAGAAAGGTGATGCTGCATTCCATGACCAGTTTGACTATTTTAACCAGCATAAATCCAATAATTTCTATTTTTTACCTGACAATCTCTATGCTATCGTCTGCGACACAAGGTGATTCACTCGATTGAGGCGTAGTAACTGGCCCACTTCCACCGAAATAATCTAATCCGATGAGCTTTAATATCTCTACTAATTTCCATTCAGAGTTTTTCATTGATCACATTGGATTATATTCCAGATGTAAAGTGTGGCCGTTCCCCTTATACTTGATCCAAAGAAGTATGTACAAATTAAATTTGAATTTCGGGTTAATTCCGGTAAAAGGAAATGGCTATGTCAACTTAACCGCGCACCTCATCTGGGAATTCCACTCACACTGGTTCGTGCTGCAAATATATGACAACTGGATCGAAAAGATTGTACAGCTGCAATCGATCATAGATCGTCAAAAGCTATGGCTCCAAAGATGGAAGGCTCTTGTGCGAAGACAGGTACCCCCGCCCTTCCCAATTCTGGCTAATGTCAGTGCGTCCCCAATAATATCCGGATACCAAATGCTGACTCAGCAAGCCAAGCGCAAGAACTAGTCTGCTGGCAACAGCCTAAAACCAACTCGTCTGGTGGCAACACCCAAGCATTCTACTATACAAGGGCATTTAAATTATATTACGAAACTGGGGCCCAACAAACACGCCCACACGTTGGTCGACAGGCCACGGAGAGGAGAGTCACGGCCGGCCACCGTAACACGGCGGTGATCGCACTTGCTGCTCTACTGCAATCACGAATTGGAGAAAAAATTTTCACTTTGCCGTCTCTGCACACACGACTTTACCCTTCAGTGTTTCTGGTGAGCTGTGCAACCGAACGAAAATTTCAGTATTGAAAGTGGCAGATACAAATTGTGTGGATCAGAAAGAGCCAACGACTATCGATGTCTCTTATGATAACAATTTTAATTTTTTAATAGGACACGAATAGTTGCGAGTTCTCTCGTCTTCTTTGCAAATAAATCCAAGAGAATTAAAGGTAAAAACTCGTACGCTTTTCAGAAAATAGGTTGCCTTTTTTGACTTTTTTGAGTAGTTTTCATGTCATATAATGCAATATATTAATAGGAAGGTTGATATAAAAACGTTTTGAATAAAAATAGAGTCCACGAATTTCAAATGGCTTACAAATGGCTTGTATCTCAGAGCACAAAAGTTAACGTGACAAGTCACTTCAGGCTCCAAAATATTTGAGTAACAATTTGTGAAATATCTAGAAATCTCACTGAATTCCAAAGTTCTAATGTCAACTTCATTACATTAAGTACAACATTACTTAACTGAAAACTGACTATAAATCACATGAGCGTAAGTCCAAGTAAACACTATAATAATTCCAAGTCGCTTGTGCAGGGTAGATATACTGAATGAAGTGAGTCCTAAACAGGCTATGTGCAGTTTTCTTACTTGGTGAGTTTTCAAGAATTTTGTCCTGCGTGCCTATACGTCTTCTTGAATTCACTGTATAACGGAGTCTATGAAGCAGATGAATCTGTCGAAAGCTAAAGCTTTCAACTGTTGAATGTAGAGTAATTGCTGACAATATTACCGTTAGTTAACTTGTGCTACTCAAGCTGGAGAGATATTGGTATCAAATTTATTACTGACGAATTCTTCACGGTAGACTGTACAGTGTATATAAAGATGGCGGAAAGTGGCATGGACTGTGACCCAACATACTGTGAATACGGTAGTATAAGGGGCTGAGAGGTACCAGGAGCGGTCGTGACGTTAAGTTATGACGTTAGCGGCTGTAGAGGCAATTGGACGGTCGTAACCGGCCCGAAAGTTAGCACGATTCCATCCGAAAGTACATTCCGGCGGAGCAAAAATTCTTACAAGGCCACCACTCCTGCTATTGGCATATCGAAATGATGCCCCGTGCATTAAGTGAGCTGATGCAGCGGATGAAAGTTGCTTTATAGGAGTACTGAAGCAGAGGGAAATAACAGGAAGATAAAGCAAAAACTACACTCACTGCTAGTGTAGGGTGGTAATCCAAACCGGCAGGCCTGACTTACCAACATCGACCGCGTGTTAATCTTTCTCGACATCCCAGACAAGGTTATCCTAGAAAATCAGAGTTTTGGTTCGGCTGTTCCCTATATGGACGGAAAAAGAACAGGTCCTGTAGAGTCAAAAATTCAGAATTTCACAGAAAAAA
>LQNS02007215.1:16318438-16335497 GCA_001587735.2 Parhyale hawaiensis
CGTCCGTTCTTCATTAGGGCAACAAAAAATTGCAGTTTCGAAAGTAAGAGTGCGCCTGACTGGGGCGAAAGCGAGCTGAGCAACATGACTGCGGCGATCTCCACTGAGTGATAACATTGCGATCTGGAACATGTTTATTTCGCCTCACTGTTGTTTCTTTTGAATGAATCTGCCCGTGCATTTAAAAGGGTATCTGTTCGTTCTTATTCAGAAAAAATTTCCCGGGTCATGCATGGGCGATTCTATGTTGCACTAGTTTAAAAAATTGTTGAATGCTAAATGGAGTTTTCCTTTATAGATGAATGTGGTAAAAGTATAATGGTTTCCACAAACGCCAATTTTAATACTATCTGCTTAATGTGAGTTATGCAAGGTTGCAATCTAAGCAGTAGTCACTCTTTTTTTTCTGAGAGTAAGCAATTTGAAGGAATACATCTTCGCACCATGGCGCTGCGTGTCGTGCGTTTCACAGAATACTCCAGAATAGCAAGTTCATCTCTTGGTAGCATAGTTGGGACTTTTAATAGGGCAGTTTGTACCCACAAAAAGTAACTGCAAAAGAGGAACTTTTAAGGTGCATAGCAGAATTCTCTCAATGGGCGATTTATATCAGAATTGATGATATGTCAGTGAATGGATTACACCGTGGTTTCCTGAAAAACGTAATTCATAAACTTAAATGTTGAAAATTTGCTTAACTTATACCAGCAGTGTATACCCTAACAGAATTTTGGGCCGCCATGAAGCTGTTATAGGATTTTAGATTCTGGGGTTGGTACAATATATATTACGGTAGTAGCACCGAAGGAGGCTGCAGGCAATCGCTACCGAGGACATAAAAGAATGAGACGTACAAGTAGTCTGATTGTTTTTTTTAGCCATCTGCACGGACTTAAGGAAGACACAAACAGGCAGTTCTTCAGTACTTTTGCGAGAAAATTTTGGCTGAATGAGGACGTCACAGTCTTCATTTTGCCGTTTTCATGAGTTGGTATACAAGATACAAATTCCATCGTCATAGCTCCAGCAGCTCGAAATTTCGTCGATGTTTATTGGCTACAAGACACTGTGCCCAGAAGACTATTTGAAGTGAAAACATTATGAGAGTCATTATACATTCTGAGATGTTAAGAATATGGAATACATTTCCTAGATTAAATTTACGAGTTGGTAATTAATATTTCTTAGTTCTGCTCAGTCGAAATATTTTTCTCATTATATGAAATTGTTCATGGCACAACCTTGCTGGCGGAACAATGTCATAGGAATTTCAAGGTAGAGTTAAGCTTAGAAGTTCTCCGTCCTCCAATTTGTCTGCTTGCTTGTTCCCTCGCTCCCTTGCTTGCTCCAATGTTGGTCCGTCTCTCCGTCACGCAGTTAAGAGTTTAATAAGAGAAAATTCATGTTCTGAAGAAGAAGTTGAGATACCATACAATTTCAGCGCTTGGAGTACCGGTGACAAATATAGCTCTGGATCTCCATCCTCTGGATCCCGGACTCTGGATCCCCAGTCTCTGGACCCTTAGCCTCTGGATCCCTGCTTTCATTGCTGAATGTTGTCGTAGTTGTTGAATCTTCACGCTGAGCAGACGCCTTTTTATAACGAATATACATCGCAGCCAAATTTCGGACCTGGAGGTTCAACAATCAGTCGGTGTCTACAATACGTTCATCCCTGGGCATTTCCAGTGAATACTTATGACTGAACTATATTTTTCTTAGTGCAGTGCAACTTAACGCTTGATCAATTCCAAGCTGATATTCACTCCTTATCATGCAGCAGGGGGGATATTTTGCTATCGCAAAGCTCATGGTTGTTTACAGCTTGCGTTTCAGTCATGGAAGATCAGGCCTGCAGGGATGAGACCCGTTAACAGCAAAACCTATACTGGGAACCGGAACAATAAAACGCTCAGTCAGAAAAATTTTGCCGTCATTTTTGACGGCTGGGCCCTCTAGTATGTATATAATTATAGCACTATATAATTAACCATAGTTGGTTGGTTTGTCGCTTTCTTCGTAGATTTTTTCTTCTCCATATATATATATATAGACAGATGGATAGGAAAAATTCATCTGCAGCATTAGATAAAAAAAAATGCACCTGTTGAACGGAAAGGACCCGTTGACTCGCTAGACTTTTTAAACATAAGAACTGATGAAAATTGATGCTACCTCTAAGCGGTAGTTTAGATACGAGACTTCACTTTCTCCCATTGTAAATAGTCTTTTTTCTCTAAGCTGACGATGCCCAAATCGAGAAGAAAATAAACGAACGAAAAGGGAAAGACATTCCTGAGAATAGAATCCTGGAGAAGTGTGAAGGAAACGGCTTCCTCGATGACGTAATAATCTTTTTACCTTCAATTATTAATATATATATATATATATATATAAACAGCTAATAAGGTTTTCTGAACTTGGGTATCGAAAGTTGACTGTGCCGTCGGCGGCAATTCGGAGTCGACGACAATGACCAGAGGCTGTAGACAGACACGTTCCGTTCCTTAGCATCATCCGACAGTCGTGGAAAGTGACAGCGAGTTGCCCGGCTCACGACAAGGAAGTCCCTGCAACTAGTGGTTATAGCAGACTAGTTGCGCTACTCTTCCTCTCAGCCTGCCCGTTTATTTAATGACTTTCTTGTTCTTCAAACCAGTTCCTGAAGCCAAAGGCTTGAAAAAACTCTTGCATTTAAATTTTTCCAGTTGCATGAGAATATCAGACCGGGCACGATTGGTCGGTCACGCTCCCTCGTGAGAGGCGCAAGATCGCCAGTCATGACTGCCTGAAGGGAGGCCATTGAACGGAGGCTTTAGTTCTGCATTGTGACGGCCACACAATAGATCTTCATTTCATTGTCCAAAGTGGCAAACGATCTGTGTTATCAAGGTGATCCTTGTGGGAGCCCAGAACACTACCACGATTGGCAGGTCAATTACTTGGGGAACATGAAAGGTTGCTGAGTAGTATGAACCCTGAGGTACTGGGTCCATCAAGTCCATTGTGCCGTAAAGGTCTAAGAGATGGATAAAGTTTGTTCACGACTATCAGGCATATTTTTACAAAGTTTTTATTTTCTGCTAACTTAATTCCGCTTTCACGTCTGAAAAGAATAGAGAACACATTCGCTGAGGGCATGTACCGAGTAGCTTGGCCTCCGCATGTCAATGAAACTAGCAGGACCCTAACGATGGTGTTATTTTCTCAAAACTTATTTCTTTCTCAAGTGTAAGAAGAAAGGTGAAGTACATTTCCTCACAGTATAATACTGTTCGAGGAAGCAGGCCACCGCTTGTCAATGACTTTCGCTGGGCACTAACGATGGTACATAAGCTAATTTATAAGAATAGTCATACATTTAAATGCTCTCTGGAACGTGAGAGGTCATTCAAAATAAATGAGAGAAAAAGATAATGTACGACAAAGTGTCCATTGGTGTTAGGTGAAGGTATTTCTCTCGCATTTGATGAACTAAGCGTTCTAACTGCAACTTAGATAACAATAATAACAGTCGCTAAGAACAGATGTATCAAATAATACACCAAACCTATAGTGGAAAAAATCAGTGAGTTATGACACTATAGTAACTTTATGGAATTTGGTAATATATCAAATGGTATCCTAATTAGCTCGAAAAATGACCAACAGCAATCAACTGTACTCTATAATTTGTCATTATATAATGTTATAGCGGCAGCTTGGAGAGAGAAGGCTATCTTGCTCCAATTAATTCTTGTCGACGAAAATGATATTTTCATGAGTGTTTCAGTATTAAAGACACTGATTACCTCCGTCAATTTCACTGTCATCAAGAAGAAACAATTCTTCAACTTCTGCCATCGATGAACCTTTGGAGCAAAAAAGTTTGAAATGAAAAAGTTGTTATTGTTACTGAACTGGAAAAGAAAGATTCTTGCAGTTAACTGAGCCTCACTTCTGGTAAATAAGAAGAAGCTCTTCCCACTCTTTGCACAGATGAAGTCGTAGTTTTTCATGTAACCTTCCGTAATCAGACGCTGTGTTTAATTTTTAGGAGTTCGGAAACATTTTCTTGTGTGCCGAACTTTCTCCATCTTTGATTTCAGTTCAGCACTGCAGGTCTTGGAGCTGCGATGCAGACTGCCGCGGCTGCTACAGAAATGTCATGGAGGTTTTGGATCATTTTGGGTAATTCTGGAGGTACGTTCGAAGAGCAGATCTGGCAGACGATAAACACAGAGAAAGGTGTGGCAAAAACAAGTGAATCGGCCTCATGGAAGACAACGAAAAAGAACGCTTCACGACTGTCTCAAAATGTGAAATCTGCTCACAATGCTCATTAAAGGCGGTTTCGGGCCACTGTCAAATAAAAGAGTTTGAAGACCGCGCCAAATGCGCCGCCGAGTCCGTTTAAACATCGCAAAACAGCAAATCTAACCGAGTTCTGATTCCCTCAAAATAAATAGAGGGATATCTTAGACTTCACTAGCGGAATTTGAATGACTTTAAGGCTTGCATTTCAACACTCACTTTGATAAACGGCTGATTAACTGGGAAAACTCGTTCATTTACGATAGTGGAAATTATCCTCATGCTGGTCAAATGATGAATATAGCGTCATCAAATTAATGCGAACAGACACGAAGAAAAGTATGTTCTTTATGATAAAAACACCTGTTTTTTTATCACTAACGAAGTAACATTTTAACTACAAAGCAATAATAATTAATCGTAAAAGACAGTTGTTCATTACAACGCTCTTGTTCATCTGTTGTTCATCACAAACGACAATGTGCAGTGACGCAAATTCAAAAGACAAGGTAGTTTACAGTTAACTAATTTTGCTTTATGGCAAAGAACCATTTTTCTGTGTGGAGGATACACGTCGATCTGCAGATAAGTCTTCACGGGTGTCGACATCAATGTTGATCCAGCTACAAACGTGGGCGCGGGAGCTTGCGACCCAGTCACATGAGCAAGAAAAGGTCGCAGTCCTGATATTTTTTTTCTGTCCCTGCGACCCAATCCCAGAAGTAAGAAAAGGCCTCATGATTTTCTGCCACTCTGCGATCTTTGTTTATCACCCGCGAACGAATGTGAGAGAGATGATAATGTTTTCGTTGAAGATTTAAATATACATATTTGTATATTTGTCTGTTCAGCTAACAAGTGGTCGAAGGAGTTGAGCAATGTTCATAAAATAATTTTTTGTAGGGAGTTTGGTGGGTTGACCTAGATGTGACTCATGCAAAAATAACTAGGCCGAGCTGGCCATCAAAAATGACTGCGTTGAATTTTCTCCACCTCGGCGAATTTGCATCGGCGAAGATCGTCTTAAGCCACGAGGCGTTCTATTTTTTCCTATGTTATTATTGAAGAGCTAGCTATTATTATATTCACTAGCTTTTGCTTCCGTTTCCCGCGGGTGATGGTCTAACGCCACGAGGCGTTCTAGTTGTTGCAGGTTGCATGTAGAGTTGCAAGTAAAACTTTAATTGTCCACTTCTGCTAAATATTTCTTTTAGGGCCTCAGCAGAGGGTTGAAAAAGCAAATATTACATGACTAAATAAAAAGCAGAGAGACAAACTTACTCGCTTTGGTTTTGCAAGTACAAAAATTACTCTGTCTCTTAAAAATAATTTTTAGTTTTGGGATGCAGAATGTATTTCTGCATTTCAAAACATCTGAGATGCGCAGAGCCAGTAATGGAAAATTAAGTAACCTGACAGCAATTCAGTGCATAACTGTATGCACTGTGAATCTTGACTGCTCTAATAATCATTGTGATTAACATAAAGCTTGCGATTCAGTTTCATCACACTGCTTGGGGACTCAAAATAGAAAAAAAGACACCAAATCTTCTGCCTCCAACAAAACATTTCTGATTCATGAATGCAAGTCGCTCTATTGCCTCAGAAAACTGCACTTCTTGTTGGCTATTTTATGTCTAGCTAATGATACGTCAGTGCACTGTGTTTGTGGGGGACGAGACAGGGTGGGCGTTGTCGGGGGGTGGGGGGGGGGCAGTGGCTCAGACAGCCTCTTATGAAAGGGAGCTCCTGCCTAAAACTTTCGAGGACGCGCACGCATTTCATCTTGAAATGAATCCTTACACAATATCGCTTCGGAAGTGATCGTGCACATGAAGCAATCAGACTGTTGTCTGCCTCCTGAATGATGTGCAGTAGTTGACGGGTCTAAATGAATGTCGTGATCGCTCGTAAACAGGAGAAGGTAGAAGTGAGGTGACGTGCTGGCATGTACGCTGTACATGTGAACCACGCAATAACGTCCTATTTTCTATGTAGACTAAATAGCTGCATGGACTAGTAGTCGTTGAAAACGATAGATGCAGTGGCATTCAAAGGTTACATACAAAATTCAGGGATATTATTTTTGTACGTCAGTAAATCCAACGCTTTGGCCATAACTGCCTTATCCTGAACTTGGTAATGCCCTATCCTGGGGGAGGGGGGTTGTTTATTTGGGAACAAAAGGAGGACATACAACGAAAAAAAAAAAAAAAAAACATTGCATTAGAGGTGCTCTGGCTTCGGTTACACCGGGCTATATCAGGTGTAGTAGAGTTGCCACTTGACAAACAAGTGCTGTACCAACGGCTACACTAGATTTTACCACGTGCAGTACACTAAGCATTTGAGTATCAGGCGTTGTACTTTCGGCTAAGCTGGATTTTGCCAGTTGTACTAGATATGCATTTGAAGGACAGCAGTAATACCTTTGGCCATATTGGGTTCTATCCGCAGCAATAGACATGGCTCGCCGGAACAGGTGGTGGGTTCTACCAGGTGCAACAGACATTGTTCTCAGGAACAGGTGCTGGGTTCTACCAGGTGCAATAGACATGGCACCTGGGGGAGGCGTGTTGTACAAGAAGTAGAGAGAAAGGCCTCTGACAGCCAGGCAGTCCTGGGCCTGTGACTCATATGCCCCACTTGCTCTTCCCGATCCCTTTCTTTCTGCGGATTTTTTCCCCTATGCGAAATTGGCCGCCTGTGCCGGAGTGACATAAGAGGCATGGCATGTTGTGGTCACACTACAGCAGCCCGCCGCTAGGGTCATATACGAAGAGATTGCAGTTTTAAGTGTACTTGTTGTATCCTGTTGTGGATGTCCTTTACATACAACAGCGCCTCCGACTTGTGGTATTAATTGTTACTAGGCAGTGTTGGGTGCCTAACTACGAAGGCTCTTTTATTCGCAGAAATACAGTAGGAGAAATAATTCATCTAGCGACAATGCATATGCCCATTTCAATAGGTCAAAGTTATCGCTGTAACAAAGAGTTTATATGATGCTGCTACGCTATACAATAGGAAATGGATCAACCTACACTTCTCGTGAGATTCGCGGAGAAAGGGGTAGTAACTCGTTTTCTGCAAATTTTGGACTATTTGCTGATATGGTAGTTTTTTAGGCAGTAGAATAGAGCCGTGCACTGAAGTTACCTGCGTATCTTGAAGATATTCTTATTTCCTACTGAACAGAGCAGTTCACCTAACATTCGAGCCATTCAATCTAACGTTAAGTTCGCTATGTAAAGCTAAAGAACTCAACGGTAATGCTGCGCAGTAATTCGGTGGATGATTTCCCATTTCCGAATAACGTAGAAGAGAGCAGACCAGTTTACTGTGGCAGCAATTCCGCGTAGAAGGTTCAATTTCTAACGAGTAAAGTAAAAGAATTTACTCAACAAACCAGAATATAGTGTAAATCAATATATTCAAACTTTATTTTATAGAGGGACAGTACAGGTTAGCTCTCTGCAGCAAAATTCATCTCCAGCGAACGAAGTATGGGATGTGATAATGATTCAGTTTAGTATGTGTATATTTATATTTGTTTGTCTTTCGACCTAAAACTTTTAGAAGAAATTGAGCCATCATCTCAATCTATCACAGGCAGCCAGGTGGGTTGACCTAGATGTGTAAATACCAACGCTGCTGTCTCAGTGCATTTAGCTCCCTAGCGACCCAATCGCTGATTATGGTCTCACGGTACAAGGCGTTCTATATACATGTATAGAAAAGAACATTTTCCCACAGCAACATGCACATGTCAACACTCCGGCACATAGAGCCGCGTTCACAAGACCAGTCAGCGGTCGTACGTGCGTATACAAAGGAAGCATCACAAAATGACTCTTTATAATACTGAAGTGGCGCTTAAGATGCACGAGACCGTGCAGTGATTACATGCGTGCTCTGCATTCGTGATGTAAAAGGAAAGGAGAATGGCGTCTTCCCAGTCATGATTCTGCTTCTCAACTGTAAAATAATCCTGAGGCACTGCGCTCTTCGTCTCTCATTCTCAGACGATTTTTTTCTGTGCTGTAAAATCCTTTCTACGCTCCGCATACAACTGCACTATACAGTCACTGCCTCACAGGGAATTCATTTGCTTCTAAAGGATATTAGTGATTGGCTTAAATTTCAATTGAAAATTCTTATAAACTCTGCATGATGATAGAGCAACGTTCTGCATTAGGCGTACATGACAGTGACCATATAATTGAAATATATATTTTGAAGTCAAATTTAATGAGAAAGCGATCAACCATTTGTAGCAACAAACAAAAACATAAAAAAATATATACAACTAGTAATCTCATATAGCTAATCCAGCCTACTATTGTCCGTGGCATAAATGTAAGTTTATTCTTAAAACATACTGTTAGATCTGTAATGTGCACTTCGTAGCATGCAAATGCTGATTTTGTAGTTCTACTTTTGTTAGTCGAACGTGCGTGCAGAGCCGCAGAGGAAGTTTGGCAACATGCAAGTTATTTTCTAAGGTTTATGTATGCTTGTAATTTGAACATTCGTACAAATGTGTACAGTGTACACTGCAATGTACAGTATACACTGCAATGTACAGTGTACCCTGTACACTGCAGTGTACAAGCTCCTGTCTTTTGGAATTACATTTGCTTTTCGATCAACTTGCTGGTGGTACATGTATATAAACATATAAGAGAGCCAATTGAGTTTCATTGATTGCCCTTTGCAAATGTCCAGTTGAGACAAAGAAAGCATTTCGTGGGTTTGAAAAGCTCGAAATGAGAAAAAACTGAATGCCATCTACGCTTTAATGAGTTCTGATTATTATACGTATATGTACGCGTATAATATATTTAGTGTATATTCAGGGAACAGCCCTTCATTCAAACAAATTTCATTTAAAAGATGACGGTATTTATTATTACTTAAAAGTCTATTCGTTGTATTTCACTTCTTAAAATACTTTTTGCTTTGCTGGTCTAAGTTAATAAAAAGAAAGAAAACTAATAGACTTTTAAGTAATAATAAATACGATCATATTTTAAATAAATTTGTATATATACTGTATAAAGTATATATTTGTTTTCAAAATATACGTGCACAGCGTGCTTTATATAATATGAGTTTATCTTTAAGTTCTACGTTTGTTTTTTCGCTGAACATGTATAATTGCAAGGTGTGTTTTACAGTATGCGAGCAGATGTCTTTTAGATCTATATGTATGTTTGTTCAAGGTATAGGATGTTCAAAGCTTCGAAGACTATACAGCATATCGTACAATTAAGGCTCGTATCTAACAAAGTATCTCTGACATCTGGTCAAACAGAATCAGATGATGACGGCTATCATCGACAAGCTAATGTTACCTACGAAATTTTATGGGAAATTGAGTGAATGTAATAACTGCAAATAAAGTGACATTCAAACACGGATCATTAAGATAATTGGGCCATAAATGGATATTATATTACGTGTAACATATTTTATGGGTATGAGCGACATCATGCTAACAAATTGGACAGCTAATGGTTATGAGATCCAAATGTCTGTCGTTCCGAATGCACCCATAAGATGCCTCGGAGTTATTATTGGTTAATAAAAGATGTCACGAAAGTAACTGAATCGATGCCGCTCTCTGGCAATATTTTGATCTAAGCAAACAAAATAATTGTTGAAGCCGCAACTTATGGGTTAACACCGGCCTGATTTTGGTTATGGTAGAATTTTGATAATCTCATTATATCAAAGATCGTTTTAACATGCCTCACAAATTCATCGTATCACTTAATTTAGCACCATCCACAGTTAAAATCGTTTGAAGATCAATCACAGATTTATGGCATAGCTTACGTTGCCACAACCAAAAGTTTTTAATGTTTTAGGAGCATGTAAAGCTTGACGGCACGACTTGCCCTACCGCAACCCAAAGTTAAAATCGCTCTACACTGTTTCCATCTTTATAATTAGATTTACTCTCCCATACTCCAAAGCAAGGAGAGTTTAAAGAAAGCTCGCAGTTTCACGAATTGCAGAGCTTAATCACACATGAATGCCAACATTCTTTCAAAATTACAACCTCTTCACAGGATGATGTGCCCTACTGCTTTCTAAACCTAAGATCGTTGAAGAGCGCTAACAGCTTCACAACTTTCAAGTTGCTCCAACTTTCCTTGCGTTAGACTGATGCTCAAACAAAGAGTTCCGTAAGCAACAATCGATTAATCTCAGCGGAAGACGTTGGGCTCGAAACGCAACTCACCATAAAAACGTGCATCTCAGTACCTGGGCAGAATGAGACAGACTCTGACTAGAGCCAATCACCATAAACAAAAGCTTTCCCCGAACACCTAGCCTTATGCGTACGTACTGGTTTCCATTGAGCAACCAAATTTGTTTCCCGAAAAAAAAAAACTATTTCAATATTCGTCGCTTTAAGCGGAGCGGGCTTGCCAAGCCTTTTCCTTAACCAAAACAGTTCGGACTTAAAAACGAAATAAATCGGTCACAGTTCAATAGATTACATTTTGCAGGAACTCCTTGCGTCTGTCTATGCTTGGAACGTTTTATACTAGGCACACAAAGTAGGAAGCGGATCGCCTTTCTTCCAGGGGCCGGAGAACTGCGCATCCATTTTTTTCCATCGCAAGGCCCATTCATCTCCGAAAGAAAAAAATTCTGTCGAGACACTTCTCTTCTCCTTTCCTCCAGTTCCGGATAGGCGCGCCTGAGCGTGGCACTTGTTCGTGGCCGTTACGCAACGACTTGTTACAGATTTCTCTTACAGCCAAACACCGCCACGCATCGCCGCGCCCCTGCTTCGAGGATCTGAGGTAACCTTTCGGACACTCACGCCAAACCTCGGGCAGTAGAAAGCAAAGACAACCGAGAGTTGAATACTAAGCAATGGTCGCTTTGATCTTGTTGAAGGAGGAGGAGTGGTTGGCATGACGTTATGCAAGCCGAAAGCACTCCGCTGCATGAAAATTAAACACGTCGTTAGTTTCATACAGCACGGTTCACAGTTCACTGCGTTAAATTAAGTTTCACATTTTAGGACCAGGATAGATAATATCATATAACAAAATTCATTCTATTCGCTCTAATCAGAGGAGGACAAATAAATGTCAAAGCAATGTAGCGAGCTAATATTAGTAAGGAATTTTAGATATGAGAATATTACGGTTGTTTGAAATAAAATTGCCAAGAACAGGATACTGTCCATAAGTGTTTGTACGATGTATCATCGTTCACAATTGCACAAATCAAGAAAATACAAAAAAGTAAGCGAAACCTGTCCCCAGTTCACAGCTTATAGAATATATCAGTTCAAGTGAGGGTGAGTGACAATGGTGACTGAAAATAAAATTGTGACTTATTGGCTATTTGTGAATCAAAATGAGTGACGTCAGCGGATATCGCAAAAAGCATCACATACGTCATGCCGACAATGACAAACATCAGTTTGTGGTACATAAATGCAGTTGAATACCGTTTTCAGTGACTGGAAACTGGAGCTTGGAAAACAGTGTGTACCTTCTTGCTCCACCGAACAAACACATTAAGAAGGTGCAGAAATACGCCGCAATTATAAGAAGCAGTTAAATATGGAAGCAATAATCGTAAAAGTTTATGGATGGAACGAGTGTTGAACTAAGTACATCAATCAGTAATAAACTGCATAAAAATTACTGATTATAGAAGACAGAAACTGGGCCGCATTGAGAAACTCGTTCCAATTAATCACATAATAAGACAGCCGAATAAGAAAACATAAAGATGCTTTTAGAAAGTTCGGTCAGGAGTCGAAGAAGATGCTTCTTAGGGCAAAAACCAGCAGCACAACGACCAGCAAAATGCGCTTCTGAACTACGAGGCTGGCCATAAAAGCGTGCTAGGGCGTTATTAAGTCCATGTGAAGGGAAGACATAAAGGATATGCGAGACTGGATAAGATGGTAGGGCGTGTCAACGTCCAGGGTGATGCGGTAATCTATATAGGGACGGACTCTGCAGAAAGTCCTGCAGCCACCGCAACGTAAACCGAGACAAATGACTGCCCTCAATTAAATCTTTGAGAGAGGGGGAGAGTTTCCAAACGGGGAAAAGGATTTCTTGCGGTGTTGGTAATTTCCGACGACTGTCAAGCTCCGTCGCCGCAATTATTGATGAGCTAACGAAGAAAATTGGATCGGAGATCAACGGCTGCCGCTATAGTGAAGGTTCGGCTGTCATGGATGAGATACCAAGAAGATTGTGTAGGACGGCGGTCATTTTTGAAAAGCTGGTAAAAACTTAATGGAACAAAGCTGTTGCGCCCGTCACTCCACAAATATAATTTTCCAAGAGAAAAGCTGCGACAATTCGCCTCTGCAAGATAAATTTTCTTAGTTAAAAAAAAAAAATACTAATTCTCGTCGACACCCGAGCAGAAATTTTAGAAGCCCAGAAGTTGATTAAGAGTTTTTAGCTTCTGGGGCGGCCGAAGTTCAGTCACTACAGGATGGATGATTGTTTTTTTTATCGTGCTAGATGACAATTCTAAGTGACTGCACTGGCACAAAAAGACCACAAGCAAAAGTTACCGGTACTGTATCTTCAAATGTTAATTTGATTGGTAAAGTCAAAATTTTATATTTTATTCAGTGTAGTATTGTTTATGCAATATGTATATATCTTACTTACAAGTTCTGTAACCGAGTATATTATCGAGGAAAAATTTGAAGTATCAAGATTTACTGTGTTCCATAAATTTATCTAGTACATCGCACATGAAAAGTAACGGTAAAAAAATATATTCATAAGTCATTGCGAGGAAAGTATCTCACTTTAAGACTGCATGTTCATTTTATGGTTAGGTAACACAGACTCGTAAAATAAAATACTTTTTCCCTTGAGATCAAGCATGCCTAACACTATTATCCGTAAAAACACGGAGCATTCAATAATGCAAATTTGTTTCCGTTCACACCTCGACCCCGAAGGAAAGCGAAGCAAATCTGCAAGTCGGACCATGCACAGTCGGACCTCACGCATGCAATATCGAAGTTTATATCACACCGTGCAGTCGATTGGGGGGCGCGTGGGTAGGCATCGCCGATACCGATCATGTCTGGAACTTGTTCCTCTCACGCACGGCGGAATCACGTCCGTAAAGATCGGCCACTCAATCACATGGAAGTAATTTACTTTTACGCCGTATTGTTACTGGAGTCAATCATGACTGGGCATCAAAAGTCGATAATTGCAGTCTTCCACTGCCAGTCCATTACTTAGAAGGGAGTAGCAGCTTATCGAGACGATAATGTATTAGTGGATGGGAAAAATCTTCCCGGCAGGGGTGCCAGGGATGCGTGAGTGATGGTGTCTTCCAATTAAAATCGATATCGAAAGCAGTAGAACGTGAACTGCAATTCAAAGCTGAACGAAACATAAGGCTTGCCTACACCGTGCTTACTGTATTGCAGTGAGCATGAGGTACTTGCTTTAGAGATGTATATCACTGATTGCATCGTCAATAAAAAATGTAGGCTTGGGGCTGAGAAAGCTGTACTTTATACTCCTTCTCCTAAAATGCATGTGGCGAGAAACTTATTGCCGCGGCTCTGTAACTGCAAAAGTATTATTTTAAATTTTATTGAAGTCACTGTTATACTCAAATCACATCGTTACGGCAGAACATATATAGTTAGTATTAGTTACACTGATATGCAGTTAGTCTTAACATGTTCTTATGCTCTTATGGGTGGCATTGCAGTCAACGACTTGGTAGACTCGATATGAAGGATGGAAAAAACAGCAGTATAATTATTATTCATCTATTTAAAATGCGAGCAGGAACATTAGGGCTTAGCATGTTCTTTTGTACTTGGTATCAGGTGTAACATGACAAAAATAGTTACAAGCATATTTATTCAATATTTGGGGTCCATAGTGGTACAGTACCTTGTTGATGGTGGAAAAGGGAAGTGACCCTTAATTCTAATATCTAAATTACCCTTTCGATTCTTACTTTTAATCGTATAAGCAGAAAAAGATACTTTTCAGAATATCCGGGATAAGAGTCAGGAAACGGAAGCGGGTCATAGTCAGTAGATCAATTGATTATATTTGACTCTCCATGACGTCTTTCAAAAATGGATACCTACGAAGTTCAGTACTTAAGAACACAAAATAGAGTACATCTCGATATGGACGGCAGTTGGGTTTAGCCAAAGCCACAGAAAATGCCTGTGTAAATTAATGCATAGGATCGGATCAGCCGCACTCTCCTGCCCGTGGCTATCAATCATAATGAGCTTCATATTAGATGTAATCTATGATAGTCAGGCACGGTAAGTCATGATTATGGAGTGATAATCATCGAAGAATCGAACAAGTTTCGTAGAATCCAGCTCGAGTGTAGGGGCGAGCCAGCTGCTCGGTGCATCTGATTAGGAGCTAATAACGGAAAGGGAGGAGAAAATAAGCAGGGAGAAATGCAGTCTTGTTCATGACGACCTATAAAGGATGGTGACTGCATTTCCAAAACATCAGGTAGTTAAAAATAGGTAAGCAAATAATGTAAGGAATGCAGCTGCTTTCCCCTTTTAGTTTTTTATAAAATTGAAAAGGAGATAGTAGTGAAAATGAGACAGCTTAGCGAAAGGTACATAGATTGAGGATAGTAACAATATTGGATGCAAGAGGTCCCATGTTCAACAATGCTGTGCCTAAATGCATTGAACTGTGGTAATAAAATATATGTAGAGTAATAAATGAGAACTTTTGTCATGGAGCTTTTGAATCTAAGGATAGGAATTGTAGCTTATATCCGTGATAAAAATGTCCCGAAACTCGTATCTGCAGGAACCGCTCTTATTCAATCATCAAACTGCAAATTAGGTATGATTGTTTTGCTTCAGCAGTGAGTATGATTTTTCAGTCTGACGTATCGTACTGCATAGTGCGTTATCAGGCCGAGCATATTTATGGATCCGTGACAGCCACAAGAAACAAGCATATTATTATATATAGCCAATCCCCGTCTGTTATAGAACCAGCATGATGACCTTAAACTATAGAAATCTTTTTTGCAAGGAACATGTTCACTATAACATACCACTCACATACTTATAGCGAACAAGTTACCGTCAGCTGTAATATCCTCTGGGTAACAAGCATACCACCAATAAGCTAACGAGAGCGAATAAATTTTATTCATATATCACATATTTATCTACAAACAGCTCGAAGGTAAGCAGTTACATACATGCCTGCAACAAGCGTACTCGAGTATACAACACGATATGAGCAGCAAAAGCGCAACGTTACCGATGTTTCGACACGCTTTCATGCACAAAACTCATTACGCATTCATCGTGGTGAGTCCATAAGAGGACGAATGCTCGTTGTTCCCGGGCATTAAGTTTGATAGGGGCGGGGCAGGAGCGGGGCGTGTGCTGTACTGGTTTGGCTTGATCTTGTGAAGGTAATATGGTTTGGATACAAAAACCAGGGTTTCCATCTATACCTGTCACCTATTACCGAAGGTACGATCTTCATGGAAGCTTCTATTAATGAATTTGCTCAGTAATTTGCGTTCATTGATATCGATAAAACCATCAGCTTGAAGACAAATGTACACATGTACACAGATTATCCAATAATTGTTTTTTCTTCATTTGTTTCGTTCTTTTTGGTGTCATGTTTTGGGATGCAGCGATTGAATAGATTTCACTACTACCAACCATCGTTGTGGTTGTCATAAAAAGGTCACTATTTTATGAAAAAGTATTTGTTCAATAGCCGATGTGTTGACGCTTAGTAGATGTATCTATTCATGACGCGTGAATAAAATATGGCACTTATGTACCCTGTAGTCTTATCATCTTTCTAATATTTTTACTAACATTTGACTAAAAAAATGTAAAATTAAATTTTTTTAATTTCTTCCAATTTATTTTATTACCACTATCGGCAGTTTAGCCTGTATAAAAAATTCTGTATAGCTGATTTCGCTGTCTTCCGTCGAAGTTATTTACCAGCTCTCTAAAACCATGTTTAATGAGTTATATCTTTGCTTCATATATTGGAAAGATAAATCACTAAAAACCCGTCACCTTCATGCATCCTTAAAATGAAATTAGAGCCTTCATTTTCAACAAAATCAGATATCACCTTATTGCTACCTTTCCCTCCCCTGAGGACGCTAAAAAAAGCGACAAAGCCAGAAACTAAGAGATGAGAATGAGAGCAGGAAGGAGCGAATTGCCTTCACATGCACGCTGCCGTTACGTCATACCGTAACTGCACCTGTCTAGAAATTATGGAATTCTTTGACTCTTTAGAGACTAGGAAGCGCGGAGCTGCGGTCTGCAGAGTGTCCCGGTGTATGGCTGCGTCACTGACAGACTCACCGGTGCTACCTCACATCCTGCATTCTACTCTCTCACGCGGGTAACCATGACATCAGTGCTTTCTAATATCCCTAAATCTATTAGCGGTGCAGCTTGCATTAAAACACTTTGCTAGTATTTAAGCATACGTTCTTCATTTTTGTAAATGTTACTGACTTAGGAAACATTAGCTAGTTAACGTGAGTGGGTTAACGGTATGTGACTCTGTGCAGGACATTAAGGAGATCGCTTCATGGCAAGTTCAACTGCTCGGCTGTCCATTGCGTGCACTCTTTGACAACTTTCACATCACTTTCAGTTTCTTCCTGATCTGCTAACAGCCTTGTGATTTATTCCCAAGTAAGGAACGGGAGCGGAATGGATTTCTAGAGTTCATCGAGG
>LQNS02007215.1:16350339-16360680 GCA_001587735.2 Parhyale hawaiensis
TAGGAGTTCATAGAAAGCTCAATACACAGACGCCGTAAACGGTTCACTATAGATACTTAACGCTACAGTCGGGGGGTGGCCTCATTGTGTAGGCGGGAAAAACCATGAAGCGGATATGTATAAAGCCAAGGTCTCTCGTGGAAAGTATCAGCGGTGGAATGATCGGAATGAGTTAGGGAATTTGATTCCACTGAGTGGGAACAGAAAGTTCATATAAGGCAACAGTATGAGTTGTTGATAATTTGATTTAAATCAAAGTAACTGAGTTTATTAACAGCTGTAGAACTAATAGTACCTGGCATAGTTTTATTTCTAGATTTCCCTATTTCCCATTACATTTTTTTCTTTAGCTGATATTGAGCATGTAACACCTTGTATCTTGCTTTCAAAGGAAGCAAGTGATGGAGAAACTCTGTGTTTTTCATCAGTCGTTTCTAAAAAGAGCATTGGAAAATATAAGGCAGTGCAATTGTAACTTTGCTTCAAATACTCTCTAGCAGCCCCTATTTACTTAATTTGCCTTGACATTGGCGCAAGCATTCAGCATTGAGGCATGCAAACAGAAGGTGACTAGAGAATTATGTTCTTAGGCTTTCCCGCTGGACCGTTCCCTCTGTAGTGTGACTTTCCCTCCGTGACTGTCAAGACCTCCCGCCGTTCCTGGATTTCCCTCATTTGTTTGGCTTCTATTGACACAATAAAGACTTTTCTGCCTCAGAGGGCGCGCTGAGGCTTAGGGCGGCACCTTTTTTTTTACTTCGGATGGTACGTTTAAAGGAGCGTGGTATGTCAGAGTGAAATGTGGAAGGAGTTTGTCTTGTTTTAATAGAAATGAACTTTATTGTTATTTAACATTACAAATTGTATTATAAATTGCTATGCAGATAATATTTACAATGCTTCGCATAGAGCTAGTACCATCGAAGAAACTTTCAGTTTCAGGTATTTACCAATGATTAGGTGACTAAGTAGTTAATTTCATTAAGGCACTTAATTAAAGAGTATGGCTTTATCCCTGCTATACCGTAGCTATTTTGAGATGGAATCTGAAATCGTAAAGCTCGAGCCAGGATTCTCAGTTTTGGGTAGTATAACTAATAGGATAACTAGAGGTGCCAAGTTTCCAACGAACATGTGAGGGAAAATACCTATAGGGTAACTCACAGGTTAAGTTAAGTTGCAGATTTGCAACTGCAGTTGCAGGAAGCACCCGTGTGATGGCTGAAAAAGTTGTCTCAATTAGCGGTGGGTTCGTTCAATTTCACTTCTTGATGATAACAATTATTTCGAGAAATGTTATGTAAAAATTACCTAGTGATGCTCATTATCAGTGTTAGACTCGTGCATAATGCTTAACATTTAAACTTGCGTATAATTCACCACCAGTGCTCCCTACTTTCTTTTTGATTCATCCCGCCTCGGTATCTTTACAACATACTTCCGTGCCTATAACACAGAAACTTTAAGGTGTTGCCATCCAAATGAACTTTTCTGCCATGCATCACGTGTGCTACACATCGTACCGCAACCACTCCTCAAAAAAAAGAGTCACTCAGAGTCGCTGCAAAGCTTTAATGGGCCGTACAAAAGCACAATGCCGAGCAATAATGACGTCGATCATAGCGACAACTCTTCCGATGCGGACTATTTCACTAATTGTTCGGAGCAGCGGCAGTTTCTCATACTCAGGCATCCCTTTCGCTTCTTCTTCTTCTCCGTTCGGTTCATCACAGGGGGAGAAGTATTGGAGCTGCTGCGAGTGGAGTCTCTAATGAAGCTTGTTTCCGCTGCTGGGTGATTGTGGGAGAACAGAAGGAGTAATAGCTGCAAGGTCATCTAGTTTCATTAGAGCGCAAATGCGTTTAGCAGCATGCACCCACACCCAGACAAATTAGTGTGTTGCTGTACGAATCCTGATGATTTTTTTTCTTCCATTTAATAAGACCGAGAGGTTGTGTATCGTATGTGGCCTTCCTGAGATTCAAGTATAGTATGTGTGCCTAAAGTTAGATTTTCTACCTATTCTAGCTAAATCGAACTTAACTTCTTCTCAACTCACCTATTCTAACCTGACTTAGCATAATACTATGAGGCAAACCACATGCTTGACTGCGACCTCAGAAAAAATATCTATGTAGCAACAATAACCGCTCCTGGGCTGGCCGCAAAATTTGCCAGTAGCACTATGTATGGCACATGATATATACACAATCCTTATGATTATCCGCACCAGTTTGCATGAATAACCAAACGTTTGAGAAAAGACTCGTTATAATCAGCAAACATTGAGTTTGGCATTCAGTAATATTAAAAGAAGCAAGAAAACTCAAAGAGGAATTGCAGTTACTAAACAAACAGAAGGATTACTCAAAACCAAATTGAAAGCATCTATCTCTAATCTCAAGGAAAGATCAAATGAAATAAACCACGCAGTGAAATGACCCCATGATACACGGCTATATCTCATCACCCCGCAACAGCAGCAAGCATAACGGCTCGCTTCTTGCACTCTGATCCAGAGTTTTTGTTGACTTTTGCCACCTGCTGCTTGGTTTTTGCGCAGCTTTCTTTGCTGGTGGTGACGTCATGAGATACTGGGCCTGCCTCCGCATCTAATTATCCGTGACTGGAAGGCACGGTGTCAACACGCGCTGACTCCAATTAATGGCATTAATTGTGACCAAGGCGGTACTGATGGGTGATAGTAGCTGTTGCATTAATGGTGCGCAAAAATGCACGGCATTGGAAGGTACTAATAGCAGTTTATTTCATTAGATGTCAGCATAAACTTTGTAACAACTGCAGCATATGAACTAATTTACATGCCCTCATTGGGAATATTATGAAGATCTTAATATTACAAGTACTCCACGTACAGTGAACGAATCCCTGCTTTTCAGTTAATCATAGTCCCAGCAATACATACCCATATAGCAGTAACAGTATCACTAAGCACCGAGCTTATATAGAAGGTAGTTCTGCATATCGGAGGTAAACCAGATGTCAGAAAATTACTTTTACTTTCAACAGAAAGCACGTCACTGAATGCAAACACGCTGGGTGTTTCTTAAGCCCCATAGCGATCAATGTACAGATCACAAGCGCGCGTGCTATGTACGAGGTTATCACGGTTCTCGTATCGCTGTGGGCACGCTAATTATTGCTGCAAGTGACTCTTAAGACTCTGTAATAAGATCACCAAGGAATGGTGAAAGTACGCAGAGAAGCTTGCAACTTTTTGCGGACTTGACGTATCTTCTGAGCAGACAACAGGATTTGGAAGATGATGCGACATTACTGGATGGTGTTCCTGAGACGTTCTAATAGAAACCGACGAGAAAAATTACGCTTACTTGCTGTGCAATATTGAAAAATAAATAAATAATCAGTAAGCGCGTACTTGACATACCGCACTAACCCTTTGCTTAGTGAAGCTTATAGCTCGTTTTTCAAGGATTCTATTATTATTATTATCATCGAGGGGATTTCACAATCCAAAAATGGATTGGTTAAGCGCTGTTCAGCTCTACACTCTGACGCCGGGTTGCATCCCGCAACCTAAGGCCCAGAGCACTTTGCGAATGATGTGCGCTATTTCAAGCAGAGCGCTCTTCTGGAGGGTTCCTGGATGGAGATGGCCGCACTTCAGCTCTCGCAGGGCAGTCTTGAGATTCTTGGACATTGCCCCCAGAGCTCCGATGACCACTGGAAAGACGTCCACCTTATTATTATTATTACTGGTATCCTGACCCGTCATTAAATAACGGCAGAAAATTAGTACTTCACGAAAACCTCCATTATCCTTTTTTTTACTTTTCAGAGGGCTTTTCAAATGAAAATTCAACATTCTGTCAGTAAATCGGGAATGTTACAAGTATATGATGTGTTGCAGTCAAGTGGCATTTCTGGTATTATCTTTGACATGTACGAACACTTTTGTGCAGGCGAACTAAGGTACAGAGTAGAAATTAATAAACCGACACTCGGTTTACTCAAATGCAACCCCTTACCTTAGACAGTTTGTATTACAGCTATGTTTTTAATTCACTGATGAGTAAAACGCGTGAACTTCAATACTAATGCAAGAACTGTGTAAAATATGAAATCTAAATCTAAACCTAAATTTTCCTGAGTTGTTTTTGACACTCTGTTGAATATTACCACGTCGCCGCATTTCTTGCTTCACCGCAGGTTTCTCGTGTTTAAAGGGACGGTACTACCCACTTTGTGAACGACTGCCTTACAGCCGGATTGAAAATTTTGGCAAACCCTCATATGTGCAGATGTCTGAGGTAGCATTACCCAGTAAATGGCTGTAGTGGGAAAGTGTAAAAAAAATTCATAAAGTACTGGAGGCGAGGTATAAATTTTTCATCAACCATCTTTGTACCGTCTTTCTGCACAGAAAATGCGGGAACGTTCACATTCGTTTAAGCATCCACCGAATGACCTGCAATGAAGATTGCGGCGGAAAATATGTAAGAACAGAAGAGAACACGAGCGGGGGCAGCGATGCATGGCACGTGAACAGTTTATAGGCGAACTGCTTTCTGACGAGGAAAAGTGTTCATGGGCTCCTATATGGAGGGAGCGGCTGTAGGGTGAGGTGTGGAGAGATCGGCCTGGTGGTGGTGTTGCTAGGGAGTGGTTTAAAAAGGGACTTAAAGCTTAGGAAAACAAGGGAATGGTGAATAATTTCTATCTATAGCAATATGCCTCAATTACTAAATGTATTTTACCCTTTATGAAGAGCAACATATTTAATTTTATGATTCGATATGATTATTCAATCGATTAGTGCATTTACAATCATAAAACTGGCACTGATCCGTTATAACGTGTCCCAATATCACAGCAGATTGTTGAATCAAAAATAGCAAATTGTTTACCGATTGACAGCAAAATGTAATTATTCGAAAAACTGTGGCGTTTTTACCCAATAATACATAAAGGAGCTGTTTCCATTTTCACCAATAAGATGTAAAAATATCATCATAATGATAAATTTTCCAAGAACACTTTATAAAAACTGTTATGCATGAGGCAAGTTGCATGTTAGATACCATTTCTAATTTCAAGCATTAAACGAACTAGAAAGCTTCCCAAGTCTCTACCAATAACTACCTAAGCTATACACTTAGCGTAACGCGAGCCTTCTGACTCCCGCCCAATCTCCACTTAATATGCTTCACTGCACCCGACAACAACATTTTTTCACTTCCCTACTTCCATCTTTCCGACTGACCGAGCCGAGAAAGTTATCTGTTAGATTCCGACTAACCTTCCCGCTCTACTTTCCCTTCTCGAATTACTTGAATTCCATTAAAATTTACTCTCGCCTTCATTCCTCTGAAGTCTTTCGTAATCTTTGCGCAGGGAGTGAAGCAGTGTCGGCGACTTGTTTGCTCGCCAGGGAAATACCTCTGTTCATGCGCTCAGTTTACCTTCTTATTTATGGCTTTATGGTCAATACTCAAGCTGGCCAAATAAAACTACATACTGAAGCTCTAACTGCAGAGCGATCATTACCAAAACTAAGCTATTTCAATTTGTGAAAGTTTATTGGTAATCCTACATGCCAAATGAGCTTTTCAATTATAGTAAAAATGTCAAAATTTCATGTGTATTTAAGAATGGTATTCAACTACCGACACCAGCAGTTAATTAGCGAAGAGGCCCTGCCACAAGCATAATCCATTAAAAACTCATGGATCTTATTTGAAAAATCCAATGTTAAGATTATGGAATCGATGCTGATCAGATCAATACAAGATATGATTATCGCACATCCCCTGAAATACCCATCTCGTCTGACAACCGACCCGAAGGACTAAATTATTTCTATTCCGAACTCTTTGTTTGCAATGTGTTTATGAACAAATTCAAGATGACTGTAAAAAAGGGCAGTCAAGGATAGCCGGGAATAGTAAGAGCCAAGATAGATGTAGGTCTAACAATTAATCTTCCTCGACCATCTATATACAGTATACAGCATAGATCCTATTTCAAAGTGGTATAAGACATGAGAACTGCATTCTGAATAAACGGTATTGGTGGACGTACTTCAAAAGAGGATGGTATTGGAACTCATTCTCATTTTATTGTTTTCGCATCCAATTTTTTTCGCCTTTTTCTTCACTACCTGTGATTTCCAAGTCCATCTCTGTAAATACGACAACGATTTCGCACCAACGAGCCGCGAATATCGACACGATATTTCGATTACTTCTGACGACCAATGAACAGCGACCGGCACGCTCCACTGGCGGCACTCCCAGGCTTGTGCAAGTCACTGTAGATATTTCAGTCATTCCCATATGTTTTTACAACGGTGCCTGCGGACGAACGGAACCATAAGAATGCTGCTTCACTCAAGGAGGATGAAGCAGTGAAAGTGTCCATGAGAGGACACCTAAGACGAAAAGAACCCAAGATCAACTTAGAGTCAAGACCCTGATAAGCCGAAACGTTCATCGCAGAAATGCGTGTTTAGTATGCGCCAGAAATAAGTGACTGTAACTCAATTTTGGGTTTCATAACAGAGTTAATACTCTACAAACACTGTGGTGCAGTTGTAAATATGATGATGCGGTAGCAAATATTTATTGTAATACAAAAGTGCACAATGCAATTATTGCAAAGAACCATAATCATGCTCCTTCACCTACTGGAGAATGAAGCAGTGAAAGTGTCCATGAGAAGACACCCAAGACGAAAAGAACCCAAGATAATGTAAGATTCAAGACGCCGATAAGTCGAAACGTTGATCGTAAAAATAAATGTTTAGTATGTGTTAGAAATGAACATACTGGAACTGGCTTTGAGTTTCATAATGAAGTTTCTACGCTACAGATATTGTGCCTGTTTTGCTGTTATAGATATGGTGTAGCCGCAAATAGGTATAGCGGGTTATAGCCTAAGTGTCCAATGTAATTACTGTAACTATAATTTCTCATTGGTAAACAGTGAAGACAGCTTTCTCCTAAAACTCAAGTAGCAGGTAAATATAGAATAGTACCTACAACATTACACAGAATATTTGAGAGTAATAAACAAGATACACTGGAGGAAAGATTTGGTTGGTTGGACCCGATTGCAGCTCTAAGAGCATACTTTAGTGAAAGGGCTAAGTAACTATGTAGCTCTACTAGTTTGAGCTAGTAGTTTTAGTACCATTTTTTTTTTGTCTAGAAACGAAAATGACTTGTAGTTCAAGCGTATTAGTTTAAATAGTGAGAGCGTTTTGCATTCATATATATATAGGAGGTACAAAGGGATCCTCCAGCAATTAGAGGAAATGTATTTCAATAATATATAAAACTGCAGTGATGATAACCCACGGGCGTACAAGGCGATTTGCATCAAATACACCAAAGAATCTCTAAAAACTGTTTTGCCAATAAAAAATGAGGGCTGGGACACAAGGGAACCGCCCTCCAAAGAACTAATCGCCTCCACACGCCCCTGCTCCAAACAAAACAAATTTAGACACACGCCTGCAGCTCTTTGCTCATTAGCCCAATCATTTGCTTGGCAGACTGTGTACCTCTGCAGACTGTGTTGGTCACAGACTGTTTGCACGCTGGCACGGTGTCTGCCGCGCATCCGGTGCGCTGGAAGCTCAAATATACGGATCGCCGACTGTCATTTCGTTGGTAAACTCATTTTCTAAACTAAGAAGCTAAGGCTCTTTGGTGCAGGGACTGCAGTTAACGTCGCAGTCACTGTATACTTTATGGAATATACTTAAAAGAATGTGTAATGGCAGGTTAGGATAAGTTAGATTATTCAAGAATGGCTTAGGCCCAGTTCACACGTCATCCATCTCACTGCGTTCGCTCATCCACTTGTCCGAATATTTTACTGAGCTCTCTCTAGAAAAAACAAAAGAAGGCACTTTTTCCTTAGTTTTATTTCACTCCAAATTTGGGAAAAAATATCCCTAACTTGCCTAGTGACACATAGGGAACTGATTTGACGTACACTTAGTTGTGTAGACAACGATGTTCCTACACATTCGAACGAGTCAACAAGTGAACGCGTTGATATGAATGAGGTGTGAACGCAGCCTTAGACTAGTTATTACCTCCGCCAAGGAGGTTATGTTTTCGTCGTGTTTGTCTGTCTTTCTGTACGTCTGTCTGTCACCAAGATAACTTATAAAGTTCTGGACCGATGTGGACGAAATTTGCAGGCATTGTTAGGTATGTTAGGAGGAACAGATGATTAACTTTTTGGTGAAGATATGTCCATCCGTTTGTTTGTTCGTCTGTCTGCCTCATCTTTCTCACTGCTATAACTCAAAAAGTAATGGATGATTTTTTATGAAATTAACATGAGTTGTTAGGTATATAACAAAGAGTAAATTACCAAATTTTGGTAGTGATCCGTTTTTTCGTTCGTTCGTTTGTCACTGTTTTTAATTTTTTGCCTGTTAGCACAATAACTCAAAAATTAATGATTGAATCTTTATGAAATTTATAGGGGTTGTTAGTAATGTTGAAAGACATAAAAAATAATCAAATTTTGGTGCAGATCAGTTTGTTCATTTGTATGTTTGACTCATGTTTGTCATAACGTATTTTAGCAGTATAACTCAAGAAGTTATGAACGGATCTTCAAGAAAATTGCACAAGCTGTTATTACTATCAAAAGAAACAGAATTATTGATTAAATTTTGGAGTTCATACAAAGAAAATTATGGTTTCAGAGCCAATTTGAATTTTTTGCTACTGTTGCCTCGTTTGGCGGAGGTATGTGCTCTCAGAGTGCTCTAGTTTATGTTAGGTTCAATTTAGCTGGAATAGGTCTCTCTCTCTTTATTTATAGTTATAGGCGCAGATATTGCAACAGAATCGTAGTAAGCCGCATACTAAGCAGGCATCTACGTCGCTCTGATTGCAGCTTGTTTACACTTGTGGCACTTGGATATCTGTTACATTAATGTATTTAGCGAATTCACAACATTACTGTGTTATTCGTTGCAGCCTAAAAATATTTATTACAGTAGAATCTGAGTTAACTATCACACATACTGCTCTCTATCTTTACTGTCTTTCAGTTAGCCAATATATCGTTCATCGACAGCTTGAAAATCATAGAGCACGACAAAAAAAAATAATAATAATAAAATAAGAAAAAAAGAAGTACTAAATTATTCTGTACAATGGTGCACACACAGCAGTTATATCATCAATGGTTACCACATTTCACGTACATATTCAAAGCCATCACTATTGCTTCCAGTCAATACAAATAGTGAACAAGAGCTAAGAACATTTGTTGGAGGGAAAAATAAATAACGTTTAAAAAATAATGACAATACCTCTGATAAATTTCTCTCATTATTTCCGTTACGTGGGCAGAGAAAACCCTTGAACGTCGTTCATTGTCTGCAGACATCATTTCCTAATAATCCAACAAGACCATCTTACGTGGAGCAGGGCACGCAAAATAAAATAACTTCCAATGATGATTATATTGTACAACTTCGCAAGAAGGAAAAAAGAAACATTCACAAATTCCTCAGTTACTTTGACAGGGGCGCAGTACACCGAAGCAAAGCATTTCTTCAGTTAAATTTGGTAAAGACAAACAGAGCTAGCACTCTGCAGCATACTTGCGGTGTCTGCAAACAATGCTGCTAAAACAGCTACCGAAGCACTGCCGTGTTTACTCGCCGCACCTCCTGAGGACCCTTGGGCGCGGGACGAGAAAATGGGCATCGGTTGGGAGTGCAACGCCCCCACGGTTGCATTCTTCAATCCATTATTGGAAGCCTAAATGAAGTTTTTCTCAAAATAACTGAATATCCCGAACGGGTCATAACTGCGTGGCAAATCTAAAGGCAGCAAATGACAAATACAGTACGGTTTGCTGGCTGCTTAAGATTCACCAGGCAAGAAAATACTTCTTTGTGTAAACTATAGTAAACGAAGATTGAAAATGCTGCTTCTAACTACACAGACTGTAGTGCCAAAGGAATATATATCTGAAATTTAGAGGCATAAATTGGAATAAAAAATTGAAAATATCTATCAAATTAATGCAATGCTATACGCTCAACTTGGTGTTATCTAATTACGTACTCTAAAAATATATTCTCTAAGTAGTCAAGCATTTAAATGTTGAATAACACAGTTTTCCGAATAAATCTGATGTAAAGTTCATAAAGTGCGAGAATTTTCCGAACCTGAAATTTTATGAGACGAGGAGCGAGATTTCATTCAGGAAGAGAAAGGACATTTTTGGATATTAGAAGCTCGCCAAGAAAATATTGTAGGGCTCTTCTTGGAAACCCTGCACCATAAGGAGCATATCTGCTACTTAAATGCTGCTGAC
>LQNS02007215.1:16369287-16392925 GCA_001587735.2 Parhyale hawaiensis
ATACCGTGCGTGGTAAGGACGATGTGTGCCGCATGGTGAAAATGATTGCCTGGCGCTCGGTTCTGTTTACCACGGTATACACGTTTGCTATATTTTTTCAGCTTTCTATTAACAATACGCCTTTTTTGATTTCGTATTTTATTTGGTCAAACCTTCGATCATCTCGGCAAAAGTAATTTTTCAAGGCAAGGCACGATCGTCGACACATAGCTAATACTCGTACGATGGTGTCGTGGAATTTGTTGTTGCAGACATTCAAGTTCACGGGAGAGGCGAAGTCGCCTTGACCTCCCATTGTAACTAAGTCTCTCGCATGCATTGGTTTGTGCTGCAGGTAAGTGCCCACTTTGGCCCAGTCGAGTGCACAGCTTCAGTCGACTACAGATTGTTCGGGATACGGTGTCATCTAGACGGAATACCAGATAGATAACTGCGCCCCTCGACAGTGCCCTCCCAATGACTACGAGTGCGTCTAGACTTTGCTTCCCTGGCGTGGGTTCGAACTCCCGACGCCTCGATAAGCAGCGGTCAGCAGCGTTGGCTAGCGTAGCTCACCATGCAAAAGTGGGACCTGAGCCGCGACTTCCTCTGCACTGGTATGTGTGACACCCAAGGATCCTGCAAGCTTACGACTGAAAAATTATGTCTTAGTTTGCGAAAGACTATCTGACTGAATAAAATTTCAGCTGTTGTTCTCTACTTATATTAGCAACCGAGTAACATAAGAGTTTGACAAACTTAGGGTTACTCATACTTCCTCCATGCTAACTATAGGCTACAGTACACTTGACGATCCATTTTTTTCAAATATGTCCGAAGATGAAGTCAATAAGTTTCGATAAGATGTTTCCCAAATAACGCGAAGATCTCAAGTGAAACGTAAATTGCTCAAAATGACGCAAAGAATGCACTTATTACCGTGTATACCTTGTGAGTTTTGGGACGAAGTCCAAATGACGTTTTCTACAGCACTTCACGTGTGTATAGTCACAATGCTGGGTTTCTTCTGTTGGGTCGCTAGGACCTAAGAGAGAGCCAGCAGCAAATTATAAATAATAATAATTATTAATTAGCTTTTATTAAGAACACAATGGGTTCACAAAATATGCTTAGAAGTACAAACAAAGTAGCTAAAATTCAACCTAGTAATTAGGCCCAGTCACAAATATTGGTGGCCACGTACAATGAGAATAAATAGATACACTCAGTCTACACCTGCAGACACGAATATGGCATTGAGCAGCTCAAACAAAAAGCACAAATTCATCAGCATATGCCATCGGTGGATGACAACAACAAGCATGATCTGTTTATGTCATCTTAGTGTTCTAAGATTCAATGATTATCGCCCGCTGATGACCTTTATTACAAATTCAAGCTTCTGGCTGATAACTGTATTCCTTGCGCCATGACACCAAGACCAGGGTTACTTCTTGTTTCACGTTCTCATATTAAGTAGAACAAGTTTTACTGAAGTTCCAGCTCTTAGCACTAGGACCTATTTGGCCTTTCGACTGGGCTGCCAAGTACAGTGAAGTTGGTGCACAAACTCATCGATGGGTAGCGAGAGCTCAAACTATAATGGAGAGCAGCTTGACCAGGGCATGACCAGCTTTCCCAAGCATGAACAGGAGCAGTGGCCGCCGCGTGTCATCGTTCAGAGGTCGCCGGACCGACGCCCCAGCACCAGAGCTGTCGTAAGCTTTAGCTTGAACTTTCGCATGGCACCATAACTCATGGTCGCTATGACACTTATGGGAGATACCTGCGGGTATTACTGAGGTGTGCGGCAAGGACGGTCGTCTGTCACGGAATCTCGGAGTGCCTCCCGCTGCGCGTATCAAGCTTGTCACTTTGTTCTCAAGTCCACAACTTCAGGGAAACCTCTCTCCGGGGAGAAATAGTTGTTTTATTAGTATTTATCTGGCGATATTTTGGCGTTGACTAGTCGGTTAAAAACAAACCTAGTCTCACGTGTTGCTTACCGTGTCCAATTATAGTCTGTAATACCGGAGCTACACTCTGCAGTCGCACGCTCAACCTGATAAATAGACGCGCAACAAGCGCGTCGTTCGTGGTACCGTATCTATAATACCAACTATTAATATGCGTCGGGACGACGTGCTAGCTGCGCATCCCGTCATCAAGTTGAGCGTGAGATTCTGTAGTGCGTTTCTGACATTACGCGTATCACGCACGTCCCTCCGCTCTCATAGCGTTACCTTCACCTGCCGATATTTTGGTCTTTACCTGCTAGTGAACGCAATCGGGTACGTTGCTGGCTGTGTACCCATTAATTTCTGTATGGGGCATTATTGTATTATGTTGAGAACCCTCTGTTATTATACATCGCTTCTGTTGGTCAAGTGTCGGCTTCATTCTATCAGTGTGAAAAAATTGATAGCCAATATAAAGTCAAGCTGTACAACAAAGCGTTGTTAATTCTTCGACTGAAAGTCAGCCAAACCATATAAGGCTCTTCGGAAATACACAGCCCGGTGGCGTATGCACCATCACCTGAGCAGACAAACGCGGGAACATACATGCTGTAATATCGAAGCCAAACAACTGGAAGCGAGGATCCAGCTCCTTCGTGGTTCTAAAAAATATTTAAACTCGGTAGCATAGATACGGTAGCATGAGCCATATGCGAACTGTACAACCTCGCGTTATGTTGTTAAAGCAAATGTATTGTGTGGTACCGGCATCAGTCCAAAACTCGTCCACATTGAGGTCAAAGGTGATGTGCGGCTGAAAAGAACGTAGCTCGACACACGAACTCACACAGCCACTAGGGCATGCACCACTATCCGGACGGAGAAAATGAAGCAACATATAGAGCCAGGTACGCTGTTCCCCATGCAGCCATGCTTCTGCTTACGTCGGAGAGGACTGTAACTAAGGCAAACAGTACATGTTATATCTCCTTTTGTTAAAGTTAATCTAGCAATAGTAATTGATCGGTTATTGTTTTCTGACCATTAGTGTGAATGGTCTGTCACCTTTGTTAAAATCAGAAAACATTAAAATAACCTATGCAGCCAACCAATATCACAACTGTGCTATTACAAACTCTCTGCTTGACAGTATAGCAACGCATTTCTTCAAACGGCGACTGGATTTACCTTTAGATTGCACATCTTTTTATGAGCCTCACATCTATTTCACAAGGAGCCGTAACTCAGTTCTTCTTCACGACACGGTCGACGTACGCAGGCTAGGCTGCGTTGCATCATCGAAGCTTCCTGTGTCCTTGGGAGAAAAACGTACGCCGTCTGTCGGTTGTACTTCGACCGCCAGGTCAGATGCTCTTGCGAATTCCCGTAATTTCGTTGAACAAAAGACAGTTGAGGGAGAACTCCGAGACCTGGCAAAGGATCGGTGGGTCGTTGCATGCTTGAGCGTTAGAGAGAATGCAACTTAAACGCACGTTAGGCAAGTCTGCGAAGATGAATCGACTTTAGATTGGTAAACTGTTTCGATGAGTGTTGGGAATCTTGGTAACGAACAAACAATGAGAGTATGGAAAAGAGCACTGTGACGAGGCACTCAATGTTTAACAGCTTTATCGTTGCGTATCGCTGAAGGTGCTCATGTAAGCAGTGATGATAGGTGGGACTGTGAGGTGATGACACCGCAAGCGGTTTCAGTTTTACGGGTATTAGTGAACTTGTAGTGCATCTACATGACTGTAGAATATGATGTGACTACCATTTAAAGTTACCAAACAAAAAAAAAAAAAAATTCACAGAACGCCTAAAATAAAGTTCTCTAAACTGATGATCAGCCATCATCGGCCAATTACTGGCCAGGTAAATTCACCAGCAGTAAATTCTTACCAGTAAATATATTACCCTTAAATTTATCGGCGGTAATTGACCTCTGGATAAAATCGGGTTAAAGTCATCACATCATCTAGTAAGCTCATCGGAAGGGGGGGGTTGATTCCTTCACCTTATTCATGCACAAACCCTTCAGGAACATTAGAATGAATCAATGGCCCACGATAGGCTCGCCCATATCAGGTTATAGCAAACTGGGGTCCCAAAGTATAACCTCTAGAAGTTCAGGCAGTCTCAAAAGCTGATTTATGATTTTATGACTTTTGGGACGGCCTAGAATTCCGTTAATAAGTTTTTGCAGCTTCCTGTAGTGAAGTGAGTGCCAGGCTATATTGGCGACGGTCTGGTGTGTGTTTGAGCGATGTCTGCAAGTTACAAAGTGCTTTATGCATGGCGGAACGACGGCGCCTTATGTGCTATACTGCGAGCTGCGAGTTTCATGGGGGATTCTAGTTTCGTGTGGTTTTCTCTTCTGAAGTAGTTTGCTATTGTATTGAGCGGTGTTTTCTGCTTAATTGGCTGGACAATTTTGCCCAAAATAAAGCGCGTCACTTTCTATCACGCACTACCTTGCTGTATATATTTCTATATTTCAACTAACGTTGACTTGGCAGGACGGTAAGTGGACTGTACTGCATTGCTGAAGGGGGAATGGTCGCATTTAGCTTGTTTAGTTAGTAAATAGAATACCGAGCTGGCCAGTACGTACATCGGGCATCACTACCACATGCACGCATGAAGCATGAACAAGTGTGAACGCATGTACTTGCTCTTCATTCCATAACTAATAAAGGCAAGACGTGTTCTTAACCTCAATGAAGAGCACACATTTAGAGCTGAGAGCCCCAGGCACCGAAAAATACCAAATTATTACTGAGAAATATACCAAATTAAAACCTGCTCTATGTCTGAACAGATCTTGAGATACAAGAAACATGCATGTCCAACATGACGTGTTTCTGTAAAATTTACCGGTAAAATAATCTGGTGTTGAGTTTACAAGCAGCGACAATTATGACATTATTTTTTAGATTATTATTATATGCTGCGTTATATACTACTACTATTAAAACTTTTTTTAAGTTTAGTTACGTTAGATCTTCCCAAAAATTTGAAATTATAGTTGAAGCAAGAAATACAGTTTGATAATAAATATATATTAATAGTAACGTACAATGAATCATAATATTTGCACAGGTAATCATTGCATTGATAATATTGAATTCCAAAGGCAATGTATTTTTCAGGCAACGCGTTTATCATGCGATAACTTTATCAGGTGATGAATTGACCAAGTGATGAATTTACCTGCTCATGTAAATTAGATTTAATTGATAACAAAAGAAAAATAACGTATCATATGCTTGAGATTTAAGCGTTGCAATCTTCGTTGTAATATCTGAAACTTATCACCAAACCGAAATTTCTAGGCAAAGAGCAGATGTCTTAGTGTCTAATGGGACAGAACATCTTTTAACATGAGCTTATGCATAAAATTTTCAAATTTGGGTAAAAGAGCAAAACCCAACAATAGTCATAAGAGAGTTGAAATAATCATCGCTCTAGAAATTAAATCACACGGAGGTCATACTTTTGCACAGAGTTCGTCTATATTTTGTCTGCCTATAACAAAGATAATACAAACCGTTATGGTGCCTAGGGATTGTTTAAATGTCCCTAACAACCCGTACAAGCTTCATTGTCTACTAGTATAAACTACTTCTAGTCAAAGTGACTAACAAAGAGACGGAGAAATTAGACCATTGTATTGAGTTTGCAATACCTGTCTAGAAGTACTTTAATATTTAAATTAGTAGAAATGTTACTATGAGTAAATGACTATATTTTAATGCAATAATCTGTTTGTGAGTTTATCTCTTTATTTATTTTTATGTTTGTCAGCCCATAATTCTGAAAGTTATGGACGAATATTCTTGAAATTTTCAGAAATTGCCAGATATGATAAGAGTTACGACCAAATTTTGGTGATGACTGATGACCAGTTCGTCAGCTTCTGTATTTGACTATATATGACTCTATAGTCTATTTTTTTTCTAGAACATAACTCATAATGTTACGGACGGTTCTACAATATATTTATACGAATTGCTATTATTGCCAGGAGACACCAATGACCAAATTTTGGTGATGATGAAGAACAAATCCAAGTTTCAAGACCAATTTGAATTTTTCGTTAACATTGTTTTGCTTGGCTTGGGTATGCGCTCTCAAAGCGCGTAAATTAGCGCATTGAAGAGAGCTGCTATGAGACAAGGGTTACTTACATTTCTGATGAGCAACACTATCCGAAGAACACAACTAAAAGTTGTCTTATAGCATCAATAGATATATTGTGTTTTGTCCTACATTCTAGCTCAGATATGAGAACATGAAGATCATCTCTCTCAAAAAATTCTGCAAGGCTGACCACCTTAACTTCCCCAATTCAGCCATCGACGGATGGACGTGCAGATGCGACGGGCGCAACAATTCTGCTAATATTTTTGGCTCTTTTATTTAATGATAACATCTTATAACTTGCAAATGTGGCCTTAAAGTATAGGAGAAAAATTACCGAACCTCGCTCAGTTGTGGTTAAATTTCGCAGGACAAAGCGGAATAAGATTAACACAAGCAGAGAACGTTTCTTGTTTAGTACCTGTTCATTTTATATTACGTTCACAATGTCTACGAGGCTCAGTTTTCATTTTGAAGCACAGACTGCGAGTGAAAGGATATTAAATGCTGAAATGAAAGGAACTAAAATATCCATTCACCGAAAATTCCATCAGGCGTAACGCTTTATCAGGCCGTCAGGATGCGCGTAATAACAGAGCTTTCAAGTGGACATGAAATAACAACAAATAAACTGAAGTGACTGACCTTTCCGGCACCAGAGGGGGCGATTTTTTTGTCCTCTTGTCGCTTTCTGAAAGTGGATCATAGCAGCAGAAGCTGCAGCCGGTGCGGGGTGGCAGTGGGAAGGAAGAGTTCGCGCTTAACACGCAACATGGCGGTTGATGAACGTTTCCGTAGGAATAACGTAATTGAAGTAATCAATTCGGCTATAAATTTGGTGAAAAGTTGGCTCTATATGTATCAGGTTATGTTACCTTGCTATAGAGCAGAGTTCCTAACGAGAGGTGCTCGCACCACTAGGGGTTATGAGATGACTTTTTAGGGAGGCTCGCAGTAAACGAACTGACAAGCCCCCACTCCCAGCAGCCTGGATTTATGCTCTCGCCCTCTATGCCATTATGTCAGCATCATTTAGATAACTTTAGGCAGAAGAAGTTAATCGTGCAAGCACGAATAACTGCTGCACATCTGAGGGGCTCAGAAACGGTAAGTTAGTTAGGGTAAGGAAGAATTGCGGTGGCCTCCGAAGCATTGCTCGTTAAGAATCTGACTCGTTGAGGAGGCGTTTGTGCCTGCAGTGGGTGTTGCTACCAATGCTTGTCAAAACGATTTTCAAAAGTGGTCGCTGGCTATGCACCGGACACTTTGGGGGGGGGGGGCAAGGAGGGGGTGGGTCTATTCCAACTGTTCACGATAAAATATAAAAATAAATAAATAAAAAATGAATAAACGGCTGGGTGAGAGCAGTTCTTCGGTCTTTGTGCTTGAATTTCGTGCCGTTGTTTCGCAGGTGAACATTAACGTTCTCTATCAGAAAGTCCTGTTGTAAGAACGTCGTTGAAGCCATTCAAGTACCTGAATGTTCTGTTAGTTGCTCGCTGAGTCGTCTTCGCTCGAGAGAGATGAGTCTTACTTCCTGTAGGCGACGTTCGTATGCCTTTTTTCAATCTAAATAAAATTTGTTACACAAAAATTGGTATAAATTTAATTTGTCATCTTACTGGAAGAAGTTCGGGCCCTCTTCGGTCCCAGGCCATTCTGAGGCACCGCCCAGCATGGTCCAGCATGGCGTATAGGCTGTTAATTTCTTGGCTGGTAGGGGTATTTATTAAAAGTTGTCCATGGGTATAAGGCATAAAAGAGGCTGGACACCATAGACGCAGTGGTGCTATTATAGGAATACAATAGGGCAGTGATTCCTTACAAGAAAGTAAAACGGCCTGGTACGAATAGGGTTACCGAATCTGGCGTTGGATGAAGAGGAGAGCCGTAACACAAGTTGTAGACTATAGAAATGATATCGAAATGAATGTGAAGAAATGAAATTTTGAAATTTGTTGGAAAAGAAAGTCAGGGTTTCGAATTGGAAGTGGAAAAAAATAGAAACTTTGGATGTTGTTTCGCTTATGTAGGTTGAAGGATAGTTATGTATTTTTTTCAAAAATATACAATTTGTCGTAAAATGTCACCTACTAGTGATCTTTCATCATGGCATTAGTTCCCGTTATATGCGCTCACCTTTCTCATACGTTTCACAAGTTTTTATAGCTGTTTGAACATATATCTATACGCTTGAGTGTGGCTGATCAACTGAGCCTAATTTTTCTTGGGTGCAGTAATTACCTAAGAACTAGCTTGACTTCGATTTCGATTTAACTGCTGCGTTTTTTCAGTTAAATATTGTTGTAAAGTACCCACATCTCGTCCCTAGTGATGATTATTTCCAGAAATAGATCCCTACGGTTTTACTTGGATGCAAAGATACCCAGACAATTGGGGGGGGGGGCTCATTTTCTTCACTTCAGTCATAAGGAACTCAAAGGCCAAGACTTGAAGTTTTCCCTGGTTAGCGAAGCGAGTGAAATTTGAGATTATGGTATAGCATAGCCTAGCTCCCAAGTCGATTTTACTTTGGGGAAGCGGAGTTTTATAATGAAGAATAAGGCTAGAAGTATCGAAACTGATCTGAAAATGCTGGATTGATATGCTCAAGTATTGTATCATAGATACTCAAAAAATGAGAATTCCTTTAGATTTATCATTTTAGAATGAAGCCTTCTGCATTTCAATCCATCATTTTTAGATCAGTTTCGATAATTCTAAACTTCCTGAGGATGATTCATGAGTGCATCGAAAGCTTGAATGCATCTTTGTTGAAAAATAAGTTTTTATTACAGCACTAGTCTTATTCTTCAGCATAGCATAGCATAGCATAGCATAGCATAGCATAGCATAGCATAGCATAGCATAGCATAGCATAGCATAGCATAGCATAGCATAGCATAGCATAGCATAGCATAGCATAGCATAGCATAGTATAGCATAGCATAGCATAGCATAGCATAGCATAGCATAGCATAACATAGCATAGCATAGCATAACATAGCATAGCATATAACATAGCATAGCATAGTATAGCATAACATAGCATAGCATAACATAGCATAGCATAGTATATTGAATTAGCTAATCCTCGTTTGGTAAACTTTGGCTTATCTTCTATTGCATCTTCGACGGCTTCTTTCTCAGCTGATCTTAGGCTTCCTGAATTTGGACTATCCTTGTGATGAAACTTTCTAAATGAAAGCAAATAAACCAACGTTAGCATTCTTGAGCATTCAAAGATTTCTCCCATAGGTATCAACATGTATCTTACAGCTTGGGTATTTGAAGCGCCTTTTTATATTCATAGAACATGCAGTGTAGCTGATGCAAATTAATAAATAAATTTCTCGAGGGTTAAACCAAACAAATCAGTGCATCTATGCAACCAGTCATTATTTCTGAAAGGGTGATTGAAATATTAAGAAGCAAATTAATTGAAACTAACAACTTAAAGACTCTCCATTGGTTGATAAATTCCCTCCCATATATCAGCTTTGTAACGAAATTCTTCAGTAACTCCTCTATGCTAAGTAAATTTAACGATACTGTCATCTAACGATAGCGGCAATAATTGGGCTAAAGAAATAAATGTATAATGATCTCTAAATAGTTCTAAGATGAAAGCCAATTTGCAGCACAAAATAATCACCGTAAACACGAAGAAATTAGTGATGGAATATAGTAAGCCGCACTGTTTTACCCATAGCAGCATTGCTTTCAGTAGTCCTTGTAGAAGGTAGCGAAGATGACGAGGTAAGCTATATATAGGAGAGAGGTGACCGGTATTCCCTCAGTTGCGCACCGGCTGTGCCACAGGTAACATAGTTCATAGGGACCTGCGCGACTGCATGCCGTGTATCTCCGTCACATCGAATGAAAGAAAAAAAAAAACTTTAAGCCATAAAAAGTTTATCGCTAGCTGGATAAACATCGCAACAAAGCGATCGAACGTTCAACGATTTACATCGATAATAGTTACTGCATAGAAAACATTACAATACGTTTCCCAAAAGTGTATTGAAAAAAGAAAAAACAAATATTGTAGACAAAACAAACCGAATTTTGTGAAGTGCAGAAAGTGCCCAAGTGATTCTGGAGTATTGGGAAGCCTACAGGCACCGCAGGCAACATGAAGATCCAACTTCTGGTGAGTGGCAATGGCAGTAATATAAGTGTTGCATCACGTTATGTATGATCGAGCTATGGGGTCGTGACGGTGCGGTTAAGGTGTGTGACGTTTATGTGCGTGTTATGCGCCCATGCAGAGTCGTCTATGTTCTTTCGGAATGATTATTGTTGTGGTTATTAATAACGGTCATGCGATTCTGTCACGATAATATTCACACTGCTCCAGTTAATAATGCGTATTCCGCATTACTGCTTTAGATTAAGTAACACTTTACATAACTGCTGAAAAACACTCTCGTAAAAACAGCATTACGAAGGCAATCGCACACGGACACTTGCCTGGTAAAAGGTTTATGTAGAACGATTTCTACTGATATCTACATCACCGTCTCACCATCAATAGTCACTCTTTGCCCCACTAGTATGACGACATTGGAACATGCATTAGAGTTAAGACATTGCTTAACATAAAGCACAAACTAATACACTTTACTTTATTCCTTCCGTCATGAAGTTCATGTCATGCAGCTACATATGGGCCCAACATGTATGAATGGGTTTCAATTTCTAGGATTTAAATGAACTAAGATCCTCATTAGCTTTATTTGTTTGGAACATTATTCCCCACCAGTTAATATGTTACTGTGGATCAAGTTCCTGAACATTTACCGCACCAAATTAATCGGAAAATTAATCTCTGTACATCCGTCGTCGAGAAATTGAACGTGGCAAATTCATCGTCGTAAGAGTCGTCGAGTAAATCTGTTACTGAAAAAATTTACCGCCTGGTAAATTTGCTACCTGGCAGATTCGCTGCCTGGTAAATTAATAGTCTCTTAATTTATCGCCTGATTAATTAATTGCATAGTAAATTTACTGTTTAGTAAGTTTATTGTCTGGTAAATTCCTTGCCTGGTTGATTCACTGCCTGATAAATTCATTGGTTGATAGGTTCATTGCTTGGTAAATTGATCGCATAGTAACATCATTATTTTGTAAATCCATCCCTGGTAAATTTGACCTACCGGGAAATAAATTTACAAAGTGATAAAATTCATTAGGCGATTAATTGACCAGACGATGTATTTAGCAAGATAGATATTGCGGCTCCGACGCCAAAGGTACGGCTGACTTAATCACTTAGAGTTTCTTCATTCTGGATCTGGAAATCGATCTAAGCCATGATAAAATATTGGCCTTATGAGCATGAAAATGACCGGGCATTGATTCAACTTCTTCACTGTCATGTTTGATAGCTGGGAGCATTGGTTATTCTGTATTACTCTTTCCAGTTATTATGTTATTTAAGCTAAGTGTAAATTGTAGTAAGTTTCAGACAGAAGTTATAGACATCGAGTGTATTGTACCAATTTCACTACATTATTCAATGTTTACAAAGCTGTAAAACTGAATATTAATTTGCATGCGGAGTATGTTGAAATACGATACATTACGCCAATTTTAAAACTGTAATATCCATCAGCACATCTCACCTGCTTATCCAACATGGTGCTGCAGAATAACATCACCATCTTTACAATAACAGTAAATCAAGTTTACACTATGCGCGTCTGTGGCACAATGCTTGCTCTTTCTTCCCATCTGTGGCTGCCTCGATGAGTTCTTTCTTTTCTGCTGTACGATATCTATCACCCTTTCATCTCTTAGCAGCCAAGACAGCTTTCAGAGCTCGACAAAGACTTCGAGGCACTCGAGGCAGAACATCATCGAGTTACAGCAGGACTCGTTCCAAAGACGAGCAATAAAGAAACAAAGAAAACACCGCTGTAATTGCAAGAGAGATTACGCGTGGAAGACATTGATACGATGTTATAAAATGTTATGGGGGGCATTAGGAACCCAGTGGGGCGGAGTGGCGGATTACGTTACGGAAAAATTTCTCTCCGTCATTGAATGCCTTTAATGTAATAGGATAACAACTTGCGCTTGAACGGAACTGGTGAGGCTCAAGAGGAGTAAATGTTCAGTAATGACGAGGTTACAGCTCAAGATACAAATACATAGAAAATGGTGCACCCCTGGTACTGACATCATTAGGAAGCTTTTTAATAGACAGCATTAAAAAAATAGGGATTATTCCCTTATAAACTGTGGTTTAAGGAAAAGTATTAACAATTGAAAATTTAATTCTGTAGAGAAAGATGGGATTCTGTCACGTTTCTCTGAAGCAGCTCAGGGTAAGCAGGATATGATACCGCCACAGTCAAATTATGTTTACTCATTGTAGTAAAATTGAAAAAGAATTCGCGCATGCGGTTGAAGAAAGCCGCAGCATGTGTGGTAAAAAAAATTACTTTGCGGCTGGTGCGCATTAATTAGTTCTGCAAACTTATTATATGCGTCTGTCTTTGTATGAAATTCATTCTTTATAACAAAGCTGAGCAATTGGAGCGGGTCTCAGTTTACTGATGGTGCCTAAACTAACAAAGTTTAATGATGGCAATCACTTGCGGTCCCATTACCTGACACTGATCGTTACACTTAATATCCTGTAACAATAGTAATGTCTCGCGACTGGCACATCTTTGCAAACACCGTATCAGTTCTAACAGATATGTCATATTTCGTTGTATTCTTTTACCGTCTCGCACATTCATTTTTTCGTACAGCTCGTGATAATTTAATAATCAGTTAATGATATATGTGTAAAATATCCGAATTAATAAATTTGTTATTGTTTTTATTTTCCATTTTTTGGTGGATACATATGTTTAATTGTTGAAAATTGTAGTAGCATAATAGTTGTTGTTATTATTATTATCATCAAAACCGTTACGAACAACCCAATGAAAAATAGTGCTAGTTGCCCGTAAAATAAATATTCTACTAGTAAATTCCTTAAGCTGAGCAACATTTTTCTTCACTGGGATCTTCAGCGGCCGGATTGTAAGTTTAACTAATTCTTGTTTATGTTTTCACATCGTTCAAGAAGCGAGTCTCAATGAGTGGGGGCGAAATTATTTACAGACAATTAAAATAAAGAGAGGACCTTGATATAATTGGGTTCAAAATTTTTATATCGAAGTAATAGATGCATGAGCTCTTAATTTACGATTGCATAAATCGACTACCCGAAGTAAAACTTTTGGACTTGAATTAAAAAAAAAACTTATTCTGTTAAGCATTTTACTACATCGAGGACGACCTATAAGGTCTTCACCCAAATAAAAAGCCGTATCCGAAACTGATTTAAACGGTGTTTAGTGTGACACGCAGCATATTATGCTGTTAGGGCACTTCTGCCAGCCACCCAATGCTGGGGGTTCAGCCAAGTTGCTTCTTTCCAGGCCACCTTAGCTACAGAAACTAACCCTGGAACCCAAGCGAGTCCAGCGTACAATTAAAGCAAGGCGAAGGCTGCAAAAAGAGACTAAAGGACGTTAGTGGCACAGTTTTTCTTTTGGTTTACCAACAGCCTGACCTGGATCCCAGCATTATATATCTCCTGTAAGAACAGGCCGGTAAAAAAGTGGCAAGGAAATGACAGAGGAAATAACGAAGTTTCACGGCGCTTTCTGAAGGCGCAGAAGAAGAAGAAGAGAACAGGACATGAGCAAGCAGTGACCTGATTGCGAGGCAATGATATGATGGGTGCAGGCAATAATGGGTTAAGCAGTGACCTGATTGCGAGGCAATGGTATGATGGGTGCAGGCAATAATGGGTTAGCCAGATGGGATGTCGAGCAAGTCAAATGAGAAATGTGCTAGAAAAATTGCTGTTCAGCTAACAGGATCTACATATTCTTGAAACCGGTAGCCATTAGAAGGAAATATGCATGGGTATGAAATGGATGGAATTACTGACTAAAAATTTTGGTGGTATATGCGATTTTCCATACAGCATCAAAAGCTTGAGCAAAGAAAAACAAAATTTTTAGTATTAAAGGAAGTTGATAGTATCCTAGATAGGTAACTAAAAGACGTCACAACAGAAAGTTTGCAAATTTATTCAGACAACGTACTGCAACAGGTAGTTATTATCGATGACCTGTATTACCGGCATTATATTGTATGTATATGAGCAGAGAAGAAGCGAAATCGTCTAATGAAAATTAAGGAAAATCCGATCTGCAAGAGCAGTTCCTCAAGCGAAAGTTTGGAGCAAAAACAAGTGGACTGCAGAGGCGGTTCTGTGGCACGCAGATTTAATTAAAATCAGACTTCCAACGATCCAAGTCGGATCTTCTTTGCATTTTATGGCTCCATAATAGCAGTGATTGAAAGGGATCTGCGTCACTAACTGCAGCCCGGGTGGTAGTCGGCGTGTGTTTTTGAGGTTGGGAAGTTGAATTTTTAATAACTTTTGACGATTTCTACTGGGCTGATAAAACTGTGATTATTTTTCAACTCATCTGCTAGTCTAGTTCTTCATAGGTGATGCAAAAAATATAGACAGTGACTGCTGCACCCATCGCTTTAATATAATCACGCATATCGTTGTAAAGATTTCGTTGTTTTTATTGCTTTCGTGCCCTATAAGCAAGATTATATCTATTTACATCAAGCTTTTTCAGCCCTTCCCGTAATTCAGCATTCACGAAATACTGCGCGATGACTAGCATACTCTCCCTATATCTGTTGATTTACTCTCACGCACGTAAAATTTACGAAAGCCAAAGCTTCAGCAGAGCACAAGGCAAAACCTAATCCGCACCTTATATATGTACGTATTTACCCGAACCTCCATCACTCGAACGATCTTACACCTTCAAGTGTTGATGATGGGAAAGAAATATGTGAGAGCGATAACCAACGTGCGTGGGAAAATTACGTACAGCTGGGAAGCTCACGTGCAAGAAAATGCATAAGTTTGACCATGCGCTGAAGGAATGATGGTGGGGCCCGTGACAGCTCTCTGATGCAAGCGCACTTTCGGCCCGTGTATAAAGAGTGGAACTTATTCCTTTGAAATAAGTGTAAACTTTAGGCGATGTTGAAGTCGACGTAAACTTGTGATCTCTCAAGTCTTCACGGAAAAAGCTCATTGGGACTAGAGTTGGAAATTTCAAATTTACTGAATAGGGTTTTACTGCGAGCTGTAATTTTAGTATTGTTACTTATCTCTCGATTCTTAACAGTATCAATATCCTGGGCTCTCCAGCCCTACTGTGCACTGAAAATAACTGAATTGAGTTCAGTGAGTCAGCAGCAGAGATTACTACAAAAAGTTTTGGAATAGAGTATTAGGTAACTCTTAGTTTGTTCTGTAAAACTCTACAGCAGTGAGTTACTCGTGTAATGCCCAAATGTGACTTGCAGTAATTTATTTTTTATTCTCGTAATCATGTAGCCATGAAAATTAGTACAGCATCTTTAGTGAAGTGTCTGCACGTAAGAATGGACGGTGGTACTTGAGAATACGAGCACATAGGGTTATGATCATCCCTTTTTTTCGCTCTTATTTTTCAATATTTTCATAATGCTTTATTTCATGACCATTAAATATATATTGCTAATTTAACTGATAGAACGAACTGAGTCTATGTGAAACAGAAAGGCCACATCGCCATAGTAAGCTTCACGATATGAGACCAGCAGCATATACCATCAGCAGGTAACATGGAGGACAGCCTGAAGGTGATTTATTATGAACGTGTGGCGCTCCGGCGAGAGCCGAGGATAGAAAGCGCTAAATCTATATTCCCATGCAAAGATCCTGCACTGATGTGGTATAGTAATTCTGCGAAGTTTGAAAAAATGAGATGAATTTGTACCTACCTCACCATACTACCATGTTTCATTTTTGCAAGATTTTCGGTTACGATTTGATAATAAAATTTAGATTGGAGAAATTGATATTGCAACAGATTATCAATCAGAAAAAAAATTGTTGCAATGTATATACGTCTATGTATGGCAACCAACTACCCAATGAAGAGAAATGCTCAATATGGCATTCTCACCTACCTGAAAGTATATTCTCATATCAGTGTTTCGTGCATGCAATACTACATTTTTACATGTTTCTTCTGAAACCTTGAAAATGAAAGAACAGCAACCTTCAGTATATAACTATACTACTGCTTAGTAACGTAATTCATTTTCATTATCACTGACTCATATTGCTGTGGTGATATCAACCTTACACATTTATGAACTAGTATAAAGTTAAGTTACACGGATAATTAATAAGCAAGATTTATTATAACTCGAGTTACTGAAATTCACAGTAACGGTGAAGCCTGTTAGACTTATGGTTCGATTGCTGCTAAAATTCCATTCGTTCAGTTAACTTCCATAATGAATCGACGATCTTATTGCACTCTTTTACTCCTAATATTACACATGTTTGCGTAAATGAATTGTAAATCTGAAGGGTCTATTACTTGGGGCGTAATCGTTATTGCAATTGCTGTAGACTTAAGGCGGTTTTACACTTTGGATTCTACTTCCTGTAGGTAATGCAAAGTGCTTGAATATTTTATTGCGTCCTTGATAACTGTGTATCCATCAAAAATTTGATCAAATATTAGCCCTCATCTTAGCTGGACTTTGGTAAGTTTCAGTGGTGATATTAGGAAAATCTCTCTTAATGTGGAGTGCAATTAGCTCTCCAAAGTTGTTCATTTATGTGATGTTTACAATAAAGCAACGAGATACAGTATTCGAAAATTTTATGGTGCGTATACATGAAAGACTGTAGTGTACTCCTGCCTGTAGCGCCAATACGAGCGTCCCAGGATCGGTGCTCGAGACGCGTTGAAGTCACATGCTAATGCGTAATACATAGACTCTCAATTTCCCTGAGGTGTATTGTCCGAACGCTTTCTCTACACGCTACACCTTATGTTGCAATAGGGAATTGACAGTAGCAGAATAGTGTTTAGTGTTGGCAATGAAGAAGACCTATTCTAAATGTTAACTATTTAAATGATATACTAAATCCAATATTTGCTGAATGAAACTACTACCAGCTGGCTAGATAAATAGACAAATCCATAGATTTTCTAATGAGTGAAGATATTTAAGAATGATTGCTGCTGCAGTCGATTTTGAAGATTACGTCAAAATGTTTGTAGCTTAAGTAGTAAAAAAAAGTTTGAATAGAAAACACGAGAAAATAAAACAAATCTCATCGTTTGAAAGTCGCACTTTGATTTATATAGTCCAATGTAAAAATTTAGTCGACGAAATTTTCAGCAATAATTTGTAATTTCGTTGCATGAAAGCTGATGATATCTTAAGATCACTGCAGTGAAATAGAATATTATTGTGGAAAATTTAAAATGCTGCCAAGTATTTAGTAGGGACATAAAGCAAGTTATTTTTCAAGGTAAATTAAAATAAGGAAACATATTTTATACCAGCGTACAAGACAAATATTTCAGGTACTTCCAGAAAGAGCAACACTTTTTATCAAAAAGTAGGAGCATAGTCATCAGTTGCTCATTTATGGTTCCCAATTGAGCACCAGTTTTCTGTCTGCCTCTATACTTATGAAAATTATTAAAAACGAAATTATTCGTGACTTAAGGTATAAGTACGTGTCATTGATTCATTAAAGATGAAATTATTGGTGATACGAAGCATAGATATAATAGTTCTCTCAATACATGTTGCAATTAAGAACGATATTTCTCATACGGCAAAGCACGTTCAAGCTTCGGAGAAAGCTGCAAAAATGATGTAGTTCAGGTGAAAATATGGTACGTGCACCAATGATAGAATTCACCCTGAATTTATAGATAAATTTCTACACGTATATAATTTTAAAGTAGCTATATAGCAAAAAAAGATATGCACTTCGGCAACTTGAAAAAAAAATTACAGTGCAGGACAGATGTGCGTACAGCATCCTTGCCTTCAGACTGAATTCGCCTGTATCGGCTGCAGTTTACCGACGGCCGTTTTTACCACCTTGGTCACTCTCTACGAGTCGAAAATTAGAAAACGAGCATAGTTTTTGTGACCAGTAGTGTGAGCTGAGACCCTAAGCTACAGGCTCTCAGTTGTATTCCTATCATGACGAGCAATGATGATAAAAAACAAAGACATCGACCGAGGCAAAAACTCGCCGACGAGACACTTTCGGTTGCCGGAAGGGAAGAAACTCACCGGAGTGCTCTCAGAGTAGGCCATTTTCTCGAGACAATTATGTATATTGCATGGTTGCAGCATGCGCTCAGTAAACTCATTTTCTATGAAGGGAAGCATCCGTTTTTTACTCGCGGAACTGGTCTGAAGGGCCACAGAAAACTTTGATCAGTCCGTACCTCTAGGTCTTCATTCAGCGAAAGTGCTCTTTGATGAGGCGTAGAAAGTGGCGGCGCTTTGGTGTTTATATTTGCTAATGCTCCAAGTCAGGAATCCAGATTCTGGGAATTTCTGTTGAGGATTTCAGGGAAAATACACAGAGGTGACATTTATGAATTTATTATATGAATTTATGGAACAACGGTTCAGTAAAATAAAAATTTCATATCATCGTTTCCTTCTTGACGTAATTAAACTTGCCCGATGCAACAAGGCAAATTTTTATTTTACATATCCATCAGTTAATGACAGTTATCGGTCAACTTTCGGAGGTCTTATCCATTGGAAGGAGGGAAAATAAAAATGGCAGGAAGATCGCACATTTGCAATGAAACGCGTGTATATTCAAAATTCATTTAAATTTCGCTCAAAGATGGCTACAGTGGAGCTTCATGAACAATATTTTTAAGTTTATGTAAAGATCCATACGGTGCAACAGCTGAACTATATTTTGAACTTCAATTAGGGATGACTATAGTGGAGCTACCTGAAGTATTTATGAGGAATTTCAAGAAATATTATTCGCATGAGAGACGGACTGATCGGCAGGCCGAGGCATGCTCCTAAATTCTCTATGCATTCCCACTTTCTTTTACTTTTGTACGCTTCAAGTATAACTCTCTCGGATCCTGTCTTTCTACAGAGTAACATGGTTAATATCCTCTATAAATCGCTTTAGTATACTTTACGAGAAGCTAATTTTGGGAAAACATAAATTATGTTACACCAAATCTTGACTGTTGAAAACTAGTTTATAGAAAATCGATATCATACCGTTTTGAAGCTGTTAGATCAACAGTACAGTTGCATTATTGCAAGAACTTGCGCATAGCATACCCGTCACTAGCTTACTAAACGGTTGCCTGTTCCATATAATCAAACTTCAGTAGGGAAAACCATTCCCGCTGCAAAGAGCGGGAATGGTTTACATTACTCCAGTAATGTAAACAGTCGCCTGTTGAATATAACAAGACCACAGAAGCGGGTAAATAGTTCCCAATTGCAAACAGTCAGATTCCAGTAACGTAAATAATTACCGGCTGAAAATAATCAGATCCCAGTAGGATGTAAACAGTTCCCCGTTGGCAACAACCACAGCCTGGTAATATAAACAGTCTCCTTTTGAATACAGCCAGATCTCAGTAGAGCGTAAACAGGTCCCCGTTGCAAACAGTCAGATTCCCGTAATGTAAACAGTCGCCTGTTGCATATAACCAGACCCCAGTGGAGTAAACAGTCCCCACTGGAAGCACTGGAGCAAAAGTCCACTCTCTGCACACATAACAAACAGACCCGCAGCGTCCGGCGAGGCGCAACTTTCACTGTGATCTCGGCAAGAGCAGCTAATTTAAAGCTGTTTTTTTAGGGATAAGCCCTGCCTGTGGACAGCGTTTTTAACGAGAGCGATCTATTTCATTTGCATAATAAAGAGCGGTGCGAGGCAGCCGCAGCTTGTTGTGTATGGAAAGTATGTAGAACAAAGAGAGACAGGGTACTGAAGCAATTACTTTGCCTTATTAATATTAATCAATGCTTGTACAGTTACTTACTGGTGATAACTTATAATAGGTATGATTTACTGCAGCAATTAGCTTGGAGTAGCGAGGCCGCCGAGATTTGGGTATGTTATAATGCAGAAGTGGCAATGTATTGAGCGTTTCACGCTGGCTGCGCTAAATCGAGAAGAGTAAAATCTGAAAAGAAGACGGTAGCTACCGTTTATAAATTTTCTCCTTTTTAGTTAAGCTTGTTCGCCTTTTCTAGCTATTAAAAGGTGAGTGGCAGCTGCTGTAAGCATTAGGCAGCATTACAGTCATCAAACGCGAAAGGAGTTTAACGTCTAGACCAAATTTATAAACAAATTCGAATGACGGTGAGGGTAGAATTGTTACATAGCTAAAGTGGTAAATAGATTTACTCACGATAAAAACAGGCTTTGTGTCATTTGGTGTCACTGAAGAAAAAGTCATTAATTTTACTATGCCCTACGCAAATTGGAGAAACTTTGAATCAAGAGCTATAACACAGCTTGAATGCGCGTATAAGTAGTCCTAGAGCTCTGTTTATTCTTTTCTATTTTTTCTGTACTCCCTCAGATGTTCAAATGGTTTTGATATAATGACAATAGCTCATAGAGAACCAGAGCGTGAGTACCAACTACTGTCTGAGAATGAGTCTGTTGGGTGCATCTACTGCTAGCTGTCTAATCTAGCTAAAATTCTGCTTGCACAGGATAAAACCCATCACATTTATGGGTCAGATGTCTTTTACTATAGACAGAAGTCAACGCCCTCAACTAGCTTCTCTGAACGTAAACATCTTCTCTTTCATGCTACAAGCAGCAGGTTGGTCAGCCGCCACGCACGTGACAGCACTCGAAGCATCCGCAAGGGTGCATTACATTGTTTATTATTATCATCTCTGCACGTGTTTTTCCCATAGTGTTATTGCAGTGCTCGGTACGCAAGCATGGTTGCAACACTAAGGTTGTGATACAACCCCTATAATATTGAAGTGTAGTACATGAAAAGGAAGGCTTACAAGGCTGTAATGAACGTTCAAAGACCTTCTCTATGTTTGCGTCATAACATTAGTCATGACAAGTTTTTGTTGAGATAGAGATGGTATTAACTCGAGTAAATTAGTAATATAAAGATAGCCTTATAATGTTTGGAAAGTCCACGTCGAAATGGGAATACATGGAAAACGAACGTATGAAGCTAACTTAGATTAAAAAGGCTACATTATATACGTAATTACACACACTTGAAGTTGAATTTAAAGATTACACGCATTCAGTTGCACGCTTACGCGTAAGCGTTGAGGTACCTCGCACGTACTGACAAAATTGAAAAGAATGAACGCAGATCAAAGCCATTAAATGACGTATGCCATTACAGCAAGTATCATATTACCATCTAAGACTTCGATCATAATTTTGATTATACTGGACTGCTGCAGTTATGATCGATCACCTGCCGTCTCCTGTAAAATTAGTTCGAACAAAAGCAGTTATAATGAACGTTGTACTGTAGCTAAGTATTGTCTTACAAATACAAAAATAAATATTTGCAATAATACAACCTTTGGGTTCTCTCGTAAGTTTTGAATTTAGTATAATCATTATTTATACTCAATATTATAGTAATCATTATGCAACAGAATGAAAAATACAGCCGTTACATGCTATAAAAGCTTGCACTTAGTAATACTAGTAGTAGTACAGTAGTGCATAGTAGTAATAGCTACAGCATAATGACCGGCTAACATTACTGGAGGAGATCTTTCATACTATTTACGTAAAGCTTCCTGACTTCAAGGATATTTTCTCTCGTAAGGTTGACCCAGACTTTATTACCTGTTTGTTGTTCGGTAGCAAACTTACAATAGAGATTATGTACTAACGCATAGTAAACAGGCTTAAAAAATATAGCTGCAGCATCAATTGCGAGACCCGAGAAAGTGTCTTGTGAAGCCAAAAAAGTATGAAGAAACTTCGATCAGTTTTTTACAGTGATTATCTAACAAAAAATACAAAATCTTTCTGTGTTAACAGATAATAAAGCTACACGCATGCAACGTATGCATCAGAATACAAGCGATTAGCTCAATCAAAGCAGTTAAGGAGCTTAGAATGATACAGCAAACTGGGCATGACGGTCCTATGCGCCAGCTGCTCTCCCTATGTCGTCCTGAGCGCCGGATGGTTGTTTACGTGCGCGAAAGGTATCGTGTCATAATGGTGTTCAGGTACAGGTAAGACAGGTAGATATTGGTTTAAGCTGTACTTGCTTGATACAGTTTTATAGATAGTTTAATTTCAGGTAATTGATACGTGCACGCTTGATTACCGAAGCATAGACCGCAACAGTACTTGACTCTTAGGCCCAAGTGGCCTCTGACGCTGGCGGCAAAAATGGGATTTTCTCAAGAGCTATTATAAACATATCCAGACACGGTCATGCAGGCAAGCGCCCAAGTGCGTCCCCGCCGTATCCAAGATACCTTCTCCGCTAGAAAAATGTTGGGTACCTTGGAATTTTTTTCTTCAGTATCAGATAGGGGAAAAGAAAAGCTCTAGAAAAAATCCATTTTTCCGTTGCCGACTTTTGGCCGCCAGCGTCCGACCTAAGCGTCAAGTATTGTTGAGGTCTCTGACCGAAGGTATGTTATTCTGCAGCTAATTGGGGACGGGATTGTGTTCTTGAAGAGCTCTTCGATTGGCAATCCCATACCATTCCCACTAGCCTGGCATAATTATCTCGAAAGTAATATTTCTTTGGAATGAAAACAATGCATATCGTCTACCAAGAAGTAAAAATTTTGAACCTGGATAATAAAATGATATTTAAACAAATAGCGCTTGTAATAAGAACTCTCTGTATTTGTAACTGTAGCAGAAAAATATCTTAACTCTACGAAGAATAGCGTACTGCATAAATAACATTTACAAACAATGCTAGTCCTAAAGGCCAATAAGGCCAATGGCATTGTATTAGATTCTTGTAGAATGAATATAATATCAAACTATTGATACGCTCGATGAAAATTAAATATGGTAATGGTACAAATATGCGTCGAAAAAATATACCTATATCTTTCAGAAGTCGTACAAAGTAAGAAAAGATACTGAATGATTTTCCGGGCTGCTGAAAACTGTTTCACAGGACAAGCACTACTAAAAAGACGAAATATGGTTATGCGCGTGGTAAAGGGTTAAGTCGCATTTTATTTTACACTAGTGGCCCATGCCGTCATTATAAATGACGGCAAAAAATTAACACTTCACCAAAACCCCCCGCCGTCTTTTGGGCTTCCTCATTTTTCCCCTATCTAATACTGAAGAAAAATATTCCGAAGTATCCAACTTTTCTTTTCGCTTTTTGAAATTTGAATTTTCTCCTATCTTATTAGTTCTATTTTTCCCCTATCTAATACTAAAGAAAAAGATTCCAAGGTACCCCACTTTTTTTTTTACATTTAAAATCTGAATTTTCTCCTATGTTATTAGTTCTATTTTTCCCCTATCTAATACAGAAGAAAAAGATTCCAAGGTACCCCACTTTTTTTTTACATTTTTGAAATCTGAATTTTCTCCTATGTTATTCCCATAGAGCGTGACAGGAAAGATATAAATATATAAATAAATA
>LQNS02007215.1:16404541-16424229 GCA_001587735.2 Parhyale hawaiensis
CTACTTCTGACGACCGATGAACAGCGACCGGCACGCTCCACTGGCGGCACTCCCAGGCTTGTGCAAGTCACTGTAGATATTTCAGTCATTCCCATATGTTTTTACAACGGTGCCTGCGGACGAACGGAACCATAAAAATGCTGCTTCACTCAAGGAGGATGAAGCAGTGAAAGTGTCCATGAGAGGACACCTAAGACGAAAAGAACCCAAGATCAACTTAGAGTCAAGACCCTGATAAGCTGAAACGTGGATCGCAAAAATGCGTGTTTAGTATGCGCCAGAAATAAGTGACTGTAACTCAATTTTGGGTTTCATAACAGTATTTATACTCTACAAACACTGCGGTGCAGTTGTGAATATGATGATGAGATAGTAAATATTTATTGTAATGCAAAATACAAAAGTGCAAAATGCAATTATTGCAATGAACCATAATCATGCTCTCTCACTTACTGGGGAATGAAGCAGTGAAAGTATCCATGAGAAGATATCCAAGACGAAAAGAACCCAAGATAATGTAAGATTTAAGACGCTGATAAGTTAAGAAACGTTTATCGTAAAAATTACACGTTTAGCATGTGTTAGAAATGAGCATTCTGCAACTCTTTTTTGAGTTTCATAACGAAGTTTCTACGCTACAGATATTGAGCCTGTTTTGCTGTTATAGTTATGATGTAGCTGCAAATAGGTATACTGGGTTATAGCCTATGTGTCCAATGTCATTATTGTAACTATTATTACTCATTAGTGAAAAATGAAGACAGCCTTCTCCTAAAACTCAAGTAGCAGGTAAATATGGAATAGTACCTACAACATTGCACAGAAGATTTGAGAGTAATAAAAAAGATACACGGGAGGAAAGTTCTGGTTTGTTGGACCCGATTGCAGCTCTAATTAAGAGCATGCTTTAGTGAAAGGGCTAAGTTACTAGCTCTGCTAGTTTGAGCTAGTAGTTTTAGTACAATTTTTTGTCTAGAAACGGAAACGATTTGTAGTTCAAGCTATTAGTTTAAATAGTGAGAGCGTTTTGCATACATACTGTATATACAGGTGGTACAAATGGATCCTCCAGTAATTAAAAGAAATGTATTTCAATAATAAATAAAACTACAGTAATGAAACCCACGGGCGTACAATTCGATCTTCATCAAATACACCAAAGAATCTCTAAAAACTGTTTTTCCAATAAATAATAAGGGCTGGGACACGAGGGAACCGCCCTCCAAAGAACTAATCGCCTCCACACGCCCCTGCTCTAAACAAAACAAATTTAGACACACGCCTGCAGCTCTTTGCTCATTAGCCCAATCATTTGCTTGGCAGACTGTGTACCTCTGCAGACTGTGTTGGTCACAGACTGTTTGCGCGCTGGCACGGTGTCTGCCGCGCATCCGGTGCGCTGGGAGCTCAAATATGCGGATCGCCGACTGTCATTTCGTTGGTAAACTCATTTTCTAAACTAAGAAGTTAGAGCTTTTTGGTGCAGCGACTGTAGTTAACGTCGCAGTCGCTGTACACTTTTTGGAATACTGAGAAGAATGTGTCATGGCAGGTTCATATAGGTTAGATTAATCAAGAATAGCTTAGGCCCAGTTCACACGTCATCCATCTCAATGCGTTCGCTCATCCACTTGTCCCAATGTCTTACTGTGCTCTTGAAAAAGCAGAAGAATGCACCATTTCCTTAGTTTAATTTCACTCCAAATTTGAAAACAAGATGTCCGTAACTTGCCTAGTGGCACTTAGGAAACTCATTTGACGTAAACTAAGTTGTGCAGACGACGATGTTCCTACACGTTCGAACGAGTCAACAAGTGAACGCGTTGATATGAATGAGGTGTGAACGCAGCCTTAGACTAGTTATTTATGATAGGTTCAGTTTAGCTGGAATAGGTCTCTATCTTTACTTATAGTTATAGGCGCACATATTGTAACAGAATCGAAGTAAGCCGCATACTAAGCAGGCATCTATGTCGCTCTACCTGCAGTTTGTTTACACTTGTGGCACTTGGATATTTGTCACATTAATATATTTTGTGAATTCAAAACATTACTGCATTATTCGTTGTTGCCTAAAAATATTTATTACAGTGGAATCTGAGTCAAATGTCACACATACTTCTATCTTTACTGTCTTTCAGTTTGCCAATGTATCGTTCATCGACAGTCTGAAAATCATAGAGCACGACAAAAAAATAATAATAAAAATACAAAAAATAAGAACTGCTAAATTATACTATACAATGGTGCACATACAGCAGTTATATCATTAATGGTTACCACATTTCATATACATATTCAAAGCCATCACTATTGCTTCCAGTCAATGCAAATAGTCAACAAGAGCTAAGAATATTTATTGGAGGGAAAAATAAATAACGTTTAAAAATCAATGACAATACCTCTGATAAATTTCTCTCATTACTTCCGTTACGTGGGTAGAGAAAACCCATGAACGTCGTTGATTGTCTGCAGGCATCGTTTCCTAATGATCCAACAAGAACATCTTCCGTAGAACAAGGCACGCAAAATAAAATAACTTCCAATGATGATTATATTGTTCAACTTCGCAAGGAAGGAAAAAACGTTCACAAATTCCTCAGTTACTTTGACAGGGGCGCAGTACATCGAGGCAAAGCATTTCTTCAGTCAAATTTGGTAGAGACAAACAGAGCTAGCACTCTGCAGCATAGGTACATGCGGTGGCTGCAGACAATGCTGCTAAAGCAGCTACCGAAGCACTGCCGTGTTTACTCGCCGCACCTCCAGAGGACCCTTGGGCGCGGGACGAGAAAAATCGGCACCGGCAGGGAGTGCAACGCCTCCGTGGTTGCATTCTTCAATCCATTATTGAAAACCATAATGAAGTTTTTCTCAAAATAACTGAATATCCCGAACGGGTCATAACTGCGTGGCAAATCTAAAGGCAGCAAATGACAAATACGGTTTGCTGGCTGCTTAAGATTGACCAGACAAGAAAATACTTTTTGTGTAATAAGAAACTGAAAACAACGCTATACTTTCATCTTGGTGTTATCTAATTAAGTACTTTAAGAATATATTCTCTAAGTAGTGAAGCATCTAAATGTTAAATAAAACAGTTCTCCAAATAAATCTGATCTAAAGTTCATAAAGTGCTAGGATTTTCCGAACCTGAAATTTTATGAGACGCGGAGCGAGATTTTATTCGAGAACTCTTTCCTGTAAAAACCTATAATCTTCGAGCGGTTCTTTTATAACATCCCGAGAAGAACCTTTGGGACGTGGTATTCCTCGTATAGACGATGAATTTACGACGACTGTGTTACATCCTTTAATGGACTCCGTGATCTTTCCAGGAATATGTAGAATGCCGCGCAGCCGACCATATCACTAGTGATTCAATATAATAACTGCATGAGACGCCAATTTTCTATGAATAACAATGCCTGTTATTACAGTCATTATGTTAAATGAAATAGAAATATCTAGTATGAACTCATCTGCTATAAGGAAGAGCACGAGGGTCTTAATTCTGTGTCCTTTCCACCATAAATGCGTTAAGCTTGGAGTCTCGCTTCGGGTACTTTTTCAAGATTTGGAATGCAAATAAGTCTTCATGTGTAAGAACTTTCAAGGTTTTTTTCACATTTGGTATATGCCGGTATCCCTTGGAGTGATATAGCAACTCACATGCCAGTTTGCCAATCCACATTGAGAAAATTGAGAAAAAATAATTAAACCGAACGGCAATGAATCACTCTTACAATCAGGATACACTATATACAGTACTTGATATATTTTATTATGATTCCCCATTATGCTCTTCCCAGTACTGCGGCAAGTTTGGCCAACGAACTCAGTAAAATGGAACCTACGGAACTGGGAGTGATTCAAAGGATGCCATGAAATTACTACAGTGCGGGTGCTTTCAGTCCATGGCGCAGCAGGGCGCTGTTACAAAAGCAGTCGCCACAATAAAGTGTTGATTCAGCTTCTTATCAAATCCTAAATCTCAATAGGTTTGTCTGCACGTGAACTCCCTGAGCTTTCCCACGACTCCGAAGCTTTGGCAGAAGTGACAGCGACTCGGCAAGACGTTAGCAATATAGTCTTTAATGCTTTTTTCAAACGGCAATAAAAAATTTCTAATTCCATAAGCATACTGACTTCTATTCAGGGTAGAAGACGTAATTGGTAGCAATAATTCATGCGACTCCAAGTGATGGCTCTGGTCGGCAACCGGTTATAAAAGGAAGGGATTGAAAGGTGTTGGAAATCTATAAATGAACGATAGTTCTGGGCTAATCATTTGCTGCGTTTCACCAATACCGGCTTTTAAAATGGTATTCATTTATGATGCACCTTCATGTCTGTCGGGTTGTAACTCTTGCACTTATTTACCTAACGACATACTGAAAAGACTCTGAGTTACAATGATATGTAAACACTGGAAAAGAACAATGATTATATTAAAAATGTATCTACTCTCATCCTATCTTCCTGTTAACGAACGAACTACGGAGGTTAAACAAAGTGTTATAATAATAATAATAATAATGATGTTAACGAACGGTATTACTACCAGTATAATAGTAGAAGTATCTATATACGCGATAACACCTACGCTTTTTCCGTTCTTTACCTTTAATTTTGGCCTACATAAATATTCTTCAAGCGCCCCTGACTGCTGTTTCTTTAGCCTATCTACTATTCTAACAATAGCAAAATAATTTAATTATTGCTAGAATAACGCTAGTTGAGTTTCTTGTGGGTTATGTAGATAAATATAATCTACGCTGGCTTGTTAGCAGTTTATCTACTATTCTTCTTGCAGAAAGTCGACTAGACGATCGTTCGATTGCGTCCCATTTCATTCATTGGACAGTTCACGAGTCCTGTGGCCATTCACACGAGAAGGGTTCAAGCAATCGTTCAGACAATCACTAATGTTGCCGAGTCATGCAAGACCTCACCGCTCAGACCTGCCACGAGTCGGTCGGTCTTTCTCTAATGGACAGAAGCCATCTCTCTCTCTTTCTCTCTCTCTCTCTCTTTGCATCTTCATATCCATGAGCGACAGACGTGACCGTCTTAATTTGTCGGTTGGATTATTGATTTACGAAGTTGCGGCCGTCATATCAGACACTGTATTTCCATCCAAAATTTGTCTGCTTGGTAATTGATTGGCAAGGCAGTGGATACAACAGTACGGCCATGATACTTCATCCCGGATGTCGTATCTATATTCTTCGCTCTTTTTATACTGACGGTATCTCTAGAAAAAATTCATTATACTAACAATCACAATTAGCGCTTTGTTTCTTTTTTTAAATTTGTTTATGCATATCCAACAGTAGTTGAATAAATAAGTGTATGACGAGAGTGTGTATTTCTTGCTAAAACTTAGTGCACACGTTGATTGAATTTTTTAGCACTCAGACTATATATAGGATAGAACGGCGTTTCAGTAACGGAAAAGGTAATTACGGTACGAAACGGATCCTATATTGTGAGCTATACTTAATTAATGCACTCCACACCCCAGTCCAAGTGAACTAGTGAGAAAAGTCTTATATCCTATGCCTTGCAGTATGAGCGGGAAGATGGTGCTGTTACGCTGCTCTAATGAAGGTACGGGGCCTCATGCATCATTCTGTTCTAAATGGATAGCTTACACTATGATATTAATGTTATGAGCAATGATAACTAAACACTGAAGTTAATTTCATGATGACTGTTACGGAAGCACTGAAATAAATCTTTCCATGCCTTTCCCAAATAATGATGTCCAGTGGCATCAAGACTAAGTCAGAAAGAGACACAAAATACGCTGCAAAGCATTGTTATTCGCGTATCTCAAATGAAGTAATTTCCTTTTCACTAGGAACTTAGTCATGGCTGTCGAGGAAGGAATTTGAGAACATTGTGAGGACTCCATCAGTGTCAGATCTTTCAAAATTATTAAGGGATGGCGACTCCTCCGCTTACATTCTTTACTGGCTTTGTGAGTTTGTCAGCTTGCCTTCATTAGCCGCAGTCCTCCCCTAACAGAATTTAGGTCCGCCCCAGATGCTGATTTACAGTTATAGCTGTGGAGGACGACCAAGAATTTTTTTTTTAGGATTAGAAGCATAAAATTTCTCCATGTATTAGGTAGGACTCTGTAGGACAGGTCCCTGATGAGAAGTTCAATTGATGGACTGAAATTAAAGAGTGAGGTTAGACACATTTCTAGCAGAAGTTTGACCGCTCTGACACTTACTTTACGATTTTAGTTGCCTGGACTGCTAAGAATCTGTCACGAATTATACTCATTAGTAGAGCTCAATCTGATCTGGATATATTTTTATATTGCTATAATCTATTCCGCCGCATGTTTGTAATATTATCTGTCAATACCTGAATTACAATTAATTTAATTATGAAAGTAAACAAGATACCTGCAGCGCACTTGTTCATGGTCGGTCGACCACATCCGTAAGCCAGCCTCCCCGCCTGCATTTTTTCTGCTTCCGCTGCACTATTGTGAACACGTCAGCCGATATGCATTTTTTAGCTCGTGATGTCTCGTAAATTAGTTTCGTTGCGCAAGATTCCTTTCACTTTTCCTGTGCCCAAGAATCTCTGGACGGAAATCAGGAAAGTGTAATTGCCTCGAGCGTAGCTTCAAGGCTAAACAAGAGAGGAAAGGTGGCAGTGGTGGTGGAAAGGTGGCAGTGGTGGTGGAAAGGTGGTGGCGGCGGCAAAAGACTGCAGGCGACGAGTCGCATCATAAAAGCGTAAGCGATAGTTAATTAGTGGAGGTATGGAACGCCACGAGGTACGTCCTTTCTATGATCCGATTGATGCTTTGCACGTAATGAAAAATGAGGGGACGGGTGATAACGCGGGGAGACGGGCTGTAGACGCCGGCGAGATGAGGTCGTATGGTGTTGACAAAGAAGGGATGCAACTACTGTGTACAACATGATGCAAGTTTAAAATATCTTAATAAATTTCAATACATTTAAGTAAATGAAAAAATAAAAAGAAATCAGTCAACAAATATTAACATTAGGTAAATAATAACTATAAAATATGGGTAATGGGGTGATGAAAAGTGGAAACGGGATGTAGACCCGGCAAGATGAGATGATGTGCAGTACACAAAGGGGAGCAGAACTATGTAAATCATCTTTCAACAAAATTTTAATAAATATCTATACAAGGCCTGAAATTAATACTCTCAAAATATAGGTATATTAGAGCTAGCCCATTTATTCTTGGCAATAAAAATTGCAAGGCAGCTGTGAAAAGTGGTCAAAATGATTATTCCGTTTAGAAAAAAATTAATGATAAATGATACCTCGAGGATAGTCTCGGTAATAAGGCTTGAATATTTGCAAAATACATTTCGAGGCAAGCAAACTGCAAAAATAATATACAATATGCACTTAGAGACATGCAAAATACTCCTAGTGACATGCAAAATATACCTAAAGATATGCAAAATACAGTTAGTGATATGCAGAGTAGTGTGAAGAAATATAGTGAGATTAAGCTGAGCGATTTCAAAAGTGGCGAAATTTACAACGTAGGCAGCTTTATACTGGCTGAACAGGCCAACAGATATAGTTTTTTGAGACTGAGAAGCACTGCGTATCGCTAAAGGCTGGTACACACGCTAGCTAAAAGCTGAAAAAACTCTCGCGAATGCACAAAATATTCTGCGCAAAATTTCATCTCCCTATGTACACGTGAGAATGATTCGCCGGTCAACGGAAGCCGAGCTCCGTAAACGTAAACGACGTTGTCATGGCTACATTGTGAATACCATGACGAATATAAATCTAACATTGAGAATAATGCGAAGGCGCTACCCATTGCCTTCACAATTAAAATTAAATCGGAGTTTATGATAAAACATGTTAAAAATAAACAGCTGTTGCGAGCCTAAAAGTGAACTGAACAACCTATCTGCCGGTAAATGTCACTTTAGGCAGTTTGTTTACAAAATTTCGCGCGTTTGACCGGTGTATCGAGCGCAAAAATTCTGTACGCTGCATCCTGACAGTTTGCGCAAAAGCGTGAGTGTGTCGGTTTTTAGACGGCGATTTGGTGCTCAGCACTCTGATATTTGTTCTGTTGGCCAGCGTGTGACCCGACGTAGGAAGACCTACCAGAAAAAGAAGAGTGCAACAATAAATATATCTACAGCCCAACTAGCAACAAAAGATGAGACTCAGTTGAAATAAGTCTGAGTACTGCTAGCTAAAGTGAAGAAGGTACCCTGATGTGATGAAGAACTGTCATCAGAATGTACTGTTAATTTAGGAAGCTAGTTGATGATCTTAATAATTAGGATGTCGTAAAGTCATAGAAATATTTAGAAAATGAGCTACAGTTACGAACAGGTACATATATATATATATATATATATATAGGTACTTTTCAAAAGCGACAACATAATGACTGGATATGATTAGCATTATAATTGGTAGAGAAAACAACAACGATGAGGGTCACAAAGTATAGGGCTGGGAACGACGCCAATGCAGCTGGGATAATTGTTAATAAAATGATGTGGGAAATAACGCAATAATTATAATAAATTAAAGCCAAACCTGTTTTGAGCTTCGTTATTGTTTACTTGTAGCGATGAGAACTGAGGAAGAGACTGGAAACTGTAATGGGTGATTAACTTGGAGTGAAGGTTCTTTGCAATGTAAACTTCAATAATAATCGCGTAAGAAAACTTTGCGTATTGCAAACTAGGGTAAGCTGTTAAAAAAAAACGTCTCAAATACTGCGACAAATCTGAACTGTGAGCTATGGTAATTACTGTAATCTGAAGAATTTAGTCAATTTTACGAACATTAGCTCCTAGACCAAAATAGATTCTTTACTAATAGGAACATAACTACTAATAATATCCCCAATCAGGGGATAATAAGGGTCGTTAATGGTTATAAACACAACTGATGATACTCAGTGTTACCCAATGAGTAAATATAATCACAACACGTTAGGTATGCAATTGCAGACATTTAAATGATAGATTATATGGGATCAGAATCTGAAAAATAAACAGTATTACGTCAGGTTAAACGGCTCGTACTAAGACTGCAACCAAGTGAAATCGAGCAGCACGTGCCGGGCATTAAGACTACCAAAATCGCCATCGCAGCCCGTGCGTCCGGCCGGCCACTCTTTCACTTTATAAAAACACGAATTTCTAGTCCGATTTTAGCGAGTGAACTCCGGCGAGTGGCAAAAACGCCAGGTTTCTAGAGTTGCGGAAAAAATCAGTTCCGGCTGGGTAACGGCTCAGTTTTGGGGTGAGGTGCCTTAAACGATCTGTCCTCAGATAGGCAGAAATCAATTCCGGTTGGGTAAAGGTTTAGTTTTAGGTAAAGTGCCTTGAAAAATCTGTCTTCAGAGACAAAAATTTTTAAAAACTCAACAGGTAGAAGTAGAAAAATCAGAATCCTAAGGAAAGAGAGTGCTGATCTACGGCATGCAAGTTTCAGTCGGTATTAATTTTTACCGCCGAGTATTAAAAAAATAAGTTGCATAATGTATTTAATTGTAATCGCTTGTTCGAGTTTGATTGTCTTAGAGCTTTTAACTGCTTCAAAAATTACATTCTCTCTGTGTTACCCAACGCCTCATTTTATCCTAATATAATAAAACGCTTCGTGTTTTTATTTATTTATTTTGTGTCCGCTTTGAAGGAAACAGTGAGAGAAAAAAAAAGCCAGGTCGCAGATTTTGTAATTCAGTTACGTTTTCGTACAGATAGATGATCAGCTTGCAGAAGATGGTATCAATTGGATCCTTAACTCTTCATCATTTGGATGCACTTCTTGCTTGAAACACTTCTTGACATCAGGAAAGTATACATGCAACTTCTGGAGTCCGATTTTACACCTTTTTTCTCTCAGGTCACGACGTATAAATTCGGCAAATAATCAACGGGGCACTCACTAGGTGATGATTTTCACGAGCAGTTGACAATTGTTTCTTCTATCTTACTGTCTTTCTTATCCAATTTGACGATGTAGCTTTCTCTTCAAGTATTTCACGGGCACTGGGCAGTGAACAAATATTTCTTCTAGCTAATGGCGATGACACAGGCTAGTCAAAAGAACGAATATCGTCATCTTTTCTGCCGAACGCGTTGATGTGCTTATTTAAATACTACACACTTGCAAAGAATTTTGGCTTATAAATTCCTTCAGCTAACAAACGGCACTTGCAGAGTAAACTGAACTGACGGTAAACATTTTTACACCATTGCTTGGCAATTTCAAAGCTGTGTTTACAAGAGTTCAACTTGACGTTCGAGCAAAAAGATGACAAAACTGCTTCTTATGACTAGCGTGTGTCATCGTTATTACTGTCCTTCACTGAGAGTGCGTATTTCGCTTCAGAGGCCGAAATTTGGACACTTCAGTGAAGCAGAGAGTTAAACATGGAAGACGGTATTATGGATACGGTGCATTAACATTGCATATAAGCTGACTGGAGGGGCATCCAAGTTTATTGCAGAGTTTTACTTAAGATTTTACTATGGAAGACTCACGTTTAATTAAGGAAGAGGATAGGGAACGCCAAACAAGAACGAGACTACTACAGTCTCAAGAAAGAAGACGTGCTATCAATGGAGAGCAGAAGCGCCTATGAGCCCAGTGGCAAGAAAGACTTGAAGTAGAAGGGTTAAAGAAGGAAATAAGAGTTGCCAATAAGAGTTAGCAGGTAAATGTGGAAACGGAAAGTCAAAGAAGAGAGCAAACATATCGATTATTTCTAGAATTTTTTCACGCACGGCTCCACTAGTTATCCAATAAACGCGATATCTAAGACACATGAAAACTATTTCTTCTCTACCGGCCTGTATGGTTGATATATACAATGGAAACAGAATTTTTTCTCACAATGCGTACATATTGTACCGGCATGTAAAACATACCTGCTTAATGATACCGTCTCTGATTATGTCAATAGAAAAAGAAAATGATGTTTTTGATTTTGCATATACAGTATAACACAAGCACATACCAATATACATATGAACCTGCCAAAGCAAATAGCCATGCTAGTTTACAATGTCTTTTCAAAGTACAGATAAGAATGTTGTATCTAATTTCCCTACGAAGTATTCAACTAAAAGCATAGTAAAAGAAGTGTAATCATCTGCGAAACTCTTTAGAACAACTCATTACAAAAATAAACAGAACTGGTACATTTAACAGATCTGCATGTACTAATGTGCACTGTTAACCCTTTATTACTTGGGTAAGTGAGCTTACACTATAAGGATACTTCTATAATCTTATTCCTACAAGAGCGTTTACAACCGTCTGGTAGAGGGTGAACGGTACGGTAAGCTTAAGGAAATCTTACACCGCTGCACAACAGGCAGTGCATGCAATATCAAAGTGATGAGTTAGAAGACGCTGTGATGGAGGCGACAGTTCAATGTGCTTGCAAGGAAATAAATCGACCGGGCGGTTGAGTCACTAGCTGCTTGGTGCAGCGCACTGTGGTGTAGCCGCAAACTTTCCATGCAATATGCGGGGAAACTTGGCGGTAACGGACGGTACAGGAACTGAACTATGAGTTACTCACACTTTGTGTGAGTGGATTGCCCTTGCTGAACTATGGAAATATAAATGTGAAGACGAAGTATGCGGGGAAACTTGCCGGCGACAGACGGTGAGGAAACTGAAATATGAGTTTCTGAAAAGACTAACTATTATCCTTGTAATACATAGAGCAAGCTTTTATGTATCTACATTTTACAAAAACTTTGTGAACTTTATTTTTCACTTGCTTGCTTGTTAGCACACAGTCTTTGTTATTATACATAAAGAAAAATAAACTTAGCACACAAGTTGGCGAGTAAAATATCAATCAGGTATCAGGACGAGACACACGCATAATTAAGGAGCGACGTACTCTGAATACTGATTGCTATGTACGCCGAGTGCCCTAGAGCACTGAAATTCTGAAATTTTAGTCGCTTGGCCTCCTACCCTTAGGAAGGATGATATTATTGGATATAAAACAAATGGATTTGTCATTCTCGATTTTTAATGATGCAGTTTTCCTGTGTCAGATTAAAAGCTAGGAACAGAAGTAGTCACGACGCACTACGTATATAAGAACTGTGGATGACGTGATCGAGCGACGTAAAATAGCTTGGAGTTAACATGTACATTTTACTGTGGAATTGTATGAAATCTGAAACATTTTTGTTCTGTCTTTTCATCTCCTTAGAAAAACATTGTTTTACATTTATAAATTGTCACTGTTTTCTCTCTTAATCTTATTTATAAATCACGTAATATCGGTGCTGTATTCGACGAGTATTAACCATATATTTAAAGTCCTGCATAACACATCCAAACGAAGTCCAAAAAATTCAAGGCACCGTAAAAAAGAAGAATACGAAAAAAACAGAGCATTAACATGTGTTGAAGGCCGTGGTTGCACCTTTTTGTAAATTTACAAGCAATTATCTGAGATTAATAACGGCAGTAGCGAATAGTGTACCATAAGCACTTATAAATTGCTGGTATGGTAGGGAAAAACATCAATATAATGTGAAACTGACAATGTAACCCATAGAATCGATATATATCGTCAAAGACGTGTAGCAGGCGGAAAATGAATTACGACTCTAGGTGGGCATTTCCGGCCACTTGCGGTGTAGCAAAAAGGTTCAATAGGCTAGAAATTTATTGCTTCCTACCTTTGTATTCTCTTGTTGCTAGGTTAAAGGAGGTCGCGAGTGTCCCTGTCTCCTTACGAGCAGTCTGTACTTAAAAATCTATTAAATGACTTACAATGAGGCAAGATTTCAGTAATCAAGTATATATTACTTTCGTTAGAATCCTATACCTTACCGTCCAGCAGCCAAAGAACTACTCCGTCTGACACACGGTAAATTTGATCTAGCGAAAGTAAACACACACTAGCTAAAAATTAGGTCTCTTTGACAGATGATGAGACACCTTCCTAAAAAGGAGAAAAATCTCCGTTTGCGCACCTGTTGGCTCGTGCCCAGGTGTGAGTGGCACCCTCTTGCTAATTATCTTTGCCGCACCCTGGAGCCTTGTTTAATTTATGCCTAATACTGATGTCGTTTTACGGCCTGCTCACACGACAGTTTTTTGAAGATGTTTTCTCAGCTGCTCGTCCTAGTAGGTTGCTCTGGTCTTGGTCTACCAAAGATTTCCTCTACTGTTAGCCGTCAAGTCCATTGGTTAAAGCAAGTGTGGCTAACAGGAAGTCGGATAAATATATATATATATGTATTTTAAGTTTGTAGTGAGTTAGAACTCCGCAATAAGAACCAATCGTCGGCAGCGCTGATAGTTACCGGCGCTGCCGATGAAAATTTCTGACTGGGTCACTCAGAAAGTTGCGCACTTTTCTGCCGTTCGAAAGACAGAGCAACGAATCTGGATAGTTATCTGAAAGAATACGTTCCGTAGACTTGATATATAAACCTGCTTTTGCAATTGAAATTAATGAAAAAAAAGTATCCGCTTAATATTTGCCCAGTAAGGGCCGATCATCATAAAATGAATGAAAATTGATCCTCCACCAACAGAAAAACAAGCTAATCGAACGTGAAAGTTAACGTTGTTCATTTATTATAAAAGCTAAGCCTTCAATGCTGGCGTGACCGGCTTTTTTAGAAACGGAAAAAGTCGCTTAATAATTGCCTCGCAAGTCATCTTAGCATAATTTTTTGCTCGTAAGTGTTCATTAGCTGATTACTGAATGATATATGATGACTCACTGTGAGCTGAACAGCAAAAATTGAGCCAAGTTGCGGTTATAGGTTGCTTTAGCGTTATATCCAACAAAAAGTACTATAACGTATTACCGCAATCTCAGGGGGTTTACTTTATATGCAAGTACAACTGCAACGTGAGCAGCGAAATCATACGGTTAAGACGCAGATTCTTCTTTACTTAAGACTTCCATGCAGTCTTGCGAAGCCACTTTGAGTGCAAAACTCGCAAGCTTGCTTTTACCTGTTGCGCACGAGCTTGTTTGTCATTCAACAGCAAGGCTTTGCTCTTCCATTCAACGCACCGGCGCAAGGCGCAGAAAAAATCGTTATTTGTCCGCAGTTAAGAAGGAAATTGCTAAAATGCTCCCTGCGAGACGAGGAAGCGCGTGTCAGAAGCATCCTAATGTTCTTTCGTAATGCAAGAAATTTTTACCTCAACTATTGCATTACGCTTCGTAATGCGCTCACCGCGTAAAAAATACGTCCGTAAATTGCGTCTCTTTATAAATGGGGTGTTGATAACGGCTTGTCTGCCGCCTGATGTGGAGTGAGGCTTTGATCACAGGCGTCTCTTGTGATCCCATGAGGAAATCATCGCTTCTGCGCCTGGAAACAATCGCTGGTGAAGAAAAACGATGTAGCTAAGTCGAAGTCTGCAGCTCGGCGGTCTGTAATTCAATCATTTTGGGAACCGACGATTCTACGAATATAAATAATCGTTTCCTACATGAATTATTTTTATGCAATTAGGTGGAACTGTAATGCATGGTGGATAGTGAGACGTGGCATAGAGAGGACCAGTAGGAAAATGTGAAGTATATTTGTCAATCAGGCAGCAAAATTAAACAATAATATCTGTCGTTAGACAAAAGTGAGAATTGTGCCTGACAAAATCGATCCCCCCTGCTTGTTGCATGCATATTCTTGTACGAACTGAAAGTACACAATATATTTACGACGAGGACCCACTACATTTTCTGACAGTAAATTTACGAGAAGCTTGAGTCCATCCGATGTTAAATTTTTATGTTATATAAGCTGTAATAGTAGTTTTAAAACTAGCAAATTAAAAAAAGCATTACGCACATATTTATTATGAATTATGATTACTGAGAGTGAATAACGCAATGAGAACACAATATTTATGTTGGGATACTTCACACAGCGTTTAATTGGCTAAAATTACATCCCAAATTCTTCTCCAAGTTCTCTTCATATTATATTCCAAACACCGAAGCGTGTTACTTAACCAAAAATCCCAAATTACAAGCCAACTGCCTCCAATACCAACACTACCTTGCATTTGGCTTCACCTAAGAGGCTAAGCAAAGTTTGATCAGGTAACAATATTTCACAGACTTAAAGCACAACGTAACCAGTTTCTGAAAGCACCAAGTATGAATAATCTAAGGGAGTCCCAGACGGCGACCTCTGGGGTAGAAGATGTTTGCTCCCATGACTGGCAGAGTCTAACGAGAGGCAACTTTCATTTTCTTTGCTAGTTCTACCTGTCTTAACAGCATATTAGCGGCATAATGCTCTAGTAATTCTCTTCAGTCTCACGGTTGCAGGACGTGAAGAAGAGCAGTCGAGGGAGAAAGATTCACCCGGACACTAGTTCTGCTTGAAGTGAAAAGGAACTCACGGGAAAAAGAATCACCCGGGCAAGCGATTTGACATAGAGAGGGGTAGCCACATGAGAAAAGATCCCTTGGACAGCCAACCGACTGGCATCTTTTGTAGCCCCACTTTTTCGAGTTTGGAAAAAGGCCGCAGAATATAAATTACCAGGAACATACAGCAATTCATAACAGAAAATACAGGTGTTTCTCACTGAACTGCATGGCATGCAATGGTAAAGAGTTAAAAAAATATGAAGCGACTACGTGTGGCCTATTCACTGTCACTCGTTAATATGGGGTATTGGAATATATGGAAATAAATATAACTTAGCCCTATTAAACCTGGCTGTGTTATCCAGTTACAAAGTTTTTTCCATTTTAGGAATACAAAAGGAAAAACACAACCTGGCGCAAGTAGAGATAAGGAAAAGCAAAAAAAAATCTAATTTGACATATTATTCTTTAGTTTTTGGTAGTCTATGTAAAAGTTAACACCAAATCAACAATTCGAAAAGAATACTAGAATATCAACAAAAGGTAGATTTATAAAATGAAACGATAATGCTGCACATATGAATGTGGCAGTCAGACATGTTAAGTTGAATCGGGGTAGTTTCGACGAACGCAGTTGAGAATATCAGTAATGAGAGATGAATTTATAGTGAAACGAACGAACCGCATGTGTCTTTATTAATTATTTACAAAAACTCACCATATAAGCAAAACAATAAACTGAAGTATCAGAGGGGGCGAACATGGTGCACGTGTCTTTATTAAATGTTAACTTAAAATCTCCCCGATAGGAATAAGCAGAAGTAGGTAGAGGAGGAAACAAAGATAGTGCCCTGTTCTTTTATTAACATATAAGGGAAATCAACAGAAATCACCGTAATATGCAGTAGCATAAGAAGGAACATACATGATACGCTTCTCATTATCAAATACATTCATGTTAGTTCTGTGCACGAAAGAACACATAAAAACAGAAGCTGTCTCGCGTGTCTGTCACCGGTTTCAAATTATCTTTGTTACTGTTTTCGGGGATGAGAGTAACAGACGTCAACCACATATCGTGCGTGTTTATATCAAGTTTCTAATTCAACTTTTGTAGCCAGCCTGTCTAGGAGTGACGAAGACTGGCTAAAAGAAAGCACTGCTTGCTGGCTCGTGTCTAATTTTCCTTTGACCGCAGTAAGAGCCCGGTTCCCCTATAGACAATGTACTTGTATATCCGGATCAGGTTTCTAAGTCTATGATACTCTCGGCCCCCCAGCGGCAAACTAACGGGAAGCCAAAACAAAAACCAAAACACTTGTTGCGTGTCGGCATCAAGTCTCTATATCAACAGCTCACCACTAATGTCAAAACACTGAAGACACGTGCGTTAAAACAAAAACCCTTCTGGCGTGTCCACATTAGGCGGCCTCTAATTCTCTATACTCCGCCACTGTTGTTAAACCAAAGCCGAAGAACCACAGGAAAACTCTTCCCACTTTGGACCTAACCATACACTCTCCAGCAGTACGGCAGGCGCGCGCCGCTAGAGGCCAGTGTTAATAATTATGGAAACTTTCATTGTTGCAGCCTTTGCGCTGCATGTCATGCTTGTGCTGTTGTTTTATGGATGTTGCTCTGCTATTACGAAACTGCCAAATAATACATGACAGCGTACGTCTATCGCCGTTGGCCACTCGTACAGTAGTACTCTGTATATAAAAGCTTTGCACGCTGGATTGTACGAGAAAATAATATCGTGGCCTTATGAGATTACCGGGCTCACTCACTAGGTTATGAAAAGTACACTGTACTCAAACAGACCCTTAATCACAAACAAATTTTGCGCCTCCCCAGAAGCTAAAATGGTAAATAAGCCTGGTAGGCGACTTAAAAATCTGCTAGGGATGTAAAACGCCAGCAATAAGATAATTTGAACGTCTAGATAGGCTCAATTCAATGTTAATGGCCATTCATGATTCAATCTTGAGTTAGATAAAGTGAATGAATTAAAATAAAAAGCAGAGTACTTAAAATGTACAGCGTGCATATGGCCGATTTGATTTTTGAAGAAGAGGCAGCACCAACGAACCGACCGTACCAAGTGTGTTGAACTCACGTAGACAGTACAGACACTGTCTCTCTTTCCTGCCTACGTACGTAATTGTAAAACTTGGTAGACAAACGTCTTATAAAAGCGTAAAATGAAGGTGAGAAAGTTCGTGGACAAAATAACTGCAAAGCGAAGTACAGCCGAACATGCGCATTAGTTTCACATAACCAGCAGGTAACGTTCTTCAATTTTCCATTGACTGAAGGCAGTGCTTGCTAGCTGGGACCTGTTACCGTGTAATGCTATACAGACGTGTGTATTGGCTGCTTGTCTTCAACGATTAACTGAGCTTGCTTACCACAAAAGCTGTTTTGTAACATTAGCAAACGAATGACCGGAGCTATTTAGCTGAAAACAAGCATGTAAAGTAAGGTCAAACTACGTGGGGTAAAGAAGTGTTTTTCAATCATTCTCTACAGTGAAAATAGTAGAAGTAATAATAATAAGAGTTACTTAGGGAACACTCTGAGAGCGAATACCTCCGCCAAGCAAGACAATGTTAACAAAACATCCAGATTGGTTCTGCAACCAGGATTTCTTATTTGTCTTCACCAAACTTTGGTCATTTGTGTCTCTAGATATTAATGACAATTCCTGTAATGTTATTGAAGATCCGTCCGTAACTTTTTGAGCTACGTACAGATAAACATTACGACAAACATATGGTCATATATACTAACATTTCTAACAATTTTTGTATATTTCATGAAGCTTCCTTCCTCACTTCCGTGGTTATTTTATTGATAAATGCAAAAATATAGAGGCGAAACAGACAGACGGACCGACAGATTATCACAAAAATTTGGTTAGTTGCTCTTAACATTCCTAACAATTCCTGCAAATCTCATGAACAACCTTCATAACTTTTTTGCTTACGTTACCATACCTACTATTCCTTTTACATTTCATAGAGATCTGTTCATAATTTTTAGCTCACAGACAGGCAGAGACGCAAATTGAGAGACAAACACTGACTAGAACATGGTTTCCTTAGCAGAAGCAATATTTATAAGAAAATTAATAACACATTAATTATCATTGTTACTAATATTTGTATTATTTTTATTATTGTCATATTAATTTTTGGTTAATTTAAGCTACACACATGCAGAGAATATTATTTCAGAATAATTTGGCTCAGTTATAATACATATATTTTTTTCCTGCTACACAAAGTACCTATGATTGCTAAACTCAATATAGCAACATTCTGCATGATCAACATCCTGCTCTATGCCCTAAGATCCTGTAGACCACTTCAAACTGCCCGCTAACAGCTCCCATGTGCGAGACATAGGGCTACTCATCTCAGTGCCCGATATACATCCTGGTCTGCTGGTTAAAATCCTGTAGACCACTTCAAACTGCCCGCTAGGAGCTCCCGTATCCGAGACATACTCGTCTCACTGCCCAGCACTTCCACTTTCACTGCCTCCTGACATTCAGGCGCAACTTTCTTAGCCGTTGCTCAACGCAGCTTTTAAAAAAGAGCAAAATGACTCGTACGGTTCGCTATGGAAAAAATTTAGAAAACNCACTGCCCAGCACTTCCACTTTCACTGCCTCCTGACATTCAGGCGCAACTTTCTTAGCCGTTGCTCAACGCAGCTTTTAAAAAAGAGCAAAATGACTCGTACGGTTCGCTATGGAAAAAATTTAGAAAACGATTGTTGCGGCTGAGGGGAGAAAAGGAGATTAGGTCTACGGACAGCTGGCTGTAGAATTGCGCTGGCAGTGAATAGAGACGGGCTGCTTTTGTATACAAATTTAATGGTATGGATGAATAAAGGTATTGCGTATGATATGTTACTTGGACCAATCAAGGAAATTTTGTAGTAAGTATTATTGAAACTTTTTGTAATGAGAGAGAGAGAGAGACTCTTGAAATGATTGACTACATGAAAAAGACTGCATGAAGTTACAAATTACGTAATATTTTAGCCTTTCATCTTCTACGAGATAAACTTGAAAATTTGAAAAAGTAATGTAGCTAAATTATGCGTCACCTAAGTTCATTCCCATTTCAGATGCATACTTATAATTTAATACTAATGCCGACAGAAACGTACTTATAATCTATATTATACTAAAAGTCTGTGAACCGGTCTTGCTTGTGTCTTGTGATCTTGTGTCTTGTGTCTTGTGTCTTGTCATCTTGTTTGACACATCTTCTTCACTTTTAGATAGG